>VDFB02086081.1:404863157-405066080 GCA_007258455.2 Sequoia sempervirens | reverse complement strand
GTGGTATGTAGGTAATATACCAGAGCCCCATCTCTCCTAGAAGCTCCTGCTCCCTCTTGCTCAGATCCCACAAATACCTGAAAATCTCTCGGGACCTATGCTCATGAGAATAAATCTCCCTCGCCTCCTCCTACATCAGGAAAAGTCATCATGTTAAGATCATCAAGAAAAAATATTCTGAGCTTATCTCAACATTCAGAAAACCACCCCAACGTCGCAACCTATGAAGGCATCGTAGTTTGAAATTTGCAAACTGCGACGCTGGCATCATCAAAGTTCCAAATAGCACCATGACGGTGTACTTTGCAAAAGCGGTGTGGTTTAACCTAAATACCTAATTTCAAAATTTGTCGTTGCACTAAGGTTTGAAATCTAGTAGCAAAATTCATGAAGGCGTCAGAGTTTGAGGAATCTTTTCAAATTCCAAACTCCACCGCTAGAGGCCATCATGCAATGGCAGGCCAGTTTGAAGACCGAGTGGTCCAATTTGAAAATTGAGCAGTGCAATATTACACTGCACCTAAAGATCTAAGTTTAAAAGCATTAAATGAGCACGTAAAATGAAAATGAAGTTCGGGTTAGGTTCACTTATCAGTGCCCCGGTGCCTGGATGTCGCTGGTACGCCCGTACTTGGTTGGAGATGTGCATCGGGAGCTGTTGTTGTCCCATCTCGTTAGGGTGTCAGAGCTCAAAATCACAAGATCGCTAAAGGTTGAATGAAGAAATGAATTGGAAGTGGCCCCCAAGGCCTATTTAAGCCTAAAAATTAGGGTTTTTTGACCCTGTTCAGCCATCTAGGAAGGGTCTAGGTCCCCCGAACCCGTTTTCACCTATTTGAAGGTCATTTTTCACCATTTTTTATGTTTTGCCTCATTTTTTGACCTACTGGAGCCTTTTTTGACCTGTCAGGCACCTTGTTCTATTTTTTCGTGAGATCACCCAAAAATCAGAATTTTTCGTCCAATCTCTTCAGGGGGTAGTATATTAGCATGTTTTCTCCCACCAGGGCAGCAGTGGGGCAAGTTTTAAATCAATTTTTTTTTGGCTTTTTGATCGAGATAGTTTATTCTTTGAACCATTGCAACAGGTGCATTACTTCAAAGAGGGGAAAAATGTAGACATGGAAAATGTACTGATTGACATTGCACATTTGATCCCAATTATTAGCACCATTTTCATACTAAATCATCCTTCGGTCTAACCATTTAATCGAATACCCTTATTTGATTAAATTCATCAATTTTCCATCTCTTAATTAAATAAATCATTTTATCTAATTAAATCTTTGTCTCTCATTAGTTAAATCAATCTATCTAATATAATTAACCGTACATCCATATTTAATTAAATAATTCATTTTATTTGATTAAATATCTAAGGTCTATTAGATTAAATAAATTGAACCTTGTTTAATTTATGCTATCATTCATCTTCTTTATTTAAATAAAAATAAAATCTTTATTTAACTAAGTCCAAATCACTTCATATTTGATTTAAATTAACCCCTAAATCTAAATCAAATATGTCACATCCCCTAATCTCTCAATTAAATTAATTGATCTTGATTAATTTAATCCTAATGCAAGTCCCATCCTCTAGCTTTTTCCACTGCACATGGAAATAGATTTAATTCATTTATCAAATCTCTATTTTCTCTCTACATGGTATAATGGAGGAATATTCCCTCAAATTTGAATTCAAAATCCAAGTGGACTTTGTCCTTCCAACAAGGCATTTACTTCACCTAATAATTTTTTTTTCCTTGAGCCAAGTGGCATTTAAGGCATTTTATTTCCCTCTTACATGTCATTTCAACATTTTCAAATATCGCCTAATTGCATTTATGGGAACATTCATCAAAATGTGCACATCCTCCATCCATTCACATTTGGAAAAATGGCATCGTGCCATTGGTTGAATGTTAGTCCCACATTGCTTCATTTTGAGAATTTCTCCATCTTATCATTCTATAAATAAGAGGCTTCATTCCTCATTCTATCATCCACAACTTGAGTAAACTTACTATACTCAAATTCATAGCAATCTCCATTCATCTTATTGAGTTTTATAGCTAGGTTATGCAGATTTTATCTTGGAGCACATTAGAAGCATTCATCAAGTGGATCAGTCTTCATCAAGCATCTACATTGCATCATTGGAATTGGGAAAGGGCCAATTTTCACATCAAATTGGCACCAATTCCCTCAAGAGATTAAGAGTTTTCTTTGCATTAGAATAGGATTTGATATCTCTAGTTTATGTTTGTTGTGTTCTTCATTTCATTCCTATTCCTTTGCAATTCAAATGGATTTTTGGAGGAATCATGATTCTAACTTTGCATTTGATCTAATATAGTGTTTGTCTCTCATGTTTGTATAGGTTTGGAATCATGGTTCACACTAATAATGAGGAAATTTAGTCCTTTACGTAGTTGTCTAAATTAGTATAATTAATATATAATGTATATTATATATATATATTAATATAATTATATTATTTTTTAACAAAATTATCAAATACATGTATATTAGGTTTTAAAATTTTGGCATCCTTTACTCTGTAATTAAGTATAAACTAGCATAATTAATATATAATGTATATTTTATATAAAAAAAATATGTATTTGATAGTTTTGTTAAAGAATAAATATAATAATATATTATGATATAATAGTTATAAAATAAAATGAAAAGTACGACCAAGATCCTAATAATGAGGACATTTAGGTTTTAAAATTACAACATCCTTTACCCTACATAGTGTTAGCTCTCAAAACGTAGGCAAAATACCTCAAGAGGTTGCCAATCTCTTGATACGTTTCAAGTTAACAGACCTAGGTGGGTGTACCTATAACAATGAAGCAGAATTGACCAATGTTTATTTCCTAAAACAATTTACCCAAACTGGCAAATAGGAGTGGATAAATGAGTTTTAATTTGGTATAAATTTTATAAGCAATATCAAGGCAAAAATCTAATGTGTTCATATGTAAAAATGAATGAAATTAAACAATAGAATGGTAGAGACTAGTGTCTTATTGGGTATACAGAGTTCAAATGATAATCTGAAATGAATAACTTCTTTTTGACAGATACTCAAATTGTTTGGCATAAAATTTTAAGTTTATAATTGGTATAAACATGCAAGGATGTGACTACTGAGTTCTTCTCAATGATCCAAATGAGATTTCCTAATTACTATGATTGACTAAAAGGACTTAATCTTTCCTTGAAAGAACCAATTAATCCAATCATACAGATACAACAAGTGTACACTGATAAATTGAAAAATATCCTTGATATATCAGTTTAAACAATTAGAAAACATCAACCTTGGAGACAACTTCAACAATACTTTTAATTAACACAACAAACAACTGAAACTAGAAAAATGTCATCACATCAAATAAAATCAATTGAAATCTCCATTGTTTTCAAACATGCATCATAGTCTCAAAATTGTAAACATTATGTATCCTACTGTCTTTATTCGATCTCTCCTCTTTTCTTTCGATGTCAAAAATGGGTATTTATATATTGGCCACATGAAAGGTTGTGTCCATTCTTATTCAAATCTCGGCGATCTGTTGTATTTGGGCTTTTTCAAACATTCATTAGACACCCAGGAAGACATCCTGTAGTTATACTGATATTCAATGTCTCTCCGACTACCACAGATTACATATCACTTTGATGTCCTGTAGTTACACCGATGTTACGAGTATTCTGTTAGAGTAAAGGTTTTAACTTAATTATGTTAATTAAGTTACCTTTATTCCTTTCTTAAGATTTCACTTTAGTTTGCATATTGTGACATTTAATAATTATATTAATTATTAAATGTCTACCTATTAGGGTTTCTTTAGGGTTGCACAATCTCCTTTTATAAGGATTGATCATTGTATTTTATACTCTCTCTGATGAATACATTTTCAGCTTTCAGAGCACCTTTGCCTTTTGTCTCAAATGTCTTCTTTCTGTGACAGGTTATTTGCATGTAGGTGATCTTTGGGGTCTGTGAGGTTGGCTTTCACAACTTCAACATGGTATCAGAGCTCCAGATCTACAGTTGCCTATTCTTTTTTTGAAGATATCAGCTTACAGAGTTTTCTTCTGTGCAAAGGTTTCATTCTAGTTTTTTTTGCTATATTAGAGGGGTTTTCCATAATTTTTTTGAGAAATTTTGACTTTGATCTCTCAAACAATGCATGTTGGTACAAAACGGACCTTATGGGTGCGCTCCGAAGGCCAAAAAACCCCTATTTTCATATAAAATATGATAGGGTTTGCTAAAAATTGATTTTTTAGTGTTTTTGGGGAGTCTCAAAAATATTACTAGAAAAATCCGTATGATTGTACGGATCCATACAAACACCTCGATTTTTGTTCCATATTTTTGGTGTTTACATCAATTTTGAGCTACATCAATTTTTGTGCCATTTTGCATTGATTTTCGTGCCCTTTTTGATTTCTATGCTACCTCGATTTTCGTGCCATAAGGTATAGCTGAATATTTTATTAATTTTTTAATCTTTAAATTAATAAAATGTTCGGTTTAAAGCCTAAATGAGCATATTTAGTAAAATGGTCATATCTTGAGCATACGATCTCCTTTTTTCGAAACTAAGATACCGCTGGAAAGCTGATTCCGATGCCAATCTGATGGAGTAGGTGTGGTTTCTGGATTTTTTCGTTTTGATGCTTTTTTTCTCAGTCAAATTTAGAACATGTTTTTTGCACTCCTGGGGGCATAACTTTTGCGTACGGACTCTATTTTTTGCAAAAAAATAGGCATTGGAAAGGTGATTTTGTGATATTTCTAGATCTATCATTTATTTTTCCATAATCTACCCGTAGTACATTTTATTTGGTATTTTGTGTTTTCACAATTTTGTCAATTACTTGGACGTTTTGGCACCTGGAAAGGATCTATTTGCGTGAGATGGCATATTTTGATCTGCTTTATATGTATTGAGGTCATTAGTCTCTAATTTTTTCATTTGAGTGAGTATCATGGGTTTTTCTATTCATCCTTCTATGATCAACTTGGATAAGGATAATTATGAGCCATGGGCAAAGGGCATACTTACACATTGTAGGTGGCTTAATATTTTGCCTCATTTGTATGGACTCATACCTACACCAGAAACATCAAGGACTTTATCAGCATGGGTTATTATTCGAGA
The DNA here is from genome assembly GCA_007258455.2 of Sequoia sempervirens. NCBI lineage: Eukaryota > Viridiplantae > Streptophyta > Pinopsida > Cupressales > Cupressaceae > Sequoia > Sequoia sempervirens. Next base: position 405,060,894 of record VDFB02086081.1, on the reverse strand, counting down.
TCATATTGTAGGGGTTATTGGTTGTAGTGTTGATTTTGACACTTTGTGTGCTTTATCTGGCATTCGTTGTCCTCGCACACTTTGGCACCGTCTTTGAGAGATTTTTGAAGATTCTAATATCTCTCCAATTCCTAGAGTATCCCACTGCAGATTGTCTCATCCCTCTTGTAGATATAGATTTCATACCCTATGATAACCGTACTCTAGAGGAGCTTGAGTATATCATAGGTCTTGCATGTGAAAATGGTTTAGAGACTTGTATTCATGTTCCCACTCTTGAGATTGAGACTTCATCAACATATCCTATTGTTCCTGATTAGTTTGACATCACCACATCTTTGGCCCCTATTTATTTAGTACAACAGGACATCATCCATCTTCTAGACATAGCTACTTGGGATTCGTATCTTGCAGACATATCATCCTTGTTTGTAGAGTTCTATATTGCAGATCTGGAGGATTACTTTGAGGACATTCATCTCCTCTACCGTGACAGTCAAATTATCACTATATGCCCACCATTATTCGTGCATTCAGAGGTTGAATTTTAGGATTCTCCACATCAGTTTGGATTTGGCATCATTTGTTTTAGTTCAGACAGAGAGATTCTTCAACATCCTATCATGGCACACATCTTGAGATAGATTGGTTCATCACTCTTCACAGGGTTTCTTCGACATTGTCTTTTGGATCCGTTTCTTCCCAAGGGGAGGAATATTATCTGCCGCTTAAGGATATCCTTTTGGATTCTACATCAGGCATCTACCATTGTGACAAGAGTTTCTTCATTGTGGGGGTGCCTTCTTGTCTCTTTATATCTCTCTTATGGAGACCATTGTATATGTACTTATATGATAGAAGCTGTCTATGGGGGGTATCATGTAATCCACCTCCTATCCTTCTTTCATTAGTGCATTTCATTCTTTTCTTTTCTCTTTTTTGGGGGGGAGTTTTGTTCCCATGAGGTTTTCTCCCTTTGTCCACTTTACAAAGATTTGGTTGTATTTGGGTACCTCATCAGGCCTAGTTGTCGGGACCCTTGTTTGCTTTCATGCATTGTAGTTACCTTTGCTTTCTTGCACATGTTTGTAGATGCACTCTTGCTCATCTTAAGGGGGGGTGTTAGAGTAAAGGTTTTAAATTAATTATGTTAATTAATTTACCTTTATTCCTCTCTTAAGATTTCACTTTAGTTTGCATATTGTGACATTTAATAAGTATATTAATTATTAAATGTCTACTTATTAGGGTTTCTTTAGGGTTGCAAAAATCTCCTTTTATAAGGATTGATCATTGTATTTTATACTCTCTCTGATTAATACATTTTCAGCTTTCAGAGCACCTTTGCCTTTTGTCTCGAATGTCTTCTTTTTGTGATAGGTTATTTGCATGTAGGTGATCTTTGGGGTCTGTGAGGTTGGCTTTCACAACTTCAACATCTTCCTGGTAGTCCATGCCTTCAGTTTTGAGTATCGTTGTGACATTAGGGGTCGGAAAACATTCCTTTGACTACTCAAGTCTTACCGAGATGTTTCCTTTAGTTTGCTTTCTGATCGCCGAGACATAATAGTTTCTTGCCAATGGAACTTCATTTAGCATGAGCTTCCGTATCTCTCCCCACTGAAGCAAGTCTCACTGATGATTATTTCTTCCACATGCATCACCAAGTCTGAATCTCGTACAACTCTGTCGGTGTGACATAGGGAATCGGTGAAACTTCATGACTTCATATCGATAACAACGACAAAATTCTCCTCTATTTTGTTGGAAAGACCAAATGAATGCTACGAGACTTCACTTCGATGGCTTAATTTTGGCCGATTAATTTCATTATCGGCGAGACCATGCATATCGCTAAGTCCACCTATCGATGTATTTCTGTTATAGCGATATGGTAAGTCGACAAGACTTCCTCGAACTCACCTTGATGACATTATACTACCGACAAGATCTACCTCTGCTTTATCGGCGAGATTGAACGAATGTTGCAGGACGCTACTCCAATGGCTCTTGTCTCAGCGACATAATTATTTGTGCTTCATTGGTAACACACATATGTGCTCGCTATGACTTATCCCAACGATTGTTGTCTCGCTGATATGTCTCTATGTCCTTGATCAGTAAGACACAAATAGGGTTGATATGACTCATTCTGATGAACGTTATCTTGCCGATAGGATCATGTTGTTGCTAAGACTATGAACTACATCATGCCGATGTGAATCCTCAACTAAAATCTCATCGGTAGGAAATTCCTGATGTCTTGCCGATAGATTGCAAAAGACACACGTTAGTATAAAATGATTTATGGATCGGTGAGACCTGCATCATGTTACACCGATATGGTTTATACATTGAAATACTCAGGGTTAGATGAATTCTATGGGACCAAATGATGAAAACAAACTAAAGCATGGGAAAACATGATATGCAAAGCGGATTCTTATGCTTATAGTATAGACATTTTTGGAAACTCATGAGTATAAACAGTTGTAAAATTTTCAAAATTTTACAGTTCCAACATGTAGTTAAGTATAAATTAGTATAAATAATAATATAATAATGACATAAATATAATAATATAATAATATAAGATAGTTTTGTTAAAGAATAAATATAATAATATATAACAATATAATAGTTATAAAATAAAATTGAAATTACAACCAAGACCTTAATAATGAGGATATTTAGGTTTTAATATAATAATATAATAATAAATACATAAAATAATGATAAATAATAAATAGTAATTATAAATAAAAAATATAATCTAATACATAAATAATAAATATAATATAATAATATGTGGGCGGTTGGGAGGGCGGCCCTCCAAGCTAGGGGAGGGCTTCTAACTGGTCGAGGTGTGTGGCATCCATGTAGGGGTGCTAAAAGATGAGGTGGAAGTTGGAGGCTTTGAAGAGTGATAGGGTGGAGAGGTCTTTCAAGCCAAGTTCTGGCTATGAAGGATGTCAGTTCAAGCACATTCTTTAATGAAGGCTTCGTTCATGATGCAGGATTTGCAAGATGAAATTTATGTTGCAAGGATAGTTTGCTTCATTTGTGTGATGTAAGCAATACTAGTCGAGTGCATAATTTTTAATGCATTCTTGGTGATTGTCGCTGTGTTAATGGTGGCGGGCTGGTTGGTGGCCATAGCTCAGATTCTAGTGTCGTCTATGGGTGGCAATGGCCAGGCACTCAAAGTTTATCATTGAAGTCTCGATGGAGGGTGTGTTGTGGTTTGGAGCAGACACTCCAATCTCTTTGAAGGCATCATCAAGGAAGGTGGCATTTCGAGAGATAAAGGACCAGAGATTGAAGTGGATATTGCTCAACATTGACCCTCTCATAGTTGCAGCAGTTAAAATGATTTTGGGCACTGGTTACCTCAAGCATAAGGAGTATGGGAGGGATAATGCGCATATCTCCTTGATGTTTTTGGCCTCTCTAATTGATAGTCATTCCCCTAAACTGAAGGCGAAGGAATTGTTGGTGAGGCTATTCAGGAAGGGTTTAGTAGGTTGTGTGGAGGAGGTTCTAAAGTTGGCAATTTTAGGCATAGGGATCCCGCATCCAGATGATTTGAAGCTCTTGTGGAATACTGACGAGGCTGTGAAGTTTTATTCATTTCTCTTGGACCTGAGCAGGATGGATCTCATGCACCATCGGATGATTGTTGCTGTTGCAATGGAGTACCTGAAGAAATTTTTTGGTTTAATGGCGACCGATGGTTTCAATTGGATTGAGGACTTCGAGTCCTTTGCAAAGCTTAATGGGTTCTTGCAATTTGTTAGGTTTTTTAGTTTTTTGAAATTTACAGTAGTTGATAAGTATGCATGTGGCTGGTTCGAGTTGGGGTTTTTTGGTTTTAATAATGGTTTTGTAAATTTTGTAAATTTTACCACCATGATCGAAGTATTTGTGAAGGTTGTATGGAGTCTCGTTGTTTTAGGGTGTCATTGAAGTGATGGTTTCTCCTTCTTAGTAGATGGTTGTAAGCTTTTCTTTTATAAATTAATATATAAAAAACTCTTACGTATCAAACAACTGCAAACACCATGAAGGGGAGTTTGTTTGTGCCAAACAACTGCAAATGTTTTTCAAGTTCAATATGTAATCTTGTCCTTCATGCATTGCATTTAGGATTATATGTATTGTTGGTTGCTCTAGCCATTTCTGTTACTTTTGATTGGCATAGTTCGGTGTTTGTGAGTTGTATGCTTGCTATGTCTAGTGCTTTCTCTCTCTTTCTTTTGGTAGTCCATCAAAGTGAACGTATGTCATTATTTTTCCTTCGGGGTATCGACAGGATATCAGATGATGTCTCCCTGATACCCCTTAGTCTCTTTGATATCTTAACTTAGGTGTGTAATTAATCACTTGTGACATTCTTGTTTGTGCAATCCATGGTATAGTACTAGTGACTTGAACACTAGGTATGGCCATCGACTGTGGTATGGTACTTGTGATACTGGCATTGGGTATGGTTGTTGACTATGGTATGGTACTCGTGACAATGACATATGGTGTAGAAGCTGATGTTTTGGATCTTTTACTCTGAGCAAGAGGACCAAAGGGAGTGGACGATGATGCCCCTATAGTGAAATTAAATCCTGATGTCATGCTAGACATACCAAACGGAGATGTATGGACTATCGTACTTTGTGTAGGTATGCCAAATGGTATGTTTGTGTTTAACTGAGGTATAGTGGTACTGGCAGTTGTTGTATTTGTCCCTTGTGTAGGTTGAGCCTATAAGGTGCTAATATTGAATCCTATAGGTAAGGTAGTGCCTTTAGCTAGCAACTTGGCTAAGTATCGTTGACGATCGTTTGCTAGGTACTCATCTACAAAAGAGGAAAACTCAGGAGCTTGTGCAACAACCTCTATGTCTTCTATTGTAATGTGCCCTTAAGTGTTTCTAGTGGTGAATTTGTCTAATAAAGTCTTGTGAGGTCTTGAGGAAAATGGATTGATGAATTCATTTGGGTTCAACATCTTTTCTCTTTCTCTTCTCTTAGACCTAGTTTCAACCATGTAAGACAAGCTCAATATGCAAGAAATGCCAAACTACGTCTATGGACAATATGACTCTAGTCTATGTTTTTGAAATTTTTTGACTACAACAATAAGGAATGTTCTAAGATGACATTAGTCTAAAATGACAATATCTAAAGATGCAAAGTCTAAGTAAACTTCTAAGGTAGTCAATTTTGTAAACCCGAGACAGGGGTACCAACTACCTAAAGTCTAACCAAGGCATCAATTTAGTTAAGTCAAGGAACCAATGTAGGACAAGGATCAAAGACAAGTTGAGTTTCCTAACTAGACTAATGAGCTAGGAGGACTCTCTGTAGGACAAAAGATAAGATGATAGGGCTAGATGCAATGATAGATTTCGTTGACGCTATGATTTTTCTAAAGTGTAGATGGTGAACCTATCCTAAATTTTGTAAAACTGACTTTCCTAGAATTTTAAATCTAAAGGAAATATGTACTCAAAGATGAAAGTAAAACTCAAAATCAAAACGAGTATAGTAATGACTAAATGATACCTAAATGATGCAAAATTGAGCAAATCATTTTAGGTTTCTATCCAAGGACAAGTAAGAAAGATCAAAGACTGGTATGATATTGTTGATTGGACAGTGACTGTGAATTCTAGTTTTCTAATAATTTGGAAAATGCATCGCAAAATTTATCAAATGTGGTTATGTTTCATAGTTGCGGTTTTTTGTCAATCAGTTGCGTGTTTCTGGTAAAGTTTAGTGTCTAAATCTGGCAGATGCAGTTAAGTTTCCCACATATGCGACTCATAATGACAGTTGTGACTCAGGCTGTCACAGATGCGGTTTTCCTAAAGTTATGCACTAGTAAGATTTTTGTGACAGTGGCAAATGCATTGTTTGAAATTGCAGTTGTGGCTCACCTTTTTAGATGTGTCACATAATATCACAAGTGCAGTTTCTAAAGACATATGTGGTGTTTGAAAAAGAAAATGCGAGCTAATCTGGTAGATGTGACTCTAAGGTAAATAGATGCGACTCGACAGAACAATTGTGACTTTCTGGTGAACAGTTGCGACTCTGTTGTATTTTCAGTGAATTAAGATATAAAACTGATGTTGTTTTCTGTGATCAAGTTCTGGAAAACAAAGAAAATCATAAGACAAAGTGTTTTCAGTTTGACTTTGGACTCAAAGAACATTGAATTTGACAACAGACAAGCACATCCTAGGCTATGCAGGACAATATTTACTGAGTTCTCACTTGGGTTTCCCCAGCTATGCTTATTCAAGGTGGATGATTAGTAGCTTGACCCCTCTGGCTCCCCTCCACAGCTCATTAACGTCATTCAGGGAAACCAAGCTACAGTACCCATGAACATCCCATGGCATAGCTTCATCTCTACACATGAACCATAAGAATATGAGAAAGCTTCACAGGTCTGACCTGCTGCACCAATAAATAGAAGGATTTTGGACACTACAAACAAAGGTGTTTAATTAGGGAATTCCATTCATAGGGCATGATCCATGCGGTGAGATTCCCCTTTCAAATCCATCTCGTCGAAACCATATGCATGATTCTTGGGCTTTTCCCAAGAATCCACTTTTATATACTTGCTGGAAGTCCCTTGGGTTCAGGGTGCTACCAGTCTGAGTCATCTTGGGGTGAGTAAATTTTCCCACTAGAATAGGCCCAAGTTCTAGAGTTGGTAACCGTTTCTCTTACACCTAGGATCGCATAGATACGCAAGGGGAGAGGATACTTTGATGTACCAAATCATGAGGGTAATTACACAATCATGCTTTCACACCAAACACAGTAGACACTTGTTAATTTTAATCCAAATGAAAGATTTGCTACACTACCAAACAATCTGTTTCAAAAATTTAACTAGGGTCTTTGACATGCGTTCTGCAGAAAGATTCGTGAGTAGTTTGATATTGGTCTTTGACTATCGATCTGCAAAAATGTCATTAACTCCTCAAGACACATGCTGAAAACAAAAGATTAGCAAAAATAAAAACATGAAAGGAAACTGTAAATTGAAAATCTAAACCTAAAAAGATAATAGTCAGATGAGTCATTTTCTCTGTCAAATGTATCTCGGTATTTTACCAATCAGTAGCAGCTCAGACAATGACAGATGCGTGATAAGTTTTTAGATGCGTCATTTCCAATCATGGATGCGGCCAAGAAAGTCAATTGCGTCGTTTCACCAAGCTAATGCATCTCTAAATGTCAATTGTGGCGTTTCGTCAAGCTGATGCATCTTTGATTGTCATTTGTGGCATTTCGTCAAGCTGATGTGTTGTTCCATACAAAAACCTACAAAATCAAAATAAAAGTCTACAGATACATGAGGATGGTGTCTTCACGTCGGGTTCACCAAATGTAACGTCTAGAAAATGCAGAAGAAAAGGGTTAAAAGCACACACTCAATGCAATCTAAGCTAAGCAACAAAGAACAAAGGAAAGCCTAAACATAAATAAAATAAACACTCTCACCCAATATGTACGTAATTCCATGTATAATCTCAATTGCCCTTCTCCATTTTGCCATTGTAGTATAATTGCCCTCAGATTTCTCGTATGCAAGTATAGCCTATGATAGTGATTTAGCAAAACAACGAAGATTCAAGATAGTTGCTCCAAAAATTCATAATATTTTGAGAGAGATTGGAATGATGAAGAACAGATCAATTTATATAAAATTGATCATTTGAATGATATGCCAGGATCGAAAGATCAACAGATGGTTGAGATCGACTAATTAGACATGCATTATGATAACTGTTAGTAGCGACATGAGTGATACAAATTAGAAATAGAATTAAAGATTAAATAAATGATTTAATCTTCAAGTTTGGTATTCGAAAACAAAAGAATTATCTTTGCATGACAAAGATAAAGATTGATTAAAGCAACTCTTGTTCGAATGCACGCACAAGGTTTAATTAATTAAATGGGAATATTTAATTAATCTGCATGTGCACGCAATTGAGTTAGCACTGGATGATTGAATGATTTGACAAAGAGATTACTCGAGAAAGCCACTCAGACATTAAATCAAGAGTTAACTGAGCAATTTAAATAGATCTTTGAGTCAAGTAAAAGTGAATACTTAGATAATTTGCACAATTATCTAAATATAGAGGAATGCGTTAAAATAAGATTTATGAATTAAATAATTCATTTAATTCAAGATTTGATATTTGAAGAATAATTAAATAAATAAGATTTATTTAATTTAAGTGATGAAGGGGTTTAAATGAATAATTAAATAAATAAAAGAATTTATTTAATTATAGTTGAAATATGATAAAGGTAAATAAGAATTTATTTAATTGAAGAAGAAGGATAAGGTTAATTAGTAACATAATTAAATAAAAAGCGTTTATTTAATTAATTAGATGGAATAAAGAAAAGTGTGAATTAATTAAATAATTAAGATTATTTAATTAATAGAAGAAATGAAGACCTTAGAGAATAATTAAACAATTGACATTATTTAATCATGACCATGGAAGAAATATGAATTATTAAGAAATATTAAAGTCGTAGGCCTAGACCAGATTTTGGTGTCTACACATGTGTTGAAGGAAAATCTTGGTTGTATATCGCACACCTCACACGACTTAGACAAGTACTCTCCAAAAACTTGCAAGGTTTGTGAATGATGGACACATGGACTGTTTCATTCACTTGGGAAAGGAGGTGGAGCAAATTGGGCATCCCTCAAGAGGATGATGATGGAGGCCTTGTCATCTCACCAGAATTCCCAAGGAGAGGAGATTTGACATAAGCTCAACTGCACAAGACATATCTACGCCCATGGATTCAAATATTAAATGCCCTCCAAAATGGCAGCTGCAGAGTTTATTAACAAGAGTTGGTGGCATCAGACTAAGGAGGGTGGCATTAGACTGAGTATCCTCCAAAATGAAGTTAAATGTCACCTCTAGGGAGCCGTATGAAATTAATTAGGAGGCAGAAAGAATTAATGGACCTAGCCAAGCCAAGTGACTATATCAAGTGATAAAGCGTCAAGAATCGAGTAGATAGCCTAAAAAATAGACACTTCGATTAAGTTACACTACTCAAAAAAGCAATATGCTTTCTTAGGCTTCATAGTGGATCAAAGGCTCAAGAAGATCTATTTGAACAAAGACATCATGTGTCTAGAAGCCGTGCGAATGGTGATTGGGAAGAAGTTTTGCTTCTCCAATAACCAGATAAGGGAAAATTTAGACATTGCCTCTCTTTTTCTGGCATTATTGCTAGATCTAAACCTACCGAAATTGAGGTGCTTAATCCTGCTTAGGATGGCGTTCAAGGCAACAATATTGCTCGATGATGTGGATGTGGTAGTGGTGGCACAACTGGGAGTTGGAATTCCATTATTGGACGACATTGACAAAATGTTTCTACAAGGTGTAGAGGTGGAGTGGCATCCCTTCATCATGGACGTGAGAGATGAAGGTCTGGAGCGCCGCAAGAGATGGGAAATGGTTGGCTACAACTTCTTGTCTAGATGGTTGGGATTGAATGAAACAAAAGGCTTGGAATGGTGTCATGCATTTGTAGATTTGGTGGAATCCACCAAATTCTATGGCAACGAAGAATGAAGGATGGTATTGGGTGGGGTGGCTGTTGGGTGTTTTTTCTAGTGTTTTGGGTGTTTTGTCTAGTGTTTTGAATCAATATAGACTTGTTTGGCTCGTTATCGAATCTGCAGCCTGTGGCAGATCTTGTTAATTTTGGATTTTTGTAAGGGTGGTCGTGGGCACTCAGTGCCATTCAAATTTTCCCAAGTTACTAGCTGGGCTAAAAGGATGTAATTTTTTGCACTCAATATAATGCATGTAACTCTGCTACTTATTATGAATAGAAAAAAAGAGTAATGCATAACAAATGAGATAACATGATTTGATTAATATTTTTTATGATTTTTTTATAAATTTTATTTAAAATTATTTCTTAGATAATTTTTGGTCTGAATTCATGATTGCTTGGTCCTATGTGCATATCTTAGGGATTAGAACATATTAAATAAATAATATCCTAGGCCTATGTTATCCATAAAAAATGTATTATAGTTATAACATGTACTATGATGTTTACTTCTATTTTATCACTTGTTAGACATGTGTGTGAGTATATAATAAACGCATCCTAAACTATTATTTCATCATAAGTGTAAGAGAGTGATTAATTTCATATAACCATATAACATATTCATTCAAACATTAAACATTAAGAAAATTACAAGTAGATAACATATAATTTTTCTTACTAAATCAAAAGGTGTCTCTTTGAGAGAGACAAAATAAATAATGATATAGCTTATTCATTCAATCATTATCCAATATAAAAAATTTAAAACATAGAATATTATTCTTATTTTTAAGGATAGTGTATGTGCTCTAAATGGTTAATAAAGATATATTAATTTTCTTGAGAAAATCTTGGTAGAAGTCACTAATGGAACCTTATAGTTTTTGGAGAAATTAATCCTATATGATTTCATTTTTGTGAAAAAAAGGATGTGATTTTATGTTTGATTTCATAATAATTATCATTTCTAATTTGATTCAATTATGAAAAATATTTAAGTGGGCGTGTCTTTCTACCAGCCTACCTTTTTTGTGAATATTGTTATATATATATATATTTCTCTTTATCAAATTTTATAAATTTTGGCAAAGGATTCACCATCTTGGATTCCAACAGAGATATTCATTAAAGAGTGGATACATGTGCTCTCTTTTCCAAATTCTCATGTACACCTTGTCAAAATGGCTTCAAACTATATTACGAGGTATACACATTCATTAATACCATTTTTTAAAAATATTTTGGTTATTTAATTGATTATATGTTTGCACACCTTCCTTTATATGTTCCCATTCTATATCACAGATAAGAAGGTTATCTTGGAGGTAAGTTTCAAAAATCCCTCTTAGTTGTAATGTTTTTTTTTTTTTGTACTAACAAAAGAGTGTCTCTTTGATCTTTTTCTTTCTTTACTACTTTCCAACATTGATTTTTCTTAATGTTATTGTGAAAGTATTTTGTGCAAGTTTAATGTAAGTGCAATAACACAAGGACAATCTTCAACCCTAAACCCTCAACCCCTATACCCTCTACCCTATACATTGGACCCTCAACCCTAATCCTTCAACCATATACCCTCAAACATATACCCTAAATGTTTGCTCTACCCTCAACCCTTAACCATCAACCTTAAACCCTTAAACCTTAAACCCTAAACCCTTAAACCTTCTACCCTCTACCCTATAACCTCAACCCTAATCCCTCAACCCTATACTCTCAACCCAATACCCTAAACCATCAACCCTATAGGTCCTCAACTCTATACCATCAATTTTCAACCCTCTACCCTATAGATTGGATCCTCAACCCTTATATATCTTTGTCCCTCCCTCCTCTTCTCTCCTTCTCGCTATCTCACTTCTCCTTGCATCTCTCACTCCATCCCTCCCTCCCTCTCTATGTCCCTAATCCCTCAACCATAAAATATCAACCCTTAAACCCTTAAACACTCAACCCTAAACCCTAAACCCTCAAACCTTAGCCCTTAAACCCTAAACCCTTAAACCGGCCTCTACCCTCTACCCTCAACCCAATACCCTCTACCCTCAACCCTTAAATCCAAGTAAACTCTCTACCCTAATCCTTGAATTCTCAACCCTTAATCCCTCAAACCTTAAACCCTCAACCCTCTACCCTCTACCCTCAACCCTCAACCCTTAAACCCTAATACCTCAACCCCTATACCCTCTACCCTATACATTGGAACCTCAACCCTAGTATACCCTCAATCCTCTACCCTCAACCTTAAACCATAAACCCTCAACCCTTAAACCTTAAACCCTTAAACCCTCTTCATTCTACCCTATACATTAAACCCTCAATCCTAAATTCTCAACCCTCAACCCTTAATCCCTCAACCCTCAACCCTTAAACCCTAAACCCTCAACCCCTATACCATTTACCCTATACATTGGACCTTCAACCTTAATCATGTAACCATATACCGTCAAACCTATACTCTAAACCCTCTACCCTCAACCCTTAACCCTCAATCCTAAACCATTAAACCCAAAACCCTTAAACCTTGTACCATATGTACCCTCAACCCTAATCCCTCAACCCTATACCCTAAACCCTAAACCCTCAACCTTGATCCCTTAACCCTATACCCTCAACCCTCAACCATTAAACCCTCTACCCTATACATTAAACACTCAACCCTCAACCCTTAATCCCTCAACCCTCAACCCTTAAACCCTAAACCCTCAACCCCTATACCCTCTACCCTATACATTGGACCCTCAACCTTAATCCTTTAACCATATACCCTCAAACCTACAATCTAAACCCTAAACCCTAAACCCTTAAACCTTCTACCATATATACCCTCAACCCCAATCCCTCAACCCTATACCCAAAATTTTCAACCCTCCACCCTATACATTGTATCCTCAACCCTCATATATCTGTGTCCCTCCCTCCTCTTGTCTCCTTTCTATCTCACTTCTCCCTCCATCTCTCCCTATTGAGAATAATAAAGTTATCAAAGTTGATTATTTGAATAATTTTGATTTATGTGCATTAATATTTTATTAACTTTTGTGTCTTCACGAACATATGTTGATACAAAATGAATGAAAAAAGCATCCAAGTAATCCTAATTTTTTCTACCAACTATTTGTACCAAAAATTGAACAATTTAAGGATATTGTAATAGGTAATTTGTATTGACACAAATAATATTACTGAAGCATTTCAAAGTTTATGCCATAACAATCATCATTTTTTAAACATGGATTGCAAATAATTCTAAAAATTTAGAAGTCTTAAATTGGCCTCTACCCTCTACCCTCTACCCTCTACCCTCAACCCTTAAACCCTAATCCCTCAACCCCTATACCCTCTACACTATACATTGGACCCTCAACCCTAGTATACCATAAATACTCTACCCTCAACCTTAAACCCTCAACCCTCAACCCTTAAACCTTAAATCCTTAAACCCTCTACATTCTACCCTATACATTAAACCCTCAACCCTCAATTATCAACCCTCAATTCTCAACCCTCAACCCTTAATCCCTCAACCCTCAACCCTCAACCCTTAAATCCTAAACCCTATACCCCTATACCCGCTACCCTATACATTGGACCCTTAACCCTAATCCTTTAACCATATACCCTCAAACCTATACTCTAAATTCTCTACCCTCAACCCTTAACCCTCAACCCTAAACCCGTAAACCCTAAACCCTTAAACCTTGTACCATATGTACCCTCAACCCTAATCCCTCAACCCTCAACCCTCAACCTTAAACCCTCAACCCTCAACCCTTAAACCCTCAACCCTATACATTAAACCCTCAACCCTCAGTTCTCAACCCTCAACCCTTAATCCCTCAACCCTCAACCCTTAAACCCTAAAACCTCAACCCCTATACCCTCTACCCTATACATTGGACCCTCAACCCTAATCCTTTAACCATATACCCTCAAACCTATACTCTAAACCCTATACCCTCAACCCTTAACCCTCAACCCTAAACCCTTAAACCTTCTACCATATTGGTGCAGGAGCATCTAATTCAAGTCATGAAATTAGGGGTCTTAGTTTGGATTTTTTAAAGTTTGAGTATTTTGATGTAATAAGGCCATGTCAAGGCAATTCTTGGTGTTTTGAAGTCATTTGAGTATATTTGTGTCAATTTGGGTCAATTTGTGCAAATATTGTAAAATATGTAAAATGTTGTCATGTCAAATTTGTGTAAAATGCAAAATTGCAAATTTTTGAATAACAATGATCAAGTTGGTTAGAAGTGGAAGTTGATTAGGCTGAGTCAGTTGGTTTAAGTGGAAAAATTCTTTAAAATTTGGGGAGAACTTGTTGTAAGGTTGGTGACAAGTTTAGATTTCAAAAATAATAAAGAAAGCTCTTGAATTTTTCTACTTTCTTAGAATTTTCTAGTAAAACTCCTGTTTCAGAGGTATGTACGTGTCCGTATAGTAGAATTTTTTTCTAAAATTTTTAGAAATTGGTGGAGACCTATGTTAGCTTCATTTTGAATCCAGTGTGGTTTGATTTTATAAAGAAATAAAGTTTTTCTGATTGATTTTTTGTAGGCAATTTAGAAAGCTTCAAATTCAAGGGTTTTGAAGATATAAAATGTGTATATGACTCATTCCACCTATTGTGTTTACCATGGCTCGGTGGAATGAGTCCATTCAGTTAGTATTTGTGTAGGAGTTGATTTTTGGAGCAAGGAAGGAAATTTTTGAGGTTTGGGAATGATGCCCTAGAAGTGAAAAGTGTGGTTTTTGAGTGAATTTGAGGGGTTTAAGAAGGGAAATGGTTGTAACCCTTGGGGGAATCCATTCCTATTGTTAGATTAATCTTGTGTAGGAAAAAATAGATTTGTTTGAGGTGTTTCTAGAGTGAGATAAGAATGGGAAGGTCCTTTTTCAATAAACCCTCCTAGGAAAGGGTTAAATTGAGGGTTTGGTGTTGATGAGGCTAGATGAGAGTTTCTACTGATGAAAGTGATTGATTTTGGATGGTTGTAGTCTGGTTAATTCTTCCCCATAGAGACTTGAGGTTGAAAATGTGATTTGAGCATACTTGCTTTGGAAAATAGGCCTAATTGGCCAAGTAGGACAGCGTAGAAGCCCTGTTTTGATGAGGTTGGTCCAAAGTGACCTATGGGGATTTTGAGATATGTTGTAGTAGGGGAAAAAGGGTGTCTTAAAGTGTAATTGGTTAGTGGGTTCTAGTTTTTATTTATGATATTTGATGAAAAACCTAGGTCTACAGACCTACTAGTGAAACTAGATGGTATTGAGAAGAGTTGATGAGATAATAATTTAAGAGTTGCAAAGTGATTTCAAGGGACTTTAATTATGATTGGAAATTGATTGCTTCCATGTTCTTCATCAATTGGTATCAAATATCAGGCAGTAGATCATTGGAATAGTTGAAGATTGAAGTTTGACAGTGGGAATTTGAAGAGTCAAGATGCATCCAAAAGATACCATGGAAAAAGAAATTTGAGAGTTGAAAGAAAAGTATGCTAAGTTGAAGGAGATGAATCAAAGGAGAGAACTATTCAAGACAAAATGAAAATGAAAAAATAAGGTATGTAAAGTGGTAATAGATTTAGGTTCTATTGATAACATGGTTTTAAGTGAAATGGTTGGCAAGCTGAATTTAGAAAGAATTCCTCATGAAACACCCTATAAAGAATTTTGTTTGAATGATGGTCATTCAATTGTGGTTAATGAGAAAGATTTTTTTGAATTTAATATTGATGGCTATAAGAACAAGGTACTTTGTGATGTATTCTCTATGAGTTATTGTCATTTTCTACTTCAAAGGCCATGGCCATTTAAGAGATATGCCATTTATGATGGGAGAGACAATACTTATAAAATTGAGAAAGATGGAACCAAGTTCACACTAACACCACTACAAGAAGATGAAAAGGCACAAGATAAGACAAGGATAGTAATGGTAGGCAAGAAAGAGTTCATAAGGATAGAGGAAGATAAAAAGGAAGAAGGTGCAACCACTACAAAAGGGTAAGATGCTGAGACAACAAGTGTAAATAATGATGCAATGTTAAATAGTAAAGAGGATGATGATTTGGTGCTGAAGATTGAGACAGAGAAGGTTAAGGATGAATTGACCTTGAAGATTCAAGATGAGCTTGAAAAGCATGATGAAGTCATGACAAGGACATAGTTTAGTCTATTGGTTGAAAATGAGGTTAGAGAGTAGTTGAATACTGAAAAAATAGTGGATAGTAAGTATGATAAAGCAGTGAAAGTAGAGGTAGAGATTCCAATGGTAGAGATAATAGGTAAAGATGAAGTGAGTGAATGGATTGTGGAAAGCCAAGATGGGATTGTGAAGCATGAAGAGATCATGGTAGGTGAAGTGTTGTGTCCTTTGAAGGAAAAAGAATACAATGGGTAGTCAAGCACTGCCAAGACATGGGTCTATAAGTTTGAAAACACAGTGATAATAGGGGCATAAAATCTGATAAAAGACATGAGAGTAAAAGATGCAATGAGCCAAGGTAAATGGCAAGTGAAAGAGTTTAAAACAGTTGAGGTTGAAGAGAAGCAAGTTGAGAACATGGTGCCCAAAGAGGATGGTGGAAAGTTATATTTTGTTAGCATAAAGGTTCATAAACCTGGTAGGATAGAGGTCATTGAGGCAAAGTATCAAATGCAAAGAGTGGGATGTCAAGGTAAAGAGATGGAAGGTAAGATACAAGGAAGTGTGGCCAGTTTTGATCACACAGAGAATTGAGATGAAAGTTGCAGTCACCCTAAGTGGGGAATGGGTTAAAATAATGAGTTTGAAGAAGGTCTTAGTGATGGAAGGGACCAAGGATGTGAGAGGCCAAGAGAAGGCCAAAGATAGAATGTTTGTAAAGACTCCAAATGAAGTGGAGAAGTGTGAGGATAGTGTGGTTGGGAAAATACTATGTCCTTCAAAGCAAAGAGAGGTTGGTAGGTAGTCATATGTTTCCATGACAGTGGTCTCAAAACCTGATTGTACATGGGTTCTAAGAGCAGAGAACCTAAAAGTGGTTGTGAGAACAAAGAGTGAAGTGAATGGGTGTGTTTGGAAAGAGAAAGTAGATGAATTCAAGCATGTAGTGGATGTGGTGAAGGCAAGATTTTATGGATTAGTGGCTCAGTGTTTATTTGTAGGTGTAAAGACAAGTTCAACATCAAGATTTGATGAGATAAAAGATAAGAGGCAGATAGTAGACCGGTTTGCAAAGAGGAAGTGGTGTCAAGATGAAAAACAAGGACAAGTTGGTAAGTGTGAGTATGTTCCAAGGGTGAAGATGAAGAAAATTCAATTTCATATTGGAAGAGGTATTATAGTAGATAAAGGAGTAGGTTCCAGACCAATTCTAGATAAGGAAAAGGATAGAAGATATGAGGCAGGTTAGGTTGTGAAGATGAGATAGTGTTAGAGTGAAGGAAAGATCACTAATGCAGAGCATGATGCAAGTTTCAAGTACCTGGTTCAATGGATGGGATTCCTAGATGGAAGAGATTTTAGAAGAAAAGGAGATTCTATGATCAAACTTATTCCAATACCATGTAATTCCCCATGAGACTTGGAGTTTTTTTTGGCCGGGAGTATGGTGCAGGAGCACCTAGTTCAAGTAATGAAATTAGGGGTCTTAGTTTGTATTTTTGAAAGTTTGATTCTTTTGATATAATAAGGCCATGTCAAGGAAATTCTTGGTTTTTTGAAGTCATTTGAGTATATTTGGGTCAATTTGGGTCAATTTGTGCAAATATTGCAAAATATGCAAAATGTTGTCATGTCAAATTTGTGTAAAGTGCAAAATTGCAACTTTTTGAATACTAATGGTCAAGTTCATTAGAAGTGGAAGTTGATTAGGTTAATTCAGTTGGTTTAGGTGGAAAAATTATTTAAAATGTGGGGAGAAATCGTCGTAAGGTTGTTGACAAGTTTAGATTTCAAAAACAATAAAGAAAGCTCTTGAATTTATGTATTTTCTCATAATTTTCTGGTAAAACTCCTATTTCAGAGGCCTGTACGGGTCCCTACAACAGAATAATGTTATAAATTTTTTATAAATTGGTGGATACTTGTGTTAGCTTCATTTTGAATCCAGCGTGGTGTGATTTTATAAAGAAATAAACTTTTTCTCATTGATTTTCTATAGGCAGTTCAGAAAGCTTCAAATTCAAGGGTTTTGAAGATATAAAATGTGTATATGACTCATTCCACCTATTGTGTTTACTGTGGATTAGTGTAATGAGTTCATTAGGTTAGTAGTAGGTGTAGGAGTTGAGTTTTGGAGTAGGGAAGGACATTTGTGAGGTTTGGGCATGATGCCCTAGAAGTGAAAATTGTGGTTTTTGAGTGAATTTGAGGGGTTTAAGAAGGGAAATGATTGTAACCTTTGGGGGAAGTAATTCCTATTGTTAGATTAAGCTTGTGTAGGAGAAAATATATGTTTTTGAGGTGTTTTCATAGTGAGATAAGCGTGGGAAGGTGTATTTTCAATAAATCCTCCTAGGAAAGGGTTAAATTGAGGGTTTGGTGTTGAGGAGGCTAGATGAGAGTTTCTCTTGATGAAAGTAATTGATTTTGGATGGTTGTAGTCTAGTTAATGCTTCCCCATAGAGAATTGAGGTTGGAAAGGTGATTTGAGCATACTTGCTTTGGAAAATAGACCTAATTGGCCAAGTAGGATAGCGTAGAAGCACTCTTTTGATGAGATTGGTCCAAAGTGACCTATGGGGATTTTGAGATATGTTGTAGTAGGGGAAAAAGGGTATCTGAAAGTGTAATTGGTTAGTGGGTTCTAGTTTTGATTTGTGAGATTTGATTAAAAACCTAGGTCTATAGACCTACTAGTGAAAATAGATGGTATTGAGAAGAGTTGATGAGATAAGAATTTAAGAGTTGCAAAGTGATTTCAAGGGACTTTAATTGTGATTGGAAATTGATTTCCTCCCTGATATGCATCACATATGTACCCTGAACCCTAATCCCTCAACCCTATACCCTCAGCCCAATACCCTAAACCATCAACCCTATAGGTCCTCAACCCTCATATATCTGTGTCCCTCCCTCCTCTTATATCCTTCTCTCTATCTCAATTCTCCCTCCATCTCTCCCTATTGAGAATAATAAAGTTAACAATGTTTCTTATTTAAATAATTGTGAGTTACGTGCATTAATATTTTATTAACTTTTATGTCTTCACGAACATATGTTGATCTAAAATGAATGGAAGAAGCATCCAAGTAATCCTAATTTTTTCTTCCAACAATTCATACCAAAGATTGAACAATTTAAGGATATTTCAATAGGTAATTTGTATCGACACAAATAATATTATTGAAGCATTTCAAATTTTAGGCCATAAGAATCATCATTTTTTAGACATGGATTACGAATAATTCTAAAAATTTAGAAGTCTTAGTCATTAACATTATTGTCTACTACAATGTCATCTAGTGTATCATTATCACTATTCATTTGTTCTTTCAAGTATTTAATATTATCATCATCCTCATCTTGACTTGCATCATCTTCATCATCATTGAAATTTGACTGTAGACCATCTATATTGTTACTAGATGTATTTTGATCATCATTTTCTATACCATCCATATTGTTGTCTTCCATAACATCATATAACTATGGATTGTTGTCTTCTTGTGCCTGAACATAACCATCTTCAACATTATCATGGATGTCAATTTCTTTGATGTTCTCTAATCCCTCTCTCTCATTTTGTTGGCCATCATTGTTTTTCTTAGTATCCACTAATGCATTGTCAAATACATGCCTTAATCTTGGATCATAATGTATGAAAAATATCCATTTCGGGTCCAAAATATCTTCATAGAAAAATACTTGCACATGAATGGCATACATATATTAGACGTATGCTATAACAATTTTATTGATTAATAAAAACATGTATATATTCACAATAAACTATGAATTAATAGATTAATGATCACGACCACTTCTTGTTTGAGTTAAAGAAATACCTACTCACAATGAATTGGTAGAAAATAAGGCTCCTTATCCTCTGGTAGGAAGCATGAGGAATCTATAGAAAACAATCCACTAGGGGTATCATGTCTTTGTGTCCTCTCAAATGCTTCATATCATCTACACTTAAAAATAAAACATTTAAAAGAGCGGTAATCTAACTCAATATTTTATTGTATTTTCCCAACATATTGTAGATTCCCTTCAATTATATTCTTATCTTTTGAGCTTGATCAACTGGATTGCTTGAAGTCAACCATGATGCCACAATTGAAGGATCGTCTCTTTACATCTACACTTTCTACACGATAATGTCGACCATATGAACACATTGCAGAATATTTCCTTTCCTATGAAAGATGATTTATTTCAGTGAAAACAAATATAACGATGAATATTAAAATAGTTAATAGTGTCAAAACTGTAAGGAAACAACATTTTGTAAAATTCCAGCTGTACCTTTCTTTCACATCCTCTAGACATGTTGATTTCATCTTCTGTTATGTTTGAATCTATGCCTGCATCTTCTATTTGATTTTGAATTCGTTCAGTAACCCATTCTAGTGTGCAATCTTTTCCTCATCCCCCAAGTAGATCAGTGGGAAGTAGAGTATTCCTTGGGTTCGATCTGTTAAACTGTCTCCTTTCTTCTAACACTTCTCTCTTTTTATCATATAAATCAATCCATTTGTTCATAAAGTTCATGTGGTACTTAATGAACTTGTCGAGTATAACACTTTCGTCTACACCTATTACAAGTCAACATGTTTATTTCAAACTACAAATGCCATGTTAATTTGAAAAATAAATTATAGAGTAAATTAATGATTACAAGAAAAAAAAAAGCACACTGATCATGAATTTAGTTACTAATTTCTACTTGAACACCATTAGATTGTGTTTTTTCTCCATCAATAATATCTGATGCTCGTTCTTCATCCTAGAAGTGTGACCCATCTTCAAAATACTTACCAAGGAATTCACATAGGAAGAAAAATCCTTCATTCAATACATACCCTTCAGCCATGCAACCCTCTGGATGTTCCTTTTGTCAGACATATCTTTTTAGAGTTTTCATATACCTCTCAAAGAAAAATATCCACCTCATTGATATGACACCAACCAATTCAATGTGATCGACTTGGTGTATAAGTAAATGGACTTGTAGGTCCATGAAACATGTAGGGAGCTCCTTCTCAAATACACATACAATTTCTGCAATTTCCTTCTTCCATTTTGGCACTTCACATTCGTGGATCTCCTTGGAGGTCACCCACCTAATATAAGAATAGTAAATTATTATGAACCTTTATTCAAAAATTAAAATAAAATATAATATCTCTATGTCTTTCACACATGAACATTTCATATAACCGCATACCTTGTAAATGCTGACAATTGACTTATGGCATTCCTTAGTCAATTGTAAGACAAGAATCCCCCCTAATTTCCAATGGCATGATATGCTATCAAACACATTTATGCAAAGGTCATAAGTAATTTTTTCTCACACAACAAAATATCAAAATATATTTAGTACTTAATCAATGTTACCAGTAAATGTTAAATGATGATATATAATACCTTCATAAAATTATGAAAATCATGTGTTTTAAATCCTGTGATATGTCCATCAACTGTAAAAGCTTTAGCTAATGATGACCCATAACCAGTAGGTGTCCTTATTGAATGAATGACAGTTTTTAGTTGGTCTAGCTCTTTTTTTTCTTCAAAATCCATGGAGCTTTTGCATATGTTTCATTTTCCCTATTTGACCACAAATGTTTTCTATCAATTTTGGTACGCGAAAGAGCAATATCTCTCCTTGAAGACAAGGTGTCCTTCTCTTTGCCTAATATATGTCGAAATATAGAATCTGGGACATTTTTGAAGATGTGCATAGGATCTAATAAGTGAGATATTAATAGATCCTTCTAGAAGGGAGCTCATAAAATATGGATTTCCTTTTCATTCCTTCTGGCATATTAACTACAACTTGTTTTGGTTCTTCAATTGAATCACCCCAATCAAAAAAATCCTCCCAAGCTTTCAATTCAACATCTTCATACTTAAGCCAATCACCTGCACCCATAATCATGGGAGGGCCTCTATTTTCAACTTTTTTATCAAATTGATTCTTCAGGGGATTTCTAAACCTATGATCTAGTGGTAGAAAAAACTTGTTGTTTGCATAAATAAATTTATGTAGATCTTTAGAATACTACCCTTAAAATTGTTCTACACATCTTGGACATGAAAATATCCCCTTTGTTTGAAGCCTTGCAATTCAACAAGTAATGTTAATAACATCAAAAAAATAGTATAAAACTAAGTATGAATGTTGGGATGAAAATAAATTATGAGTGTAAATACATAAATATTTTATCTAACAAGAACAAACACCAAGTCCTGGGAAATCATGAATAGTCTAGCATAGCACACCATACAACATGAAGGACCTATTTGATGGAGGACGTGATATGTCATACATTCTTATGCCTTTCCATATTAGTTGCATCTCATCAATAATAGATGCAAGATTAACATCCATGTTTTTAACTTGATGTTTTGTTGGAACAATGAGAGTCAACATAAGGTGCTCCTTTCTAACACTCATCCATGGGGGAATATTGTATACTATCAATCCAACTAGCCAAACACTATAATTTTAGCTCAGGAAAGAGAATGGGCACACTCCATCAATTGCAAGACCAAACTTGTTACTACGGGGTTCATCTTTGAATTTTCTTGGCCATTTTTCCTCATGTGTTTCATTGCTTTGGAGTTGGCTGGAATTCATAGAACTCCATCTTTACTCCTATTGTTTGCATGCCAGTCCATAAATTATGCAAGTGACTTGCAACGAAACATTCGTTGAAGTCTAGGTATAATTAGCATGTGATGTAAAACCTTCTTTGGAACTGTAGGACCTTGTACATCTATACGATATCTCTTCTCTTTGCATACAGGGAATTCTACCTTGTTTTGATATTCATCTCTATATAAAATGAAATCATTTTTACATGAATGAATTTTCTTATATTCAATCCCCAACTCAACCAAGAATAAATGTGCCTCTCTGCAAGTTGATGGCAACACATTCTCTTCAGGGAATATTTTAGTTTTTAGTGCCATGTAAGATTGCTAAAGATTAAATTAATTGAATGTTTGACTTATGATGAAAATGTTTGATATGCCAATCTATAATAGGAATGTTTATATACAATATATGGTTTTAAAATCCCCTCAAAGAAATATAAACAAAGTTGATGAATGTTTAAGAATTATGTACATCAATTGACAATGCAAAGTAAGAAATATATTTCAACTCACTTTAGTAGGGTAGTGAATCCTTTGTCTAACCAACCAAATAGTGACTTGATTTCTAATAATATTAATGTGCATGCTAGTTTTGAGGTTCTACTTGCACCCAATTTGAACACGGGTGTCTTCGATGCTTGCTTGATGGAGTCTTTCAAGTTGTTATCATCAACATTACGTTGGTGGTAATTACCCCTCCTATCATCATTATTGTCAACCATATGATCATTATTGTCATCATTGTTTGCATCCACAAAGAAATTTGTAAGAATTTTATTCAATCCTTCTTCATGCACTACATTTCATCATTAAGGCTAGGTGGCATGTCATCAGTGTATGCGGATCTCATCAGCTCTTCAAATTTCTCAAGTGGTAGTATTTTCTTCAATCTTGCTCTTTTCACCTTGGTATTGTTTAAAGGATGGTTTGGATCATCCCGTCCAAATCTTAATAGCCCAGTTGGATCTTGGGTATTAGTATGTGTTTCATCAACATCTTCTACCTATCAAAAAACACAAGCATTATTTAATATTTGGAAACAATTGGATAAATCATAAATGTATCAATTTCAAAGAAATACAATCAAATATGGCTTAAAAAATAAAAATATAAATTGTATGAACATATATACATCAATTGAATAATGGAACATTATTTTATAGACTACAGTTTTTATAAAATAATTTAAATAAAACACAATTTTGACAACATAGTTTATAAAACATTAGTCCACACTCATTTATTATTTTTTAGTTTTCTGCCCTTAAGAACATCCTTAGAGAGACTTTGTTCCTCCCTTTTCTTTAGCATAGGAGTTCATTTTAAGAAGTTTATAAAACATTAGTCCACACTCATTTATTATTTTTTAGTTTTCTGCCCTTAAGAACATCCTTAGAGAGACTTTGTTCCTCCCTTTTCTTTAGCATAGGAGTTCATTTTAAGAAGGGGTAATCAATCAATAACTCATCCCCAATGGTAAAATCCATAATAGCCTCAACCATTATCAATCTATCAACCTCTCTTTCCATATCTCCATCTTTATCATTTATAAACTCAACAAATTGAAAATTCAGTCTTACAGTAGGGTCCCTTCCCTTACTACTATTTATAAATCCTGCAATATTTTTGTGTATGTATGCATGTCTGTCTATATACATAAGATGACCTCTATTCATTTGTTTTCCACTTTCCAATTGGAGACAATGTGTATACATATTCAAATTTAGACCACATGTTGACATTCTAGGCTTATATTCTGCTAGCCTTCTCCATTCTTCACTATAATATAATGGACCATAATACGAAATTAATCTCCTAGTGGTTTGTGCAATAAGGTGAAAATATTTTTCCAGAAACAAGCAACAACAAAGGAAATGCAAGAAACAAAGTAAACACCTAACACCACAAGATAGGGCAAAAATGTTGAACTTAACAAAATAGATGAAATGGTTATACCTTGCTAAGTTGCTTCTTTGGTTGGCCCTTGATTTTTGATGTTTTGTATGCTCCTTGGATGGAAAATGATAGGGAGGATGCAAGATGGTTGAAAAATGGATGATGATGGATGCAAATGCTAGGGTGAAAGCAAAAATGTGAAAATATGGCTAAGTGTGGCTTTAAATCACAAAATTGCAAGAGTTTGGCTATAGAATGTAAAAGTCCTTAAATAAGAGAAAAAAAAGAGTATTTATAGAGGAATTTGAATTCTCTAGAGAATTAAATGGTTGAGATTAAACCAACAAGGCTAAGATGAAGGGCTATGGTGAGTTGAGAACTCACAAGCCCTCACATCTTGACATGTGGAATGTGAAGTGGCTTAGAAATGGTTATGTGTAAAAGAGGTGGAAGGAGGGTACATGATGTGGAAGAAGGACAAGTACTTTGCAAGTACCTTGGGGATGAGAAGATTTCTTCAAAATGAAAGTTCTTGTTCCCAAATGGTTGGAAAGTGACATGAGAGGAATTTTAGTATTCCTCAAAAATCTCCATGGGGAAGAGGAAAGTAGTTGGGAAAATAAATCTAAATTAAAAATTCACATGCTTGGAAGAATCTCATGGACAAGACAAGGTTCCAAAAAGGGAAGAACTTGTCCACATGTGACTTGATGTGTCAAGTAAAAGATTCTAGAAGATGCATGGGAAAATGGGATTCTAGGAGGAATAAATATGAATTGTAAATTCACATGGGAAAGAGGGTCAATGCCAAGAAAGACGAATGAAAAGGTTGACCAAAAAGACATACTAAATGTGGCTAATGACTGTGATTAAAGTTGTGCAAACGCATGATTAGGAGGATTAATAAAATATTAGGGAGAAATTGGAAGATGTGAGGAAGTGTCATTAATTTTTTTTTAATTAATGTGTGCACATCATAATCTAGAATTAATTAAATTAATCCAGATTAGAAGAGGGTTATGGAGGAATAAAAGTGATTTTTTAATTCACATGGGGAAGACAAAAATGAATCAAAAATTCCTTGGGGGATGGAGAGAATTGACTAAAAGGGGGTTGATTAGACTAACTAATCAATGGTTTGAAGAAAATTAGTGGCTAATGAAGATTAGAAGCCAACTTGCAAAAGTTGGAGAATGTGACACTGAGAGAGAAAAAGAGGAATTAAAAATTGACTTAAATTCAAAGAGGTCACATGACTAAATTAAATAAAGTGATGTATTTATTTAATTTAGAGAGGAAAGAAGTAAAAGGTAAAAGTATTTAATTATTGAATTAAATACTTTAGGGACCTTATACAAATGATGAAATATTAATTAAATGAATGATTTAATTAAATATTGGTGAAGAGGATGAAATAGACGAGTAAAGGGATGAGTAAGAATATGAGTTTGACCATATGGAAGTGGTCAAATTTGGATGTCTACATTTTTCCCCTCTTTGAAATGGTGTTAGTATAATAGCCTTTCAAAGAAAATAAAACACAGATGACTCTATAGAGGAAGTGACCAGAAAATAGATGTCCCAGCATGGGAGAGGTTGCGTGAGCTTCCCAAATGGAGGGAAATGAAAGGGGATGCCCTAGTCTTGCAAGAGAAGGCCATTGACAGAGGAATGGAAGAGAATGGTACGGTATCCCCCTCGAGAGGTGGACAGGGAAGGAAAAGGGGTTCTAGGAAACTTCTCGAAAGTACCAAGTGGTATATGCCGTTGGAAAGAGCATGAAAAATGGAGAAGATTAGCATTTGAATGGGATCAAATGGATGCACAATTTGAAAATGGTGACCTTAAGAAGGTAGAGGGTGAATGAATTAGTTGGAGGAAGAATTTTTTAAATAAAGGGTAAAAAATACCCTTTATTTAAAAAGGTAAAATGAGGGAAATTTATATAAGGTAATTTTAAGAATTACCTCTCCTCATTTAGACAACTATTAGTTGAGGAAGAGAGTGAGGAGAAGAGAGGGAGGGGACCAAAGGGCATAATGCCAGACAACTACAACACTGACATTATCCACCAGGTGGATGAGGTGTGGTGGTTCCACAGCGAGTGTGTCATTCCACGCCAAGTTAGCCCCAAACCCAACTTTGTGCTTTTTATCATTTTGTTTGAGTTTAGCAAAATTTGAAAATATGGGTTTGGGTGGGGGGGTAGGTTAGAAAAATGGGTAGTTGGGAAATGGGTAGATGGGAGGGGATGGATATGCCCCAGTAGAGGGCGAGTTCGCCTAAGGCTTAAGGGTAGGAAAAGGTGGTCGGGCCCCGTAGAAGGGCGTACCCACCTGCCAACAATAGATCTGCTGAAGGCGGGTCTGCCCCTCGGCGGGGTGGGTTCACCCATGACCGGGGGCAGGTATGCCTGTGCTTGGGTAGGTTTTCCCTTAGATGGAGGCAGGTCTGCTTGTGCTCAGGCGGGTCCACCCGCGAACAAGGCGGGCTCAGGTAGGTTTGCCCACAGACGAGGGTTGGTCCACCCACAGACAGCGGCTGGTCCCCCCGAGCTCAGGTGGGTCTGCCTGTGGATGGGGCAGGCTCACCTAGGGGCCTGGGCGGGTCCGCCCATGCATGGGGGTGGGTCCACCCTAGTGAGGACAGGGAAGGAAAAGGGGTCGTGGGATTGGGGAAAGGAAAAAAAGGGGAAAGAGAGGGAGTGACTAACATGATTGGTGTGACATGGATGTAGGATTTTGACAGATTACAGATGCGTGAAAGGCGGTTCGAGGTACTAAAGATTTGTATAGTGACTATGAGTGGTGCAGATCACCATGCACTAGAGGAGACATGCCTATTTCATATGCTATCATACCTGACTATTAAGGCCCACAGGGCCATGTTGACAATGTTGATAGAGCACTAGGATTCAGCTACGTCGACATTTCATCTGTTGATAGGGGAGATGACGGTGACCTTAGAGGATGTTTGGAGGATTCTGAGGCTCCCCATAGTGGGGCTCCTGGTCAACGAGTGTTAGGTAGAGGGGGAGGCATTGGATGAGTTTGTGCGGGTCATGTTCGGTAGAGATGAGCTACTAATTCAGTGGCAGTAGTTGGATGTGGATAGGTGTCTCGCCTACAAGGTACCAACATTGTCACTATACCTAGCAGGATTGATCAACGAGATCTTACTTCTAGATAGGAGCGGTTAGTTCCTGCATCTCAGGTTTATGGAGGTGATTCGACACATTATCGAGGGTTGAGAGGGGCAGTTTGCATGGGGGACCTATCTGTTAGCACAAATGTACAGGGATATGCATGTGGTATGTTATCGGGAGGCATTGAGTGTGACACACATCACACTGCTATAGGTATGGGCTTGGGAGCATATCAGGATTTCCAGGCCGGTCGTGGTGAGAGGAGTGGAGGAGGATGACATAGCACCAGTAGCTTGGGGGTGGGGGACAGAGGCTAGGGCGATACTGTGCTATGAGGGATTCAGAGACTTGGATGCGTGGAGGAGAC
Organism: Sequoia sempervirens; assembly: GCA_007258455.2. Taxonomy (NCBI): domain Eukaryota; kingdom Viridiplantae; phylum Streptophyta; class Pinopsida; order Cupressales; family Cupressaceae; genus Sequoia; species Sequoia sempervirens. The sequence goes on along the minus strand of VDFB02086081.1, from coordinate 405,033,037 downwards.
TATTTGATGAGTTGCCGATGGAGACGATAGTGTGGTGGCCATACATGTTGTGGCAGTTCAGAGAGTGGAGGGATGAGGAAGTTAGGAACATGGATTATTTTTGCATCCAGTGTTATATGATCGAGAAGGATCCCCACAGAATTGAGTTACACAGACCAGAACGTGTGACAAGGCAGTTTGGGGTGAGGCAGGATATTCTGTAGGGTCGAGTGATGTTCTGGCGGCTTACGCGTGAGTGGCAATGGGGGGAGGAGATTGATCCAGAGTCTGTGAGGGTGGCATGGGAGACACTATGATTAGTGTTATACCCAGGCAGGAGAGATGAGCCAAGAGATGGAGGGACGATAGATCGATATGGTTAGTGGTTTCACTAACATCCGCCTCAGGGGATTACACTTATGGTGCTAATTGAGGAGGCATTAGGGTTTAGATCAGAGGATGAGAGATGACTGGCAGCTTAGAGGGGGAGACAATGTCCACAAGGACAATAGAGAGGAGGACAGGGAGGAAGACAATAGAGAGGAGGATAGGGGCAGTTGGAGCAGCAGAGGAGTCGGTGAGGGTGGCCAGGAGGAGGAGACAATGACAGAGTCTGAGTAGATGAGGCTAGTGCTGAGGAGCAACATGATAGGGGATAGAAGGCTATCGTAGCCGCAGGAGGCCAGCAAAGACAAAGATAAGAGGCACTAAGGGAGAGGAGATAGGAGGCTAGTGTAGCCATAGGGGGTCAGCAGAGAGATAGGAGGTGGCTGAGGTTGCTAGAGAGAAGGAGAACATGCCAGGGAGGAGGAGGAGGAGAGCCTAGGTGGTGATTGATGTGGATGAGGTAGAGAGAGAGGATGAGTAGGAGGAGCTAGAGGTGATGGAGGTGAAAATGGAGGTTCAAGATGTCCCTCAAGTATCCATGGTACCACCTACAGGACAGGATCCAACAATGTTACTAGGAGGAGCCCTCGGGAGGTTGCGGCTCATTGAGCAACATCTACGGTAGTCAAAGGTAGAGCAAGGTAGATTAGAGGAACAGGTGAGTGAGCTACAGGCACAACTTATCAGGAGCGAGAGGGATTACTCAGAGCTTGCCACAATAGTGACAGAAACTAAGAGGAGTCTACTAAGAGAGAGATGAGGAATGAGATGAGGTGATTGATCTATGTGTAGAGATAGACTGCGGGTAGAGGTTGCCAGGGAGCATGAGGATGGAGAGGTAGCGAGATGGGAGAGGGACCATCTAGTGGTAGAGGAGGTGGTATGATAGGCTAGAGGATAGGGAGATGCAGGACTAGGGACAAGGTAGGGGCCTATAGAGATTGGGGTGGAGGTAGAGACATAGATATTCCCTCTTCAAAGAGAGAGAGAGAGAAAATCTACGACAGTAGCGAAATGAGCTCCAAGACAGTTTGAGATATGGGATTTATGCAAAGGAGATAGGATGAGATGAGGGCTTAGGTACGCAAGATGCGAGAAGAGAGAGATGTAGCGTAAGCACAGGCATAGTCCATGGAGGCAGAGAGGGATGTAGCTCAGACACGCATTCAGGTGTTGCAGAGTGAGTGGGGGGTGGTAGAGGCACATGTACAGTCTCTTTAGAGAGAGAGAGATGAGGAAGTGTCACAAGTACCATCTCTTAAGAGAGAGTGAGATGTAGTAGAGTTGAGACTACAGGCGCTGTAGAGAGATATGGATGCAGTGGTGGTTCGGGCATAGGCCGCATAGAGGGAGAGAGATTCCACAAAGGTACATATGTAGATGCTACAGGGAGAGAGGGATGCAACAGTGGCTTAGGTGCAGGTAGTACAGGTTGAGGGTGGTGAGATAGGAGTAGATATACAGGGATTGCAGGTACAACTATAGGTTATATAGGCTGAGAGGGATAGGTCCACAGAGCAGGTACAATAGCCGAGGTCAGCATAGGAGGCATGGGAGCAGGAGCGAAGAGCCATTAGCAGGTATCGAGATAGATACAAGCATGAGCAGAATGCCACTAGATATCAGGCTGGGCAGAGAGATGATTATATGCAGGAGGTGACCTACTGGAGGTGTGCTTATGAGCAGGCAGTTCTAGATCCAGCACAGCGCATAGTGTGCTATGTCAGACAAGTACCTCAGATGCCAACACCATCCCAGTCATTAGGGACACATACTAGAGGGTATAGCGACTTTCAACCAACTCCTCCTTGCTATGGTGGTTATCAGGGGACTCCTAGCCATGATTATTAGGGGACTCCCACATGTAGAGGGCCAGTGCTTGATTCTCCTCATAGATTAGATGTGGGTAGCTCACAGTAGAGTGCATAGAGAGCAGGTGACAGGATACAAGTTTTTTTATAGGTGTAGGATGGAGACCTAGTACATATCAGTAGGGAGCAGATGTGATCTACATCCTTGGATGTGTACTTTATTTGATGATATATTTACGATGGATATGTATTTGATTATGAGATGGACATTGTATTATTTTGATTATGATATGTGATAGTCCTCATTGACACTATGTGTTATGTTTATGTGATGGATGATTTATGTTATGCATATGAATATGTTTTTATGCTCTTAGGATGGATCATGCAATGTATGCACATGTGTAGGATGATTTATGCTTATGTGGATGATTTGATTATGCATGATGTTGATGATGATTTATTTATGTTGATTCCACTGTGTATACGATGTATGAGTGATGTCTAATGTTTATGATGCGAGATGGTATGTTTATCATATGTAATTATTATGGACCTAACAATTTGTTTTGTAGGTGGTGATGTATGTAATGTGTAAATGTTAATGTGGGAATGTATGGATTAAAATGAACCTAAGATGCCTAATCTAATTAGTCTATTATGCATATGGGATAAAATATGATGGACCTATGATGTAATATGCAATGTGAACATAACTGTCAATAAGGATTTGCATGGGAATGTGGGTAGGTGATAGGCATAGTGTGGGTGTGATACTGCACCTATCAAGAACCATTAGTATTCTGAGGAGAGAAAGGGGAAAAGAATCAAAGTTTGCACAACCAAAATCATAAGTCATGGGTTAGGAATATGCAATGAAATGAAATGCAATAATGAATGCAATTTTCCATGTTTGGAGCATTGATTTTTGCTATAGCATAAGACACCAACTACTAGTGTAAGTTAACATCTAATGCATAAAAATAACACAACAAAAAAGGTTATCCCAACACCCCAAAGTGACAAAGCCTTTGGTCGAGCCAGGTATTGGGATAACTAGAAGCACAATGGGATGTCCCGGTGTAACACAAGACCTTAGAGTTCTTGATGGGTACCATGTGGGACAACCCAACAAACAACAACAAGAAAACAAATGATCAAGAGATGCCCCTATGTTAACCCATCAAAACACACCATGATATGATATATTATGGCGACCTTGACTAGTTGTAATAGGAAGCTCAAACAATAAACAAAATCCAAAAGCATTAAAAGATCATAATCAAATTCAAACATCCTTTGCCATAGGATCACAAGGGTGGATGGGGTTGATGAGGTATGTTAGGAAGGATGCATCTTGTTGAGACTGATGATGGATACTAAACTAAGATGACCTAGGATTTTTGTCATTAACCATATCTTTTGACACTAAAGGATCTTGTTTGTGAAGAACCAGCTGAATAAGGGCACTCTTGACAACATGACACAAGAGACCAGACAAAGCCCGACACAAGACTGACACACCCTAACAACCTAGGGGGTTGGAGGCTGATCAAAGATTATCCTTACCTACATGAAAGCATAGATCCCTCGTAGTTCAGGAAAAGACCACAGATAAAAGTGAAAAGAGGACCAATGGAGACCAATGATACGATGACAAAACAAAGCCCCGGGTGGATCAAAAGATTGACCTTGCGTACATGAAAGCACAAGGGCAATGTAGTTCAGACAAGACAAATGACGACCGACTATGGATAAAAGCAAAAAGGGGACAATGGAGACAGGTGATGGACAAAAATACCCCAGGGGTAGATCTAGAGACTACCCTTGCCTATGTGAAAGTGTAGGGGCAACATAGTTTGAAAGAGGACAAGAAGATCGACATGACATGATGAGGCCTAGATGGAGACTGACATGATGGGTGATCCCAGATGATGACACAAACCTACCAACGAATGAAAAGATGACACAAGCTCAGATTATGATAAAAATATTTGGATAATGGATAGTGTATAATCATCTAATGCTGAATCAAGAGATACCAAGCAGCCAAGGATGGGATGGGAGAGGATGTTAGGATAGGATGAATGAAGTCATAAAGTAACTAGGGCGCAAGGTAGATAATGATTAAGCCCACTACAAATGGCACTTATGATCAGGTTTTCACCAAATGTACTTTTCCAAGACGCCACCAGGGGTGGTTTTCACTAGAGGATGAATTATTTCTTTTTGGATTTTTGGATTTTTTTTTGATAATTTTTTACCTTTTTTTGGATTTTTGTGCAGATAGGGCCACCAAGTGGACTTAGGTATAAAATATTCTCAGATGCATGATGTTAATAGGCTCTTCCAGGGGCTCTCCCTCAAGGGTGGTGAGTTTGTATGCCCTGGATCCATACTTTGCAGTGATGATATAGGGACCAACCAGTTTGCTTCAAACTCGTGTTTCTTATCTTGGTCCTATTGGGTGTGTTGGTTCTCTTTAAGGACAAGATCGCCAACATTGAATTGATGAGGGAAAACCTTTTGGTTGTAGTTGTGTTAGAGATGATTTTGATAAGCTTGAAGGTGATCAGAAGCTTTGATCCATCTTTCATCAAGTAATTCCAACTGGGAAAGCCTTGCAACGCGGGTGTCTTCCTCACTGATAAGGTTCTTTAGAGAAATTCTTAGTGATGGGATCTCAACTTTGATCGGAAATATGGCCTCGACACCATACATGAGCGAATATGGGGTGGCGCTAGTAGGGGTATGGATGGAAGTGCAATACGCCCAAAGAGCGGGATGAATGTGGAGGTGCCAATCTCAACCAGTGTTATTGATGACCTTTTTGAGGATTCAGATTAGAGTCTTGTTGGTAGCTTCTACCTGACTATTACCTTGGGGGTAATAAGGCATTGACCAATGATGTTGAATATGAAAGGTGTCACAAAGGTGTTTCATGGCCTGGTTTTTGAAAGGCTTTCCATTATTGGAGAGGATGGTGGATGGGATACCATATCTACAAAGAATATGGTATATGATGAATTTTGAAATCTGAGCACCAGTGATTTGTGAGAGTGGCATTGCTTCCACCCACTTGGTGAAGTACTCAGTGGTGGTAATAATGAAGGTGTGGCTGTTAGAGGATGGTGGGTATATCTTGTTGATCAAGTCAAAACCCCACTGAGAGAAGGGCCATGGTGCAAGAAGAGGTTGAAGGTCCTATGTCGGGGCATGAATCAGATCTGCATGTTGCTGACATGGAAGGAATTTCTTCACAAATTCATAGGCATCATGTTCTAGCATAGGCCAATAATATCCATCTCAAAGAATCCTTTTAGCTAAGGCCATACCATTTCAATGGGCCCCAAAAACACCACTGCATACTTCTGTTAGTGTAGTATGGGCTTTAGTCTCATTGAGACACTTGAGGAGGGTTCCATCATATCCATGACGATAAAGTGTATCACCAACGATGAGGTATCAAGATGAACATTGGATAAAGAATTTGCATTGGTTTCGTGTAAGGTCTGGGGGTAGAATGTTATCATGCAGGTAAGCATAGATGTCTTGGTACCAAGGGGAAGTGGGACCTACGATGTCACACACCATTTCGGTCTCAGGGATGTCATATGTTGGGATTAAGAGCTATGAGGAACTCGTATTCTATTCGATCCTTGGGCATATCGATCAAGGAGCCAATAGTAGCCATGGCATCAATAGTTATGTTTTGTACCCTGGGAATCTGATCAAATTGTATGGAGGTGAAATACTTCTTGAAGTCATCCACCATGCATTTGTAGGGCAGCAACTTGTCATCCTTTGTCAGGAACTCATCATTAATTTTCTTAATGACCAACAAGGAATCGCCGAGACTTTTAGGTGAGTTATGTACCACTTTTTGGAAATTTTGAGGCATGTGAGGAGGGTTTTATATTCAACTATATTGTTAGTGCATGAGACTACCAATCTGAATGACTTCAGGATGTATTCATCGTGAGGGGTAACAAACAAAATTCCTGCCCCCGATCCTTTATGAGTGTATGATCAATCAAAGTACAATATCCAGGTGGGTGCTTCTGCTACTGTAAAGACTTCTTCATCTAGAAATTTGGTGACCAAAGGGTAAGCATCTACTAGGGGTGCATCGACCAACTGATCGGCTATAACTTGTCCTTTTATGGATTTTTGATCCACATATTCTACGTCAAATTCACTCAAGAGCATGACCCACTTAGCCATGTGACCAGATAAGGTGGTTCTAGACAATAGGTATTTCAGTGGATCAATTTTTTCTATTAGTTTGACAGGATGCCTGAGCATATAATGTTTAAATTTATGCGTACTAAAGACCATTGTGAGGTAGGCTTTCTCCATTGGTGAATAATTCAATTCATAACTGACCAACATATGACTATTGTAATAGATTGCTGGTTATTTTGTGGACTTGTCATTATGTGCCAATAATGCCCCTAGTGCTACTGAAGTGGCAGAGATGTATAGAAAGAGAGGTTTTCTTGGAATAGGTGGCATTAGGATTGGTGGGTGGGCCAAGTACTCTTTGATCTTAGCAAAACCCAACTAGCATTGTTGATTCCATTTGAAAGTGGTGTTTTTCTTCAGAAGGTGGGTGAAAGACTGACAATTATTTGCAAGTTGGGCTATAAACCGATGGATAGATTTTAGCTTTCCCTAAAGGCTTCTTAATTGTTTCAAGTTTTGAGGTGGAGGCATATCCATGATAGCTTTTACTTTGGCATGATCAACCTCGATACCTCTTCGGGAGACTATGAAGCCCAACAATTTTCCTAACATGACGCCAAACACAAACTTTTTCGGATTCAGTCTTGGCTTGTACTATTCCCACTGCTCAATGATCTTTTTCAGAATGGCAAGGTGCTCTACTCTGGTTTTGGAATTTCCCAACAATTCATCAACATAATCTTCCATGATAATGTGGATGAGGTCATGGAAGATAACAATCATTGCTCATTGATATGTTTCCCTCGCATTCTTAAGACCAAAGGGCATAACATTGTAGCAAAAGGTACCCCAAGGTGTTGTAAAAGTGGTCTTATGTTGGTCCTTGAGTGCAATTTGAATCTGAGTGTAGCCAAAGAAGGAATCCATGAGGGACAACATCTCGTGTCCTATAGTGAGGTTGACCAACATTGATCTGGGGGACATTTTTCAGTGAAATTTGAAGTGTCTCCAATACTCCAAAATTCAACACCATCAGAAAGGGTTCTATGTCCCGATTCCAACGCAACTTGAACGGAGCGAAAAGGAGTCTGTTTGCTCAAGTTACGGCCAGTCAAACTTTCAGCCAAAACTGCCATCAAGGGTCATCCAGAAGGCAGGAAAAATAATCATCTCAAAAATTGACGGAAGTAGCATCAAATCAAAGGGCTCGTCGAGATGATTTTGGCAACACTCATTTTGTCAAAATCCAACATCGTATGCTCGAGTTACAAGTAGTCAAAGTTTGGTTGACTAGAAGGTACAACTAATGACATCATCATGCTGACATGGCAGTCCGTACTGTACGGATGATGACATGGACGAATCCTGGCATGACATGTGGCAGAAAACTCATCTTATATGGACCAATCACAATGCGACACGTGACACCCATACAGTACATCATCACAGTCAGCATACATGTTGGCAGTATTGTCAGCAGTCTAGTTAGCGTACGGTTAGCTTTGTCAGCGTCGATGTGGCTTCTACGGTGAATAGGATCCTGACACGTGTCCTTCTGATTTCAGTGATTTTGTTTGTTTGTTTTAACAAAATGTTGTTGTGGCTCAAACCCGCGACCTGTTGGGATCCGAAATCATTGGTGGCCGTTGCACCAAATATAGCTACCTAATCTATTCGGGAGGCCATTTCATTTTGTTCTTTCTAATGTTGATGGATTGAGTTTAAAATGTGGCCAGTGGGGTTTGAACCACTGACCACATGGCATCCAAAAATTGTAGCCACCGTTAGACCACCAACCAACTCCAAATTATATACGGAGTTTTCTTTTGTCAAAGGATTATTGGCCGAGTTATAACCAAATGGCTATAAAGCCAAAAAACAAATAAGAACCCACCAACTATTTTATACCAGAAGATTGTAAAGAATAAAATATTTGTACGAATTGTTAAGGGGAGTTAGGCATTTATTTTGATTGTTAAGCCATAATAAGCATATTTTATGTATAAAAGGAGGTAGTAGGCCTTTGTTTGGGCAAGTCCAGGTGGTGAGAATGGGAGAATGCTCAAGAGATTTTGAAGACATTTCCACACATCAGAGGAACGTTATGCTGTTGTGCTTAAGGGAGATAGTCATGAAGCAATTGTAACTATTTTTGGAGTATAATCGGATCAGTTACTCCGTTGGAGAGGGGCCCAGAGATGTAGTCCTTAGGGACAAACTCCGTTATCAATTGCATTTGTTCTCCTCTTTATCTTCTCTCTTTCTTTTCAGTTCATTATCTTGGCAAGCATATTATTTTAATTTGTTCATTTGAGCATTGTATTAAGTTATCATTTACATTAAGTATTCTGTAAGCAATTTGTCCTAGATCCTAAATAGATCAAGTTGGTATCAGAGCTTTGTGTGTGGCTAGTATTGCAAAAATTGAATGCTAATGAGATGCAAGTTTCAACGAGGTGAAGGAGAGCTTGAAGAATATAATCCTGAGATCGGAAGACGAAGAGCTAATCCACTATCACAAATGGAAGGAAAAGAAGTTGGACAAAGTTCAGAGCTCAGTGAAAAGGATTTGCAGAAGCTATTTCTAGACATGAAGGTGATGGTGGAAGAACTTTATGCAGAAAAGAAGAAGCGCAAAAAGGGAGGTTCTTCGAAGCACAAGAAGCAGGAAGATCAGAAAGACACAGAGGAGAAAACTCTAGAAACTCCTTCTCTTCCATCTTCTCGCTCTTCTTATTGTCCCCCTTCTCCTCCTTCTCCTTCTCCTTCTTCTAATGTAAATCCATTTAAAAGCAAGTCTAAGACTGTCATTAAGCTTGATGTAAAATTTGAGTTGCCTAAATACTATGGGGAGTTAAATGCTGAGAAGTTAGATGATTGGGTCCAGCAGGTAGAAGTGTACTATAGGATTCAAGGCCTAATAGAAGATGCTTCTAGGATTCAATTAGCCACTCTCCGGTTGGGAGGTACAACTCTCACTTGGTGGGAGAGTAAGACTCGAGAAGAAATTGCTCGCCATGGTCATGTTAATATGTCTTGGATGGAGTTTGTTGCTGCCCTTAGGAAACAATTCTATCCTTTAGGTTACATGCAATAGTTAACCATGAATTAGCAAACCTTTAGGCAAGGTAAGGGGCAGTCTGTCCAGGATTATACTCATGAGTTTAGAAAATGGGCTATTGCTTTAAATTTTCCCTTGTATACTCAAGACACATTACTTAAGTACATATGTGGTTTTCATTCTTACCTTAGGCACACTATTTTGATGTTGAGTCCCAACAATCTAGATGAGGTGTCTGTTCAAGCTACTCATTTAGAGTCAAGGGGTAAGAAAACTTTTAGTGATAATTTTTCCAAGAAGCCATCTAAGTTCGAGGGTAAGTCTAAAGGGAAAGAAAAAGACAAAGATAAAGGCAAAGGGAAGAAAACAGCTACATCTAAGAAAGAGGGTGAGAAACCCACATGCTCCCATTGCAAGAAAGAGGGGCATGATGATTCAAGATGTTGGAAGCTTCATCTTGAGTTGACGCCGAAAAGATATGGAGGTAATAAAGGCAAGCAAAAGACTACTGCAGTGATTCAACAGGATCTTGGTTCTGACTCTGAAGATGAGACAAAGATTGTTGCTACCAGAATCCAAGGTAAAGGGAAAGGTATATCTCTCTCATCTGATGCAAGTTTTTCTAATGTCAATGCAAGTACAAGTAAAGAATCTTCTCCTAAGGTTGATAAGAAAAGAAATGAATTGTTTCACATTCGTGTTGTAACAAACACACTAAGGTTGATACATTGTTTGATACGGGTTCCCAAGTCAACTTAATATCTGAGGAAGTGGTAAAGAAATTAAATTTGGCTACAACACCTCATCCAAAGCCATATCCACTTGGATGGGTTTGCAATGATGCACAATTACAAGTAACTAAATAGTGTAAATTGAGATTTGCTATCACTGTAAACTTTGTTGATGAGGTAGAAGTAGATGTAGTTCCTTTGGATATTTGTGGGCTTGTGTTGGGAAGTCCTTATCTTTATGATAGAAAAGCAATCTTTTATGGGGGAGAGAATAAGTATCATCTTTTTAAAGATGGGGTAGAATACATTGTACGAGCACATAAGGTGAAGACTAATCTTACTTTAGTTAATGCTGGTCAAATGAAGAGGTTGGTCAACTCAAGTAAGAACTTTGTATTAATGCTTGTAAAAGCCAAAGAAGATGATAAATTTGAGGCATTCGAGGGGTGTGACCTAAAACATAAAGTTGAAATGGTAAAAAATATTTTCGCTTATGATGACTTGTTTCAGGAACCGAAGGGGTTACCACCCAAGAGAGAGATACATCATGAAATCTAGTTTTAGCAGGATGTTCCATTGCCTAACATCGACATGTACCGTTTATCCGTTATGCAGAATGAGGAAATCAAAAAGCAGGTTCAAGAGTTGGTGGAAAAAGGAGTTATTCATCCTAGTACATCTCCTTGTGGTTCTCCAATTGTGTTGGTTCCAAAGAAAGATGGAACTTGGAGAATGTGCATTGAATATCGTGCCTTGAACAAGATAACGGTAAAGAACAGGTATCCTCTTCCTAAAATTGATGATTTACTTGATCAGTTAAAAAATGCAGTTTATTTCACTAAGTTAGATTTGTGAAGTGGTTATCATCAGATAAGAATTGCAGAAGATGATATTTGGAAGACTGCATTTAAGAAAAAACAGGGACTATTTGAGTGGTTGATTATGCCTTTTGGGCTTTGTAATGCACCATCTACCTTTATGAGAGTCATGAATGATGTCTGTCATCCTTTTATTGATGATTTTGTCATAGTCTATCTAGATGATATTCTTGTATTCAGTCAAACTTGGGAAGATCATGTAAGCCATGTAAAGAAAGTCTTTGATGTATTGAAAAAAGAAAAACTATATGTAAAGATGTCTAAATGTGAATTTGCTAAGACATCCTTAGTGTACTTAGGCTATGTCGTAGGGGGTGGTCAATTGAAAGTAGACCCTGCGAAGGTCAAAGCTATTGTAAACTAGCCTAAGCCAAGTACAGTCACAGAGGTCAGAAGTTTCCTAGGTGTAGTTCAGTACTGGAGAAAGTTTATTGCAAATTTTTCTTATATAGCATCACCATTGCATGCATTAACCAGTACGAGAGAAAATTTTCAGTGGGGAGGTCCACAGCAGAAGGATTTTGACACTTTGAAGGGAAAGTTGAGCACCGCACCAGTTTTGGCCTTACCAGATCTACATCAACCATTCGAGATCGAGACAGATGCAAGTGGATTTTCCATGGGAGCAGTACTCATGCAAGGAGGTAAACCAATTTGCTTCCACTCTGAAACTTTTTCAGGAGGAGTAAGTAACTATCCCACTTATGATAAAGAACTTTATGCTTTAGTTTAGAGTGTTAAAAAATGGAAACATTACATAATGGGGAAAGAAACTGTAATCCACACTGATCACCAGCCACTTCAGTATTTGCACTCACAAACTAAACTACAACAAAGTAGGCACTTTAGGTGGATGGGTTTTCTACAACAGTTTCATTTGGTAATTAAGTATAAGAAAGGTACCCATAAAAAAGTAGCAGATATGCTCTCTAGGCCTCCTGTTAAGAATGCTTCAGTAATCCTTAAAAGTAGTTCCATGGTACATGAAAGTTTTCAGGACCAATATGCTAATGATGCAGGCTTTAAGGAAATTTATGCAGCTCTCATTGCAGGAAAATATGTAGGAGAGAAAGATTACTATGTGCAGGATAAACTGTTATATCACTTGGGAAAATTATGTGTTCCAAAAGATGAACAAGCACATGTAATTAGAGAAGCACACACCTCATTGATTTTAGGTCACTTTGGGGTAAACAAAACATTGTCTCAGCTACAAAAATATTGTTATTGGCCTCGTATGCAAGAAACTGTAACTAAATACATTAAAGGTTGTGTTATGTGTGCAACTAGTAAGCCTAGTAACAAGAAGTTGGGTTTGTACACACCTCTACCTGTACCTTCTCATCCATGGGAAAGTGTGTCAATGGACTTTGTTGGGGGGTTACCTATGTCTAGGAAGGGACATGATTATTTGTATGTAGTAGTTGATCGATTCAGCAAAATGTGTATTTTGATGCCTTGTAAGAAACAGGTCACTACTGAACTGAAAACTTAGATGTACTTTCAATTTGTATGGGTTCATTTTGGGTTACCTACTTCTATTGTATCGGATCGAGATTCTTGATTCTTGGGGGAATTTTGGTCATCTTTGTGGGGACTCATGGACACTAGATTGAAGAAGAGTACAGCCTTCCATCTGCAGACCGACGGGTAGATAGAGGTTGTAAACATGACAGTTGTGCATCTACTCAGAGGGTATTGCAGCAAGCATCCTAAGTTGTGGGATGAGAGTCTTCATTATGTGCAGCATGCCTACAACCATGTTGCACACTCTTCTACTAAGAGGTCTCCTTTTGAGACATGCTTTGGTTATGTTCCCAAGACACTGATGGATTTTTATTTTGGGAAAGATGATGTTGAAGATGGATGCCATGATGCAGAGAAGGCTTTGAAGTTCATCCAGAAAGTCCAAGCAATTCATCAGGCAATGGAAGCACAGTTGGAACAGAGCCAAGCAAATTACAAGGTTCACCATGACAAGCATCGCACTGATCATCATTTTTAGGTTGGAGACCGAGTTTGGTTACACATAAGCAAGAAAAGGATGCAAGATGAAGGTAAAAAGCTTAAGCCAATTAGGTATGGTCCTTTTGAGATCATTGAGAAGATAGGTACTAATGCCTTCTGCCTCAATCTTCCTCCATACATGCATATTTACTCAGTTGTCAATGTTGAGAATTTGAAACTGTATGAGCCTCCAATGATCCTAGATGAAGTCACAGACATTCAAGTTCCATCAGTTGATGACCTTTCACCAGAGTACATGTCAGAGTTGCCAAAAGATGTTATTCTCGACAGGAATGTCAGAACTTCACGAAGAGGAGATGTTGAGTACCTCAGAGTGGGTCTGAAGGGGATGCATCCAAGCAAAGCAAGATGGATGGAGATTGGTAAAGTGAGGGAACTTTACCCTCACTTACTTTCCAAGTAATCAAGCTTTCGGAGGTCCAAAAGCTCTCTAGTGGGGAGGCCTGATTCGGGGGACATTTTTTAGTGAAATTTGAAGTGTCTCCAATACTCTATAATTTAGCACCATCATAAAGGGTTCGATGTCCTGATTCCAACGCAACTTGAACGGAGCGAAAAGGAGTCTGTTTGCTCAAGTTACGGCCAATCAAACTTTCAGTGAAAACTACCATGAGGGGTCATCCAGAAGGCAGGAAAAATAATCATCTCAAAAATTAAAGGAAGCAGCATCAAATCGAAGGGCTCGTCGAGATGATTCTAGCAACGCTCATTTCATCAAAATCCAACATCGTATGCTTGAGTTACCAGCAGTCAAAGTTTTTTTGACTAGAAGGTACGACTGATGATGTCATCATGCTGACATGGCAGTCCGTACTATACAGATGATGACATGGATGAATCCTAGCATGACATGTGGTAGATAAATCTTCTTGTATAGACCAATCACAATGTGACATGTGGCACCCGTATAGTACATCATCACAGTCAACACACACATTGGCAGTATTGTCAGCAGTCCAGTCAGCGTACGGTTAGCTTTGTCAGCGTCGATGTGGCTTCTACGACGAATGGGATCCTGACACGCGTCCTTCTGATTTCGAAGATTTCGTTTGTTTATTTTAACAAAATGTTGTTGTGGCTCAAACCCGCGACCTACTGGGATTCGAAACCGTTGGTGGCCGTTGCACCAAATATAGCTACCTAATCTATTCGGGAGGCCGTTTCATTTTGTTCTTTCTAATGTTGGCAGATTGAGTTTAAAACATGGCCGGTGGGGTTTGAACCACTGACCACATGGCATCCAAAAATTGTAGCCATCGTTAGACCACCAACCAACTCCAAATTATATACGAAGTTTGTTTTCTTTTGTCAAAGGATTATTGGCCGAGTTATAACCAAATGGCTATAAAGCCAAAAAACAAATAAGAACCCACCAACTATTTTATACCAGAAGATTGTGAAGGATAAAATAGTTGTATGAATTGTTAAGGGGAGTTAGGCATTTATTTTGATTGTTAAGCCATAATAAGCATATTTTATGTATAAAAGGAGGTAGTAGGCCTTTGTTTGGGCAAGTCTAGGTGGTGAGAATGAGAGAATGCTTAGGAGATTTTGAAGACATTTCCGCACATCAGAGGAATGTTATGTTGCTGTGCTTAAGGGAGATAGTCATGAAGCAATTGTAACTATTTTTTGAGTATAATCGGATCGGTCACTTTGTTGGAGAGGGGCCCGGAGACGTAGTCCTTAGGGACGAACTCAGTTATCAATTGCATTTGTTCTCCTCTTTATCTTCTCTCTTTCTTTTCAGTTCATTATCTTGGCAAGCATATTATTTTAATTTGTTCATTTGAGCATTGTATTAAGTTATCATTTACGTTAAGCATTCTGTAAGCAATTTGTCCTAGATCCTAAATAGATCAAACATGTTGATATTGGGCATTGGGAAGTCATCCTTTGGGTAGGCTTTGTTGAGGTCCTAAAATTTTGTGCAATTCCTAATGTCTCCATTAGGTTTAGCGATAGGTACTATGTTGGAGATCTAGTCAGAATAGTCAATGGGTCTGATAAAGCCAACATTTAGTAATTTCTCCAATTCTTTCTTGACCAACAGTGCTACCTGCGGATGCATTTTTTTGATTTTCTACTTGACAGGTTTGGCGTCTGGCCGAACATCTAGATGGTGAACTACTAAAGCGAGGTCTAGACCTGGCATGTCTGAGTACAACCAAGAAAAGTTGATGATTCCATCTTTGAGCAGCTGGACAATGTTAGGATATTCTTGTTCTGATAATTATTTGGCTACGTAGGTGATCTTCGAGGTTTTTGCAGTACCCAGATTGACTTCTTGAGTTTATTCAATCAGGATGGATGATCGTGTAGATAATTGAATTCCAATGAGGGCAACATGAATGTCTCCATCCTCTAGCACCTCATTGAGGTTTTCATTGTTGGATGCGTCTTTTTTTTTCCAGGTCAAGAAGTGCCTCGGGGATGTTTTCACTAGATGACTATTTGTGATTTTTTTGTTTTTACTTTTGTGACTAGAGCATTTATCTTTCCCCAATCCCATAAGGTTGACATATGTGTCCAAAGGGACACTGACTGGTGTGCTATCACATAATTCCCAATCAATAAGTTCGGGATGGTGTAGGGAAAGGATAATAGTAAAGACATATAGGCAATCAATCATGGATGAAATGTCCCTGTGATCCACATCATCGTACGCATGTATGATGGACTCTTCCTCAGGTATGTCTTCTAAGGAACCATTTTCGACACTAACACTATTGGAAGTATTGGATGACGATACAAGGCCTTCTTGCTTTGTGTCATATCCTAGGCCTGAATTTCATGAAAACTTTGGTACATCAATAGGTTGTAGCCGCCCTTCTTCTTTACCTATACCTCCACCTGGATAGTTATGCTTTTCTGCAAACTTAGTAGACCAGGGGTATGCTTCCTGAAAATATTCCTTAAGGGGAGGATCTAGTTGGGGCTCTTCACAATATATCCATTGACTGATATCATCTTTTGGGGCATCTATCTTTAAACCAGGGGACCAGAAAGTGCTAGTAGGGATGCTTTTGGCACTAAAGGTAATGGTCTTGTCTTCTTCTTTTGGTAGAGACTGCGAAGGTTGACCATATGTGTGTGGTGATGGTGGCATGGTTACCACATTCAGAGCTGAATGCATTTCATATTCACCACAACCTTTGTCGATGATCTAGACTTTAGTGATGGTGGGATCAGTGGTGGAAGATGGAGTGGCTGATGTGGTCGATGATGGATTGGAGGATGACGAATGAGGTAACCCCATTTCGACTCCAGGACAATAATGAAAATATTGAAATGAAGCTTCCAAGGCACGACAGTACTCAAATGGTTATGGGTCAGTGTAAATGGTGACGTCTTGTCCACTAACATGGAATTTTAAGCATTGATGATATGTGGAGGGGACGACTTGCATGGAATGGAGCCATGGGAAACCGAGGAGGAGGTTGTATGGTATGTCCATATCAAGGACATGACATGTAGTGTACTGGATCATGGGTCCAACATGGATGGGAAGACTGATAATTGCTTCAGAACCTCTTTCTGCATTGTCATAAGCCTTGATAGTAATGATTTGATTACTCAAATCTGCTTGAGTGTACCCTAACTGCTTTATGAACTTTAGAGTGCATAGATTAATGACAGAGCCATTATCTACTAGAACCATTTTTAATTTATGACAGGCAACTAGGACTTTGATGTGCAGGGGACGGTTATGGTTGGCATCAATGTTAGGCATGTCATTTTGGTTGAAGTGTAACTGGTAGGGTAAATCCAGATGTCCCACTAAAGCTTGGAACTATGTGGGATCAATGTTGTTAGGCACTTGGGTTTCCTGTAAAGCTCAGTTTAGAATCTCTTGATGCATGGGAGAAGATTTAAGCAAATCCAAAATTGAAATGTGAGCAGGAGTCTTTCCCAAGTGATCAAGAATGTTATACTGAGAATTCATAGGATTTTTTTGGGTAGATGTAGGGGCTGCAGGAACAGTAATGCGGGTTCTTTGGATAGCAACAACACATTGGGGATCTTTAGCTTTGACATGTATCATGGATACACGGGTTCTACCTGCTCAATGTAATGGACAATGCCATCGTAGTTGAGGGGAACATTATTATAGCTTATGTTATTTGTACTGTTGTTTTGGGGATTGTTATTGGACGTGCTTGTGCCTTGATTATGGTTAGGGAGGGCATTTTGGTAAATCTGTAATTGAGCATTGGATGATGAAGCCTAATTGGAATCCAAATGAATATCCCCTTGATCTATAAGATCTTGGACGTATGTTTTCAAACTCTAAGACTCATTCAAGGTATGCCCTTTGATCTTGTGAAACTCATAGTATTCGTTCTCTTTAAACCAAGTTGGTTTAGGCTTAGATTCATCATGTGGCTTGGTTACAGGATATGTGATTGGATAATTTTCCTATAGGAGTCTGTTGAAGATGGTACTTAAAGACTCACCTAATTGAGTGAATTGGAATTTGTTGTTTCCTTGACTATTTTGGTTTGACTATTGAGAGGGACAAGGTGCCCCCTATGGTACTGATATGATGTTTTGGGCAGATGGTTAGTTAGAGGTAGGCTATTGCCTCTGAGAGGTATTGGATACATGAAAATGTTTAGTGTTGGTGATACCATCATTCACAACATTCTTGTTTTTGTTCCAGTAGCGTAAATTATCTTCGTATGACCGTTCTTTGTCACGATTGTGTATCTTGACATGTCCTTTAGCAATAAGGGCCCGTTCAAGGATGGGCCCTTTCTCCACTACTTCAGCAAAGGTGGTGATAGAATGTAGCTTGAAGTTATGGGCCATGTCAGGATGTGAGTTCTCAACAAAGAGAGTGACCATGTCCTTCTCTTTGAGAGGGGATTTCATTCGGCTTGCCAACACATGCCACCTTTGGAGGTAGCTGGAAAAGGTTTTTCCTTCACATTGCTTCTCCTTGAGGAGATCCTAGGCATCAATGTCCTCTAGATTGAAGGAGAAGTATGAAACAAATTTCTTTGAAAGATCCATGAAGGATTTGATGGACCCCCACTCTAGACACATGAACCACTCTAGGTCATTCCTTGTTAGGCTCCGCAGGAATAGACACAAAAGGTAGTTGTCGTTATGTATAACCTCCTGACACTGGGAGTAAAACTCTTGTAGGTGGGCTTTAGGATCCTGTTTCCCTTGTATTTGTCAAATTTTGGTATCTTGAAGTGTTTTGGGAAGGGAATCAATGAGATGGAAGGGTCAAATGGATAGGGACATATATCTTCAAATTTGAAGGGCAGCTTTGATTTCTAACAGATCCATGTTGACTGGTGGCACAGGAGTTGAGGCAGATGGGTTGGATGGATATGGGTGGTAGGATGATGAAGAATCCTATTGAGATATTATTTGAAGGTTGATATATGAATTCTGATAGTGAGATGATGTCCCTTGCTGGTATGCTGAGGGTGTTTGTTGGCACAGGGGTTGATGTTGTGAGGTATAGTATGGGTGTGTTTGATAAGAATATGCAACATAATGTTGAGGAGAATGAATGGAGTGTTGCAGATTGGTCTATTGGTACTGAGGGTATTGTTGTGACTGTTGAGAGGCCACACAGGGTGTTTGTTGTTGGAACTACTGTTGGTTATGATAGAAATAGTGTTGGGGAGGTTGCTATTGTGATATCGGCAGTTGCGTGGGCTAAGATGGGATATTGTGTTGTGGTTGAACTTGCAAACACAAAATAGATGTGAGCAACGAGGATATGGTTTGGACGAGAGGTCAAGATGGATTTCCTTGTAGTTGATGTGGTGGTTGTTGTGATGAAATCAAAGGATTATGTGGGGGTCGTTGCTGATGAGGTGGTTGAGATGATGTAGAGGCATTCTGCAAAGGAGGTTGTTGGGTGACAACGAGAACATTTGGCTAGGATGTACCTTGTAGAGGTAATTGAGGTGGTATGTTAGATTACAGGGGTTGTTGGGATGTGAATGGAGGTGGTGGTAGATTTGTGGCTCCAGAAGGTGGAGGCAAGGCATTGAAAGGGGTGCCCCCAACATTTACTGGAGGTTGATTCAAAAGGGGTGGTGCAGTTAGCATTAATGGCAGATGTTGGGGAACATTTTGCGGCATGCTGTAGGTGAAAGGGTTATTGGGATTAGATACTTGAGGAGCCCCCATAACTAAGATTGAGGCATGCGAGGGATTGTTAACATTGTAAAGGATGACATTTCCAAATTCATGTTGATGCCAACCCTCTATTGGAGGAACATTGGGGATGTATGAATCACCTGGTGCATTTTGTGAACTTTGGGGTATGTTAGGTGTGGAATTGCCATATTTGGATAGGTCGACACCTAATAGAGGTTTAGCACCTTTTTCAATTAGGTGGGCCAAGATTACTTCTCCATGTTGTTCGAGTAGGTGATCTGTCATTTTCACATTGGTGGGTTTCTAAAATATTCCTCGAGTGTGAGTTCAGGCTGGTTGACTATACTCTCTTCACCAGATGGTGAGTTATTTTTTTCTTCGGTGTTAGATTTTGATGACCCCCCATTGACGAGAAGATTTTCCTATGGTACATTAGGTTGGGGTCCAAGGTTTTGTTGTTCGACCATCTTCTTTTCCTGTGACTGAGTTTGAACGGGCATGCAAGACTAGGATGTGAGGATGATCAAGATGATGATTGGAGGATTGACCTGATTAGATGATGGATTAGCCGACAAGGATGTGACTTGATAGGATTGGATTGGATGATTGATAGGGGATTTGATTTGATTAGACCAGAGTGGATTGTTTGATAAATGATCGATGAGATTAGATTGGATTGGATTGAATTAATTAATAAGATGATTGATGAGATGGGATTGGATTGGATGAATGAAATGATTGATGAGATTAGATTGGATTGATAAGTGATTGACGAGATTGGATTGGATGGATTGATAAAATGATTGATAGGGTTGGATGGTAAGATGAATTAGGATGATGACAGGGATTCTAAACCAAGTTCAGGAATTACCTTAGGTAACACAAGGTGTTGATTGATCAATTAAAGGATGGATGATGACAACACCGAATCCAACTTGAGATGGAAGTGGATTGATAGGGCTAATAAGGATGACTGATTTAGGACCGATGACAATCCTAAGCCAGTTTTGAAGGATGGCGATCAAGCTCAGACACCTAGGTCAACTCAGATAACTAATTCAAATGAAGTTTAGTAGAATGGGAAAATGATTTCCAAAATGGGGAGATAGGAGCTTGAAACAAAGGAATGACTATTAGGACAGATGAACGCCTATGGGTGAACGACAGTCTGAAAGAGGGAACAAATGCTCAGATTGGATAAATGAAAACTCAGAGTGGATGAATGATAACCCAGAACAGAAAAATGACACCCAGAATGTGATGAACGATTATCGTAATGGGTGAACAACTCAGAGCGAAAGAACAGTTAGATGAATGAAGGTTCAAAATGGATGAACGATGACTCAAAATGAGTAAATGAATGTTCAATTTGGAGATTAACCTTTAGAATGGGGAGACGAATGCTTGGAATGGGTGAACGGTCACTCAAAACGGGAAAATGGTTAGTCAAAATGAAGGAATTACACTTGAAATGATGAAACATGTGATAAAATTGACTATTTTAAGGGATAGGTCCTCTCCTGAAAAATGCTAGGTTTTCCCCTGGAGGTCAAGTCCACCCTAAAAAGAGGTCAGGTCCACCCCTGGAGGTTAGGTCCACCCTTGGATGGGTAGGTATGCCTGTCTGACTAAAAGCTGGACAAAATTGACTGAAACAGGCTGAAAAGGGGTTGGTTCAGAGGGCAGGTCTGCCCTTGGAAAAGGTTAGGTCCACCCCTAGATAGGTCTAAACTTGATTTTTGAATAAAATGACTAAGGAAAAGGACCCAAAACAAAACAAATAGTAATTAGAGGATAATGCTGACTCAGTCGAACATAGAATTACTGGTTTTTCACAAGGAAAACAGTTCCAACAACATGATCCTAAGATTAGTAGAATGGGTATGGCCAACAAATTTTTCTATTCTAGGATAAACATGGTTGCTAGGGAGTCCTCGATATACACTCGGTACGTGAGGCCCAAACCATGAACACCAGCCCATCACAAGCGTGAGTCGAGAACTTTAGCGAGATACTAAAGTCTCATACCAACTCTTCACATCATCCCAATGCTTTTCTAATAATGACGTAGCTAGATTGGGGTAAAAATTTGGCTCTCCCCCTTTTGTATACCCCACTGGTACACGTGGTTGGGATCGTCCCTTGGGGTGATGAAATCCCCAAGTAGGTCCCCTAAGAAAAATAAAAATGGGTGACTCAAAAGGACTTGGTAAGCTATGATTTCTCATCACCCAGGATTGCCAAATGTTGAAAGGGGATTGGAAATGTCAATAGCCTACCACAAACATGACACATAAAGTATATTGACACCCCCTAGTTAATCTATGTGCCTAAATTAATGAGAAACAACAACAAACAACTAATAAATGTTTTGAATGGATAGCCCTGCAAGAAACTTGTTAGAACTTTTTGTTTTCTGTTTTCCACCAAATGTTAGTTAGATCCTCACATAGACACAAACAGTAAATGTTAGGGGGTCAGAAATATCAAAAATAACTAAAAACAGTGCTTAAACTTCAGTTTTCACCTTATGGAAAAAAACTGTTTTGGTCGGGTCTGCCCCTAGTTTTGGTCAGGTCTGCCCCTAGAGGTTAGGTTTGCTCCTCTATGAAAAAAATTGCAAATCTTCTATTTTTGGACTATGTGGAGGGTAGGTCCACCCCTAGCTAAGGTTAGGTCTGCACCTCTACTAGGTCAAGTCCACCCTTGGAGGTCAGGTCCGCCCCTAGAGGTCAGGTATGCCCTTGTGCAACCTGCATCTGCAAACAGTGAAAAAACAATAAACATGAAAGAAGAAGACCTATCTGTGGGTCCCATTGTGCATGCCAGAAATGTGATCAAGTGAAAATATTGTTCTAGAAATGACCAATAACAAAGGAAATGCAAGAAACAAATTAAATACCTAACACCTCAAGATAGGGAAAAAATGTTGAACTTAACAAAATAGATGAAACGGTTATACCTTGCTAAGTTACTCCTTTGGTTGGCCCTTGATTTTTGATGTTGTGTATGCTTCTTGGATGGAAAATGATAGAGAGGATGCAAGATGGTTAAAAATGGATGATGATGGATGTAAATTCTAGGGTGAAAGCAAAAATGTGAAAATATGGCTAAGTGTGGCTTCAAATAACAAAATTGTAAGAGTTTGGCTATAGAATGCATAAGTCCTTAAATGAGAGAAAAGAGGGGGTATTTATAGAGGAATTTGAATTCTATAGAGAATTCAATGGTTGAGATTAAACCAACAAGGCCAAGATGAAGGGCTATGGTGAGTTGAGAACTCACAAGCCCTCACATCTTGACATGTGGAATGTGAAGTGGCTTAGAAATGGTGATGTGTAAATGAGGTGGAAGGAGGGTACATGATGTGGAAGAAGGACAAGTACTTTGCAAGTATCTTGGGGGATGAGGAGATTTCCTCAAAAGGAAAGTTCTTGTTCCCAAATGGTTGGAAAGTGACTTGAGAGGAATTTTAGTATTCCTCAAAAATCTTTGTGGGAAAGAGGAAAGTACTTGGGAAAATAAATGTGAATTGAAAATTCAAATGCTTGGAAGAATCTCATGGACAAGACAAGGTTCCAAAAAGGGAAGCACTTATCCGCATGTGACTTGATGTGACAAGTCAAAGGTTCTAGAAGATGCATGGGAAAAGGGGTTTCTAGGAGGAATAAATGTGAATTTTAAATTCATATGGGAAAGAGGGTCAATGCCAAGAAAGGCAAATGAAAAGGTTGACCAAAAAGTCATACTAAATATGGCTAATGACTTTGTTTAAAGCTGTGCAAACACATGATTAGGAGGATTAATGAAAGATTAAGGAGAAATTGGAAGATGTGAGGATGTGACATTAATTTTTTTTTAAAATTAATGTGTGCACATCCTAATCCAGAATTAATTAAATTAATTCGGATTAGAAGAGGGTTATGGAAGAATAAAAGTGAATTTTTAATTCACATGGGGAAGACAAAAATGAATTAAAAATTCCTTGGGGGATGGGGAGAATTGACTAAAGGGGGGTTGATTAGACTAACTAATCAATGGTTAGAAACCAATTAGTGGCTAATGAAGATTAGAAGCCAACTTGCAAAAGTTGAAGGATGTGACAATGAGAGAGAAAAAGAGGAATTAAAAATTGACTTAAATTCAAAGAGGTCACATGACTAAATTAAATAAAGTGATGTATTTATTTAATTTAGAGAGGAAAGAAGTAAAAGGTAAAAGTATTTAATTATTGAATTAAATACTTTAGGAACCTTATACAAATGATGAAATATTATTTAAATGAATGATTTAATTAATATTGGCGGAGAGGATGAAATAAATGAGTAAAGGGATGAGTAAGGAGACAAGTTTGACCATATGGAAGTGGTCAAATTTGGATGTGTAGAGTTTGTTCTGAATTGTTTATATGTTTATATCCCACATGTACATTTTGGACAATAAAGAGGCCTAGATTTTCTCCATAAATATTGGAGGGTCGTATTATGTAACTATATCCCCAAAATTGAAACACCTCATACACTCTAGGTAGTTGTTGATCACTAGGCCAAGCACAATATAGTCGATGATCAAATGTCTCTTTCTAAATTGATCTCAAACTTAGGGGAAAGTCATCATATCAATCACATTCATTCTCATAAGGTATGTAGTCCACCTTCCCCTTCTATTTAAGAAAATTATGCATTGTTAAACTGGTTCTTGTTCTGTTACTTATTTTCATCAATTCCTCATCTTCCGAGCTAGTGTATTGGAAAATATTTTTGTTAGATGTATCATTTGAACAATGATCATTTCCCTCTACGTTGGAAGTCAGTGATCCATGAAACTTTAAACCAAGAACTTTATTTTGCAAGTATCCATTAAGAAAAAAATTAGTTATTTAAATAATATAAAAAAATGTTTAAATGAAGTAGACATGTTATTTATATCAAATTGGAAAATTCCTTACCACAATTCCTATTGGATTTGAATCGATTATAGGAGGCATACTATTGACTAGAAGCCCATCATATATGTAATGTCTTTGTACAATTGCTTGTTTGAATTGTTTCTTTCCACAACATATGAAACATCCACAAACAACAATTTTCTTAAAGTATTCATTCCATGTACTTTAGTTCTGACCAACCTCTTGTTCAGTGCAATTATTTGTTGTGTTTGCAGGATCCATTGTCATATCCTCTTCCACTAGTGCATAGCACCTTGTTCCTCCATTTGGTGAATTAGGTCTAGTTCAGTTGTTTAGACATGAAGTTGTCAAATAAGGCCATGTTAGGCCATTTTTAATGTTTGTTTTAGTTTTGAGTCAAGGTGGGGTCATAGTTCAAATATTGCTAAAATTGAAAAATGTTGTCATATTGAAAATGTTGTAAAGTTGCAAAATTTGCAAGTTTTTAGAAGCCCAACAATCATGGGCAGTTGAAAGGTATTTATTAGAGTTGTAAGGGGTTGGTTGAGATATATATATGTGAAAAACTCATTATAAAGGGAATTGGAAGGGTTTTGAAGGAGAAAATCAATCAAATATCTTTGTTTTATAATCATTTTCTATGTATTTTCATCATTTCCAGCCTGTGTACAGGTCCGTATAGCAGGAAATTTCTCTAAGATGACATGAATATATTGTAGGCTTGTGTTCACTTCAATTTTCAAGAGGTTTGAAGACTTGAAATTGCATTTTAAGGGAGATGGAACTCTTTTTCTGAAAGTCCACGGTTAAGGGTATGTTTAAGGGTTTGAGGGATAGAATGAATTAAACGGCCATTCCACCTATTGTACATGCTATAGTTCAGTGGAATGGGCTTGATTAGACTAGGATAGGGTGTAGGAATAGGAAAATTACATTGGTGGGGATATTGGATGAGATCTTGCATGCTGCCCTAGTTGAAAATTAAAAATTTAGGCCTTAAGAACAAGGCTAGAGTTGGTGAATTGAGGAAGTTGTTTTAGAACAAGATAGAACCTATTGGAATTAGTGAGAGAAGGTGTATTTTTATGTGTTGGAAGATTTGAAAGGATAGGGTAGGTCATTTTCCTATTTGGGTATAAAGCCATAGTTGTGGAAAGAGGGGTTTGAGTGGAAAAGTGAGGTTTTAGGTTGGAAAAGTGAGTAAAGATTAGGGGCAGAAAATTAGGAAGGTGAATTAAGCTTTTGCAAGATAAAGTAAGTGTGTTTGAGGTGGTGATCAGATTGCATGTGGTATGGAGATGGGTTTTTCAATAAACCCTTAATTATTTGGTGAAAAATGAGGGTTTCATGAAAGAGATACATAGAAAGTGAGTTTTGAATCAAAATTTGGAGAATCTAAGGTTTTGGAGGTAGATTGAGGTCTGAAAAGTGATATTTTGAGTTGGAAACAAGTTTAGTGACAAGTTCCTTTGGAAAAGAGACCTAATTGGTCAAGTTGTACAATGTAGGAAGCCTAATTTTGTGATGATGGTCCAAAGTGACCTATTGAGTTTTTGAGTTATGTTTTGTGAGAGCCTAATGGGGGTTTGAAAAAGTGAAGGTTTTGTGATGAGACGACCTTCTCTAAAAGATATTTGTGAAAACATCAATTTGGTGACCTACAAGGAAACTAGGTTGAAATAGTGAAGAGTTGATGAAAAAGATTTGTAAGGGAAAAATGTTGGTTTGAGTTGGGTTACATGGTGTTTGTAATTGGTTGACCTCCCTATCATTGCATTAGTTGGTATCAGAGTGTAGTTTTTATTTGAGGAAGGAAGATTTGTATTCGAGAAAGGACAAGATGAACACCTTGGTTAGAGAATTGAGTGAAGAGAAGGAGATGCTAAAAAGAAAAGCACTTTTCAAAACCACCTACAAGTGTAATGGAAAGGTATGTTATAATGGTAGATTCTGGTAGCTTAGACAACATGGTATCACAAGAAATGGTTGATAAGTTGAATTTAGCAAGGATACCTCATGAAACGCCATATTATGTTTCTTGGTTGAATGGTGAATACTCTCTTTTGGTTAAGGAGAAATCTTGGGTTGAGTTCCAAATAGGTGGTTATAAAGATAGAATCTTATGTGATATGGTACCTATGAGTATATGCCATTTGTTATTAGGGAGGCCATGAGAAATTGAGAGATTTTCTTTGTATGATGGAAGACATAATAGTTATAAGATTATGAAGGATGTAGTTTCTTTTACTTTGATTCCATTGGTGGAAGAGGATAAGAGACAAAGCATGGCAGGAAGAGTAATAATGTAGGGTAGAAAAGAGTTTGTAAGGTATGTAGATGGCAAGAACAGTGAGGGTGCAACCACTACAAAGGAATAAAATGATGAGACAACAAGTATAGAAAAGGATGCAATGATAGAAAGGATAGGAAAGTATAGTGAAGATAAGAGAGGGACTAAATTTTGGAAAATGAAGGAAAAAGAGGTTGTAGGACAGTCAAATATTGTCAAAATAGTGATAAGAAAGTCTAATAGAATAGAGGACGAAGGGTCAAAGACCTTAGTGGCAGAGATAGGAGGAAAGGATAAGACTGAGTTGATTGTGGAAAGCCAAGATGGTCTTGTGAAACATGTAGAGATCATCATAGGGATAATGAATTGTCCATTAAAGGAAAAATAAGACAAGGGGCAGCTAAGTACTATCATAACAGAGATGAGGAAGTCTAAAAACATAGTGATATTAAGGGAAGATGGTTTAAATACAATGATGAAAGAAAGAGATGAGGTGACCCAAGGTGGAAGACAAGAAAAAATGGGTAAGTTCAAGAATGAAGTAGAAATAGTAAGGATGAATAGGAAAGAGATTGTGTCAAGGGACAAGGAAGAGTGTGAAGCTGTTCTAAGGCTTGAAGATGTCAAGATGACAGAGGTAGAAGGTAAGGATAAAAGTTTGAAACCTGATATAGAAATGGTTAAGAGTGACTTGGTTGTGGGAAGGAAACCTTGGGAAAAAAAAACAAATTGAGAACATGGTGGGTGTAGTACATTGTCCATTGATGGGACAAGTAGCTAATGAACCTAAGAATACAGTGATGGAAAAGGTAGAGAGTCTAGTGTAGGAGAAGAAGACAAAGAGTACAATGAACCAAGGAAAATGGAAAAGGTTAGTGAAAGGGATTGTAAAGGTTGAGAAAAGGATGAAGGTTGCAGTCACCCCAAGAGGTGAAGATGTGAAAGAAAAGAGTTTGCAGAGGGTCTCAAAGTTGGAAGGGACCAAGGATGTGATAGGCCAAGGGAAGGCTAAAGAGAGAGTGTTTGTGATGTCTCCAAATGAAGTGGAGAAGAGTGATGTTGCTATGGTAAGGATAGAGAGTTTTCCTTGGATGACAAGAGTGCTTGATAGACAGTCTTATGCTGCCATGACAGTAGTTCCAAGAATGGAGAACCTAAAGATGGTTGTGAAGAGAAGGGGTAAGAGGAAAGGAGTGAAGGAATTCCTATATTACTTCCTTGTTTTGATAATTATTTTGATGAGAGTCCAACCAAGGGTCAAGATGAAAGAGGAAATCCAAAGTGTGGACTATTTTTCAATGAATGAAGTTGAAGAATAAAGTGGAAGCAGATGGTGACAAGTCAGAGCATGAAGGTGCAGATCTAAAATGAAAAGGCAAGAAGAGGACTACTTTGCATGGACAAGTTCAAGTTGAAGGTGAAGATGAAGATCAATGGAGTTGTTGCAAGAACAAGGAGAAGCATAAAACATTTGAAGATCAAAGGATTATTGTAGGTTAAAGTGTTGAAGACTTCCAAGGGACTTGGAAAGATTTCATGGTTGGGTGAATGGTGCAAAGCACCTTGTTCCTCCATTTGGTGAATTAGGTCTAGTTCAGTTTTTTAGACATGAAGTTGTCAAATAAGGCCATGTTAGACCATTTGTAATGTTTGTTTTAGTTTTGAATCAAGGTGGGGTCATAGTTCAAATATTGCTAAAATTGAAAAATGTTGTCATATTGAAAATGTTGTAAAGTTGCAAACTTTGCAAGTTTTTAGAAGCTCAATAGTCATGGGTAGTTGAAAGGTAGTTCTAGGCATTGTAATGGGTTGGTTGAGATATATATATGTGAGAAACTCATTGTAAAGGGGATTGGAAGGGTTTTGAAAGAGAAAATCAATCAAATATATTTGTTATATAATCATTTTCTGTGTATTTTCATCATTACCAACATGTGTACGGGTCCGTACAATAGGAACTTGCTCTAAGATGATCTGAATTTGTTGTAGGATTTTTTTCACTTCAATTTGCAATAGGTTTGAAGACTTGACATTGCATTTTAAAGGAGATTGAACTCTTTTTCTGAAAGTGCCTGGTTAAGGGTGTGTTTAAGGGTTTGAGGGTTAGAATGAATTAAAAGGCCATTGCACCTACTGTACATGTTGTAGTTTGGTGGAATGGGCTTGATTAGACTAGGATAGGGTGTAGGAATAGGAAAATTGCATTGGTGGGGATATTGGATGAGATCTTGCACGCTGCCCTAGTTGAAAATACAAAATTTAGGCCTTAAGAACAAGGCTAGAGTTGGTGAATTGAGGAAGTTGTTTGAGAACAAGATAGAACCTATTGGAATTAGTGAAATAAGGTGTATCTTGATGTGTAGGAAGGTTTTCAAGGATAGGGTAGGTCATTTTCTTATTTGGGCATGAAGCCCTAGTTGTGGAAAGAGGGGTTTGAGTGGAAAAGTGAGGTTTTAGGTTGGAAAAGTGAGTAAAGATTGGGGGTAGAAAATTAGAAAGGTGAATTAAGCTTGTGTAGGCTAAAATAAGTGTGTTTGAGGTGGTGATTAAATTGCATGTAGTCTAGAGATGGGTTTTTCAATAAACCCTTGCTTATTTGGTGAAAAATGAGGGTTTCATGAAAGAGATCCATAGAAAGTGAGTTTTGACTCAAAGGTTGGAGAATCTAAGGTTTTGGAGGAAAATTGAGGTCTCTCAAGTGATATTTTGAGTTGGGAGAAAGTTTAGTGACAATTTCCTTTGGAAAAGAGACCTAATTGGTCAAGTTGTACAACGTAGGAAGCCTAATTTTGTGATGATGGTCCAAAGTGACCTATTGAGTTTTTGACTTATGTTTTATGAGAGCCTAATGGGGGTTTGAAAAGGTGAAGGTTTTGTGAAGAGACAACCTTCTCTAAAAGATATTTTTGAAAACATCAATTTGGTGACCTACAAGGAAACTAGGTTGAAATAGTGAAGAGTTGATAAAAAAGAGTTGTAAGGGAAAAATGTTGGTTTGAGTTGGGTCAAATGGTTTTTGTAATTGGTTGACCTCCCTATAATTGCATCATCCACCCACTATCCTCTACGTTATTTAACATTTTTAGGTCCATGTCCATGTAAATATCTTGTTCTTTTGCTAGTTGAATGCTTAGGCTCTGCATTTGCTCCAATCTCCATATAAAAGAATCAACAACATGCATTAATTTATGTCAGGATTGGATAATATGTTATAAATTTCAATAATACTATGAAAAAAGATGGACATATCACAAAATGCCATCAGATCATTTTTTCCTAAGTTAAGTCAAAATTTGAGTACCTAATGTCCCGCTTCATTTGTTGTGTCCTATGACACGATCTGTTGCCATGGCCTCGTCTGACCCCTATAATACACAACATAGTAAATAATTTTTAGTACACCAATTATATCATTTCAACGAATATTCTATCTAACACAAAACCTCACTTTAGTCATATATTTGACATATTGATATCATGTTTTGGCCATCCTAATTCTCAAAATTTTCCCTTGATCATAGAATCACATTTAATCACCATTCCTGTGCATTTTCAACCAATAAGTTTGATCTTAGAGGCCTCATGGACAAAAAAAGAACTTTATCTCCTCTATGTTGTAGCATTTGTGAATTTATAAACACATTCCTCCTTTGGTTGAGGTTGCTTTCTCTTCTTACCTCTATTTTATCACCAGATTTCGTTGTCATATCTATTTCCACCCACTTTCCTCTCTATGATTTATTAGTTCTACACTGTCCACATCCCCTATCCATGGCCTCCTCTAGATCTCGTAATACACAACAATGATAATAGTCACATAACAATTGTGCACCAAGAGAATATTGTTGAAATTATCCTTTTAATACACTCACTTTTCGTTAAGACACACTATGAAAAATAAAATAGGACGTGAATTTATGTAAGGAAAAATAACATGCCTCACATAAATATCCCAAGTAAATTAACTAAATCAAAATGAATAAATAATATAACCTACATAGGATAAAGAGTTGAGAGTAATAGCACCACTAAAATAAATGCTCAAAATTAAATAATTAAAATAATGGTATTTATTTATCGACTTCCATGCAATATACATCATTTTGCACAGCTAGGCACTAAATTAGGCGCACTTTTCACTACCTTTTACGCCCCAAAGAGATTACATTTTTTGCTCAATGTTGGCATTAAAGTCAATGCTAACTACAACAACTGTAGCATTGAATAATGAATCAAAAGCGGAAAATAAAAAATTATGGCAAAAACATGTCAAAAGTTTCAAAAAACATGTCATTTTTTCCATCGAGCTTTTTGGAAGCTCTCTTCTTAGCTACCATAGGGTTTCACCTGGAAGTTGCATCTAGAGATTCCAAGGAGTTTTTTGAGTAAATAGATTGTTGGAGCCATGCATGGTAAGCATTTTCTTTTTACTTCTAGCTAGTGTGACTTGTTTTTGTCCCTTGTATCATGTGTGATTTGCATTAGTAGTTGGCATCATCTAGTGTAGGTAGGTATATATATATGGCACTTTCATCAATTTTTTTGGCAGATTTAATCTTTATTTTGTTGGAATCAGGGAGCACTGAGAGGGGGGTGAATTAGTGTTATGCAAAATTTAACTTTATCAATCTGATCTTTAAACCACTTATAACATTCAACCAAGAGAAAGATGCAAACACATAAAGAAATCATCCACAACACCATAACACAAGGATTTTTACGTGGAAACCCTATTAGGGGAAAAACCATGGTGGAGGTTAATCCACAATTTGAGTTCTCAAATATAAGTATTTTACAAAAATGGGAATGCACTTGCATTCAGGAACACTGCCTAGAGCTCACTGCTCAAAAATAGAAAGGCTCACTACCTTACAATTAATTTCAAAAGAAAATAGGTGTGGTGAACTATGAAATAGCATCTACAAATTCCTGAGAATAGTTCTGGTTAATCTCATCAGTCAAATTCTTGACCTTCTATCTGATTATTCTCTTATGCTCTGCTCTGCTTCAACTCGCATCACAAAATCCTTTTATGCACAAGTGAAGTTGTGCATAATCACTCTACAACCCTTTTGATATTCGCAACATAGATCAACACACTTTGGACACACACCAAAATTATATAATTGATCACTTATATATATCTTTAAAAAAAATTAATCACTACAAGTCGGCTCCAACAAAATATAAAATATTTTCCAACCCTGGGCTCAAATCATGAATAATATTCAATGTGCATCCACCAAAGTTAGCCACAGCATAGTGAGGACCTAAACCAAAATCCTCAAAATCGAAATTAATTCAAACAATTTCACCTCGATCATCCACAACATGTCACATTCACCAAGTTAGCCTTCATACACTGATAAACAAAAAATGAAACAATAACCGAATCTCCTAACTCGTACACCAATTGATGCGACGACACAAAAATCAAGAATAAGATATTCCAGATACCCAACAACCTTCCCTGAGATCCACAACTCAAACTGATGATTTGGTAATGCAAATGGATTGACAAACTCAACTTCAGTCGAATACCCTGTTCTTCACTCTATCTTCTGGTATAGACAAATATTGAAGTGTGGATCAGATCAATGACTTAGGTTGCCATCAATGACAACACCAGAAGCCATATGCCAACATATTTTTCATGTAGGTTGTGTTAAAATAAATTGAATTTGGTTAGGTACCCTATACTCATTGGTTTGCATCCTTCACAAATCTTACAAACATTGTCCTTTTGCATTTAGCTAGTGTGATTTGCTTTTATCACCTAGATTTTGAATCTTATGCTCATTGGTTTGCATTCTTGTCAAATTTTACAAAAATAATGTGTTGACAACTTTTCCAAATTCCATTTGAAGTGATAAATACTTACATAGCATTCAAAGCCACAAAAATTGTATGATTTTGTTATAGTTTAGGAATGGTTGTGCCATTTGTGCCACAAAAATTCTCTAACGATAATTGGAAACCATAAAAAGTAAGGTTTTGGCTAGGGCTAAGGCATACTAAAAATTAAAAAATATGGAATCCTCACCATATACACTTAAAATAATTTTTTTTTTGGGATTTTTAATGTCAAAAACCATTTGGGGTTTAAAATTTTAAAACTCCTTTTAAAAAAGGAGAGAAAAACCATAAGGCCTTGAATTTTTTAAGAAAAGTAGAAAAAACACTTATATGTTGACAACAGATGCAAATGCGAAGTTGCTTTAAAACGTTGATTGATTGGACTTGATCCATGTGATGTTGCTTCATTAAACTTTTAATCAGCCTCTGTAATTCCATTTTTGCTCCTTGCATTGCAAACATATCTAAATTGTACTTGACAATGATTGACTGTAGCTATGCATAAAAATGCTCCTTGTATTGCAAACATATCTGAATTGTTTTTCTTGACAGTGTGTACTTTCATACTTGGCAGTGTGTACTTTTTTTGCCTCCACAGACTAGATGAAAATAATTTTCCCTAGTTTGCCTCAAAATTTCAAGCAATAGAGGGAAGGGAACAAAGGGAGCAGACTCTGGCCACAATGAGGTAATTCATTGTCAATTTATAGATTTGTAATGTTTCCATTGTTTCTTTGATTTTTAGTTTTTAGTTTTTTATTTCTAAATTTAAAAGAAGAAATTATATATATATAGGGACATGAGAGTGACAAAGATAAAAAGGAATTGGATTCCATATTGGGGTAGAGGCAATGAAAAAATTGGATGGTGTGGACTTGACAATGCTTGCTAGATACATAGAAAAATGATCTAGTAAAGCACCTGAAACATTACAACCAAATCAACCATGTCAAAGCAAATCAATTGATTCCCAAACTAGTCCTGCATTGAGCAAAAGATCTAGGAGGAAATTAAGGAATGTGGAATAGCGAGCAAAGACTTCCCATGTCCTATCCACTCCTGGGACACAAACTTCTTCCCCCATGCCATGTTTTGCATCTTGCATTGGTAGATATGATACCAAGATATAATGCGATGTGGTTTCAGGGGAAGTCAGAATGATAGATGCTGGAAAAATGTTTGTGAATAGGTTGAAGGAATCATGCCTTCAACGGTTCAAAGACCATCTACATTTTCCATTCTCAAAGATACCCATACAGCTACAAAAAACAATTATTAATGACATGGAGACTAAATTTGGCATAGGTTGGTCTGTAAAGAAGATAAAGCTACAAATGTCTCAAAACTGCAAGAGATTTCGGTGCAACCAAACAAAGAAGATAAAAAAACTCCCTCCCAAGCTAAGGCTCAAAAAAAGGCCAATTGATGTAAGTGTGAAAGTATGGAAAGAGCTTGTAAAAGCATATGAGAGGTCTGATGCACAAAGGAATTCTGGTGAGGAGAGTACATAGGTATTTGAATTTTCTCATAAGATTATATTAAATTTATTAAATGATTTTTAAATTTTATTTGTGCATAGTTAAATTGAATTAGTATATGTTTCAAGACAATTCCTCCAAGGCTAGGCTTAACAAACTTTGTGCCACACATCACAGTGGCCAGAAAGGTTTACAGGCCTTGATTTGTACATTTGTAAGTATATTTAATATGTTCAATGATATATTTTTTTTTTCCTAGGAAAAAGTAAATGATTGCATATTAATTAGTTTAACTAGTCCATGTGCCATGTTTTGACAGGAGGAGAAATATGGCCGACATCCAAAGCAATTTGAAAAGGAAATGTTACAAAGTAAAAAGTGGGTCTTTTTTGTAATCTGGATGGAGAATGAGGTATCAATAGTTGAATTTCAATAACTTAGTTGGATATTGTTGTGTTAATATGTCAAATTGCATTTCTTGTGTTGGGTTTCAATAATCTTTGAAGAGGTTATAGAGTGATACTTGAGATAAAAAAAATATAGTTGTACTATGTTGTGTTTGGTTTCTATTGGTCTTCTTGTCTTTTTGACTCAAGTGGATTGTTATTCATAGGTCGCTTGTCATTCTTGTTGATCATGTGGATGTAGTTATCATTGAGTTTTTAGGTGGTCTCCTAAGTGAACAAACCAAAGGGTTTATCTCAAGTCTTTATTTCCTAACCTTTTATTATAAGACTTAAAGGGGGGTATGCATTAAAGTTACATTGTTGGTTATATTTCAAGCCTTTGAAATATAATAGTGGACATTTAAATTTTAATATGCACATATTTTTTTTTGTTGAGAAGGAGCCATCATTGGAAGTAGGCATTAACTCTCCTCTGCCATAACAACTTTGGGAAGTACTAGTCTTTAATGTGCTTGGTTTTAAGGGATATGAGGGAGAAAAGGGAGGAATGAGGAACCATTTTGGGGGGGAATTCTTCTTTTTACCTTGGGGTCAAAGAAGGAAGGTTGATAAAATTTTATGGTAACTGTTGGTATTTACTGAAATCCTTAGATGTAACCTTGTATTGTTATAATGGATGTGGCGGTACATTAGTGTATATGTTATTTGTAGTGTTTTGATCAAGTATGAATTTGTTGTATATGGCTTGAATAGTCTTGATAGTTAATTTGATTATGAACACTTGCTAAAAGATGTGTAAATCATTGTAGCAATCAAGATAATAGGAGTGATCTTTATTTTATTACATAAAGGGTGAATATGTTGGATGTTGTGGTTGTGTTGCTGATATGTGGTTGTCATTGATGTCAACACTATTAGCATTAATTCATTAGAAGCTGTATATGTCAAGGAAATTGAGAAAATTTTAATGAGATGAGTTGCAAGTTGTTAGTGGTGAAGTAAAGTTTAGTATGTCGGTAAGTTCTGTACATTGATTATCAAAGGTTGTGGAATAAAGGGTTTGTTGCTGAGTGTATCTAGTTTATCCATGCCAAGTTTCAGAGATCCATGTGAAGATTTGATTGAGTTATGAAGATTTACATTCTGGAAATTTTTCTGTTGCTTTAGTTGGTGTTCCTGATTCAAGAAGATGCTATTCGGTTAGTTCAATTATTGCAAATGTTTCTCTAGTGATTCATGATGTTTTTGGATGCTTCTAGATCATGCTCTATCTTTGTTGCACATCTACATTGATCGTTGTGCTCGTGGTTGGCGATTTTCTCTTGCATGTTCATGTTTTTCTTGTTCTTGGATGACATGGTGTTTGTAGCGTGTTGTGGATCTTCGAGGAGTAATTAATTGAAGTGTTTTCACATTGGATATGTTGATTTGGGTCTTCACTAAGCTATGGCCAACCTTGGTTGATTCACATTAATAACCTTTAGTATTTTTGGCCGACAATTTATATTCATTTTATTATTTTGCTGAGGTCGGCATGTAGGGATGAAATTTCTTGTTTTAGATATATAAGAGTGATTGTTTATTCGAATTGAGGTGTGCTTCTATGTGTATATGTGTGAATATTGATCTAAATCATTCGAAGGAAGAGTAGAGTGTGAAGAAG
This sequence comes from Sequoia sempervirens, assembly GCA_007258455.2. NCBI lineage: Eukaryota > Viridiplantae > Streptophyta > Pinopsida > Cupressales > Cupressaceae > Sequoia > Sequoia sempervirens. The sequence goes on along the minus strand of VDFB02086081.1, from coordinate 404,997,245 downwards.
AGTAAATAAGTGTTCATGCACTTAATCGAAACTGTGATCAGGCATTAGCAGATGCTATTCTATCAGTTCAAATCCCTGTGGATGTAATCCGATTACTTCTGTAAGATAGTTTGTCTTCCTTTGGGTGGTTAGCCTAGTTGTAATTAAGTAGTGAGCTCTAAGCAGTGTACCTAAATGCAAGTGCATTCCCCATATTTCATTTCTTATACTTTTAATAGGGTATAATCTTTTGGACTAACATTAACCGTGGTTTTTCCCCTAATAGGGTTTCCACATAAAAAATCTTGTTGTTATGTGTGTTTCTGATGTGTTGATGATTTATGCTTTCATGGTTATTAATCAGATCAGAGAATAATGTTAATGAGTTGAATAGGTTTTAAATTCTATGACAACTAATTCACCCCCCCTCTTAGTTGTCTTCCCTTGTGTTTCTAACAATTGGTATCAGAGCAGGTTCCTGGGAAGAAGTTTAACAACTTGAGGTGATCCAAGATGGTGACTTACAAGAAGGATTGTCCAAGATTTGATGGAACAAATTATTCTCTGTAGAAGACTCAAATGGAGTGTCATTTGAGATGCATTGGTGAACCCTTCTGGAACATTACATGTAATAGGTATGTTATTCCTCAGAATGGTCTTACTTCTACTTTTGAGATTAGAGATCCTAATTATAATATCAAGGCTAAGGAAGCATTGTTGAGTGTCGTGACTAATTCTGATATGACAAATGTTATGGATCTGAAAACTACTTACGAGATATGGAAAAAGTTGGAAACCTTGTATAAAGGTGATACTAATGTGAAGATTGCTAAGTTGCAGAGTCTAAAAGGAAAATATGAAAAGTTGAGAATGGGTGATGATGAGAACATTACTATTTTTATGCAAAGAGTGAATGAACTTGTGTGTGGTATCAGATGTGTTGGTGGGTAGATAGAAAAATTAGAGATTGTTGCTAAAGTGCTTAGATCCTTTCCTGATTCTTACAAAGTCAAAGCTAGTGCTATTGAAGAGCTCTAAACTGTAACAAATGTAACCAGAGACATGTTGGTTGGTAAGCTTACTAATTTTGAGTTGAGTGAATTTGGTGATGCCCTTCCTAAGGTTGAATCTGCATTTAAGGCTACTACTTTCGGAAGAGATAGAAACATATATGATCTGGGTGAGAGTTCATCTAGAAAGACATTCAATTATGAGGATGAAATCAGATAGATTGAAGAAGAAGAAAGAGAGCTGGAAGAGTTGGAAGCACTTATTGTCAAAAGAGTATTGAGAGGAAAAGGTAAGTATGAAGGAAAATTGCCTCTTAATTTTTTTTCTTGCAATAAGATAGGTCATTTTGCATCAAGGTGTACGAAAAGAACTCCTAAACCAAGACATAACAAGCCTAGATTTCAAAATAATTGTTACTATGCTACTGATGAAGGTGTGACAAATGATGAATCTGATAAAGGAAATAGAAGTGATGATGAATGGGTATTTATTGCTATCAAGGAAAACAATCCTGCATCTACTGAATCTGCTAGTTGTACAAATGTGGAGAGAGCCCTAGTTGCTCGAGTTGAAGAGAAAGATGAATGGGTGATTAACAGTGGAAGTTCACATCATATGACAAGAGATAAAAGTAAGTTTGTAAGCTTGGAAAAGTATGATGTTGGTGTTGTGAGATTTGGTGATAATACAACTGGTGTGATTTGTGACAAAGGATGCATTTCTCTTGATGGTAAAAATAATATTGATGATGTCCTGTATGTGGAAGGCTTGAAGCATAATATTTTAAGTGTTGGTCAAATGGTTAATAAGGGATACAATCTTCAGTTCAAGGATGGAAAGTGTAGAATATTAAGTTCTGAAAATGTAATTGCATCAGGTACCAAAAAAAAAGGTAATATCTTTCACTTGAGTTCTACTAGTAAAAGTTCTTTGATTGCTCAAGTTGATGAAAGTTGGTTATGGAATAGGAGAATGTGTCATGTTAACTTTGATAATATTGTCAAGATAAGTTCTACTAAGGCTGTGAGAGATCTACCTAAGTTGGTGAAACCTACTAATGCCATATGCAAGGAATGCCAGTTAGGAAAGAGAACTAGAATTTCATTTTGTAGAAAACAACATTGTTCAAATGAATTGTTGGAACTTGTGTATACTAATCTGTGTGGTCCCTCTAAGGTCAGAAGTTTACAAGGTTACAAGTATTTCATGGTACTCATTGATGATTATTCAAGAATGGTGTGCGTTGCTTTCCTAAGGGAGAAATTTGAAGCACTAGAAAAGTTCAAGACCTTTAAGGCTATGGTTGAGACAGAGACAGGTCTGAAGATTAAATGTTCAAGATCAGATAGAGGTGGTGAATTCACTTCTGGCGAATTTAATTCTTTTTGTGAAGAACATGGAATAAAGAGACAATTATCTGTACCGCAGACCCCTCAACAAAATGGAGTTGTGGAAAGGAAGAACAAAAAAATTGAAGATGCTGCTAGAACTATGACGTTGGAAGGAAATGTCCCTCATATCTACTGGAGAGAATTTGTGAGTAATGTTGTGTACACACTCAACTGGGTACAAATCAAAGGTGATACTAGTAAGAACCCTTTTGAGCTATGGACTGGTCAAAAGCCTACTATTAAATATTTCAAGATATTTGTAAGAAAATGTTATATTAAGAGAGATGAAGACATAGGAAAGTTTGATGGTAGGAGTGATGAAGGTATATGTTGTGCAATTTTTCGCACACACACCCCGCTGTAAGCAGGGACCCTCTTTCGCTTCGGCTTTGGTGTTTTGGCCCTTTCTTTTTGAGGTTTTGTCTTACTTAGGCACATTCTTAAATGTATATTTTGATTGCCTAAGTGTTTCCCCCAGGTTATTCACTGAAAATCTTAAGTTCTGGATGAATTTTGGGCTTTTGCTCAGATTTGGGATTTTCCACCCTGGTCAGATTTTCTCGGATCCTGCTTGGATTCTAGATTGGACCTTATTGCTCGGGAATTTTGGGTCTTTGCGGATTCCTATGTGGGATGGATTTTCCCGGATTCCACCTTGTCAAATTCCCGAATCCCTTCTTTGGCTGTCTCATCAGTTTCATTAATGGCTTCCTATGCGCTTTGAAGGCTGGTTTTTACTCGATTTCTAAGATCTTTTGCACCATTATGTTCACTATTTGCCACTTTTTGAGTCAAGAATTGCGTCCTTAGAGTTTTTTCATTGAAATTTTGGCTTTGCTTTGGGCTATTCGGGCAAACTGTGATGGTTTATTGTGCCTTCCTGTGTCTATTCGTTGTAGACCCCATTGAGCTTCACATTTGCTACTTCTGAGATCAGTTCTCACTTTTTAATGGTATGTGTCTGATTGATCTACTTTGAATTGAATTATGAATGGCACGTTGGTATTGTGAGGGCTTGTGGGTTTTGAATTCCTATTTATTTGCTTATTTCATGCTAGGGTTGTTCAGTATTGCATCCTTTGTCATCTCCCAAGCGAGTTTTGAGTTCATGTGTCCATTTGTATTTTAATGAATCTTGCCTGAGAGTAATTAGTAAACCCTAGCGATCACTCAACTATGGAAACAACTAATTTCTGAACTTGGCTACGCACTACTGGTGGATGAATAGGGTTCAGACCTAGGGCAGTGCCATATTAGGCAATTTCATCTTAGGATTGACCTAGAATACAAAGAAAATTCATGAAAGGCCCATCCTTGACTTGCCCTAAGTTAAACTTGTCGAAATCCATGTTGGTTAAGTGTCTGGATGAAATCGAGACTCTCCATCCCTTCCGGAGTCCCTTCGTTGTCACCATTTGAGATCACTGAGATATCATATCGACCACCTTGAGGTTCACCAAAGTGGTCCTCCTAGGTTCATGTTGGATTGTCATGACACTATCATTTTTAAACTGATGAAATATTTTATGCATATTAGTCGGCGAGACCTTGGCTTTCGCCGAGACCTCACCCTGCAAAGAGATGTCTCATCGACGTGCTTGTTCATACTCGCTTTTAGCAAGATGAGTCCTGGTTGCCAAGATGTCATAGTGGGATCCAATGGCTTTACCGATGTTCGTTTGCTTCGCTAGGACATCCATCCTTCGGTGAGACCTCCCACCAAGCACTTTGCACTTTCGCTGAGCTTTTTTTTCTTTTCAGTCACTGTAACCCTTCAAAGTCGGGGAAATATCACGTAGGTCATTCTGTGTCTCGCCAAAGCCCCTCGTAGGTTGGTATTTGTTCGCTAGGACCCCATAATTCTCATGTCGAAAGTCTTTCTGTCGGCAAGACAAACCTCATCCCTAGGAGCTCATAGTGAGTTCCTTTCATCTTGCCAATCTTTCATTCTGTCGCTGGGACTTTCACTTTCAGTAAGACCTTTTGTCGAAGCTGTCCTGCTCTTGTCGAGTGACCTTCTATCGGGGAGACATTCATACTTCGCTGAGAATGTACCGCGAGCTCCCAAGTCTTGCTGAAATCTTTGCCTTCGGTGAGACTCCTAATGGTCGCCAAGACGTTGTAGCGAGGCCTTCTTTTCTTAGCAAGCCCATATCTTTTCACTGAGACATCTGGCCAAATTCAAACCACACCTTAGTCGGCAGAACATCACGACTTCAATGGGACCCCCTACCAAAAACTTGAGTCTGGCTGAAGTGTTTGCTTGGACCCATCAGTCGGTGAGACATGATACATTCACCAAGACCTTACCCTGACTGACCTTTGATCATACCGATGTTGTTTGCTATATCGCCGATTGCCTAGACATTACACTGAAACCACCATGTCTTGGCGAAACCCTTTCTGATAGCATCTTTCGGCATAACTTTGTGGCTTCACCAGGAATTCTTCGTGAGATCCCAATTCTTGCCGAAACCTTTGCTCCCAGAATCTCCATTGGTTCAGAATTGTGCCTAAACCGCAGATGTCCGTCAGGTTCAGATTTCTCCGAAATCCACCATCTCCCAGATCTCCTGAAATTACTCTTTGGCCCGTTCTTCGCAGAAATCTGCCCCTCACGGATTTCCCTGAAATTTGGTGAAATATAAAGGAACATGAAATAATTGGATTCGTTTATAATTTTTGATGCATTTGATGATTATCTCATGTCATAGTTGGATCTCTCATGTGATTTATTGATGAAAAATGATTAGGTCTGATGATTAAGTAGGTGTTTCTTGGTTTTTCCATTGGAATCTGATCGATTTGGAATTTCTCGAAATTCCTCTTTAGCTCAGATTACGCAGATGGTCTTGAAACCCGAAACACGTTGCGGTCATTCTATATGAGATTTAATGACACCTTGACTATATGAGATGCAGTCTATTGTTTTTTTGATGGATTAACCTTGCTTTCCTGTGGTTTTTACTATGTTTTCATGTTGAGTGCAGGATGAATCAAGCAACGGAGCAGTTGGTTTCTCATTGTCTAATGTAGAGAGGATTAAGCTGGATATTAAGAGCAAGGTCCTTGAGAGTAAGATCACTTCTGTCTGGTCAGAAGTCACTGATACAAACATTGGCCTTTATGACTATGAGGAATTCAAAGCAAGGATGGCAGCCAAGGATCCTCCTTTGGTGACTAGAAGGATGATGGAATCGGGCTTGTCCCATGTGGCCGGTTTCCCTTCTACAGTGCAATGCTATGAGTTGGTCCTTGAGTGTGCCAGGCAATATGATCAAGATACACAGAGGATTATTGGGCCTCAAGGGAGAGTTGTTGCCAATCTGAACCCTGTCTCCATTGCCCAAACCTTCGACATGCCAGACAGATCTCATGTGGTGGGATTCACCATTGAGACAACTTAGGGATTCTACAATGAACAGACTGTGAAGTCACATAAGCTAATCAATTCTTGGTTGGAGAAGCCCAAGTCTCACTACTCCAAATTACCAAAGCAGCTGTTTAGAGCAAAATTCAAGGAGTACTATGATGCCATCACCTTTCTTAGCAGGGTGGTTGGATTGAAGAGTGCTGGTACATTTGAGAATTGGATGTGCCATGCCATTGTGAGAATGGAACAAGAGAAAATTGACTACCATTGGGTAGGGGTCATTAGCCAAGTCATTCACAAGCAGTTGTCCAATGTGTTGTAGATGAAGACCTTCATCATGACCTCGTATTTGGTCCATGTACTTGCTAGGTTCCATCCTTAGAGAGAATTGGATACAAAGGGAATTTTTGGAAAGGACATCATCTATGAAATTTTCCCTCAGTTATATTTATAAATCCAAACTATAGGAAGGAAAATGATGCATTCACCATGCATATCACCAGAATGCTTCAGGAGGCAGAGCATGTCAGGATTTCAGATCTGGCTAAGGAGCTCTTTAGAAAATATGGAGTGTGGTTTATTTAGTTCCCAACCTTCTCTTACATCTGGATTGATAGCTGCCAAAGGGCCCCATACAGGCTTCCAAGGTACCCCTCTGATCACATTATTTTATTAGAAGTCACCAAGAAGATTTGCAACTTCGATGCCATTGTCGAGAAGGACAAGCACAAGATAGGATTTGGTGGGGATTTCCCACAAAGGATCAACACTGGAGAGGTTTTTCCTTCCGTTGGTTCTGCCCAGGCTTCAAAAGAAGAATTGAGTGCTCTTGGCTTGTCTTTACACTCCAAGAGATCCAGATTTGACATCACAGGGGAGGCTCAAAAAAAGGCCAGTAGAGAGTACAACCATAAGGTTAATTTGGAGGACTACTGTGCCAATTTTGGTGATGAATTTGAGGTTAGAAAGAAGAAATTCTCTCGCCTTCTAGTTGATGCAGTTCGATTATATAATGTAAGGGCAGTGCCTGACCAATTGGAAGATGATGAAAACTTGATCCAGGATCATGCCTATGAAGCCATAAAGGATAGGCCAATTGGTGATGTGGATTGGTTGGAAGAGGAGAAGACAGAACTGAAACAATTGATGGATCCGGTCCTCAAATTTACTAGAATGTGGCTCAAGCATACAATATGGGAATTGGAAAAGAAAGGAGTAAAATGCACCTATGCCCTGATGGGGGACTTAAATTCCCATTCTACTTCTAAAGAATCCATTGAATAGGATCCGAAGGGCAAGGGCAAGCTAGATTCCCCTATCAAAGTTAAATCTAAAGGTGTTCAAGAAGAAGAGGCCTGAGAAATAGTGAAACAGAGGAAGCCAAAAGCTAAGAAAAGAACTAGGACTAAGAAGGCTGAGCAGAAAGACACTGAAAAATAGAGTCCTGAGGCTGATGCTCCTTTGCCTAAGAGGAAAAGAATTGTCAAATTATCAGAGAAGGCTGGCTCCAAGGTTGGGGAAGAAGTTGCCCCACTGGTAATAAATGTTGAAAGCTTGGAGGAGAAGTCCAAATTATATGCAAGGAAGTCTAGGACTTCTTCTCCCAGGGACAGTGTGCCTAAGGCTGATCGACCTCCGGTGGCTTCTCATGAGGAGCAACATGATGAAATCCCTCCCACTCATGAAACCCAAAATGAACCAGGTGAGACAAAATAGGTTGATGAAGATCCAGATACTAGAGGCGAGGAATTTCATGAAGGGGAACTTCACAATGCAGGGGCAGAAATTGAAAAGATAATGTAGTCCCCTATGGTTGCACATGCAGACTCTCCATTCAGAACTGAAGTAGTTGAATCTCCTTCAAGGGAGGTAGAGGCAGTAAAGGATCCATCACCTACACATGAAGAGGAGCATGCTGAGGGGAAGGAAAGTGAAATGGATGAGACTCCTGGTGAACAGAATTTGAATGAGGAAATAGTAGGAGATCGACAAGAGGAAATGGGGTAGAGCAGAGTGCAATTGGAGTCCACTGTCCCTAATTGGCTAGAGAAAGAAATAAAGAGGAATCAAGTGGTAGTGGAGGATAGTCCACCAAATTGGGATGCACTACTAGCCAAGATTGGAAAAGATAAAGGTAAGAAGAAGGCTAGGGTGATCTCACGGGTCGAGAGGGATGAGGCACATAACAAGGTTTTTCATGTTGCTACCCCTGTTCCAGATAAAAATAGAGATGATGTGGCTGGAAATGATTATAATATACAAACTTTTAATCTTGGGCCTACATTAGTTGAGCAGGATATTGAAGACTATGGGGTCTCTAGTGCAGTTATTGTGGATCGATTGAGGAAGGAAATGAAGATCAAGCAGGAACTTAAGAGAGAAAATGAAAATCTAAGGAAGTACTTGGAGGAATTAATAAAGCCTTTGCAGTCCATTAACCCTTTTTCCTTTGCTACCAATCCTCTGCCTCAGGAGACCATAACCGAGCTAGAAAAGATCAAAGCCTCCACTATTGCCACTATAATTGGTTGAAAGGGGTGCAAGTAAAAGGTGATGAAGCTATTAAAGAAATTCTATCAACTGGGAAGGATGTTGCAAGGGCCACTGAATGGTTGAAGCGGGTAATGGCACAAGATAAAGAAGACATCGACCTCCTAGTACAGAAAACCAAGACTATTATAGAATACACCCGGGACAGGTTGGTGAGTGATGGGATCCTTCCTCCTTCTGGAGCTACCAAGCCATGGGAATGGTTCGAGGTATTGCAAATTAGGCAGAAAGTATTGAAGAGAATTTACAAATAGAGAGGACACATTGATGACACCCTAGCTAGTGTCTACAATGGCTGCATTGCTTTTTTCAAAATAATGACTGGAAGAAGGAAGATCATGCCCAAGTATTTGAGTCTGGAGTAGTTGAGAGAATGGTGACATGATGTGTATGCACCACTTGATGATGGTTCTATTTCTGAGCACCAATTGGATGATGCGGCCACCTACCTCACAGTTATTGATAAGCATGTGACATAGAAGGTAGATTGGGATAGGTCAGTCAAACAGCCAAGGGACGAGATTGCGTCCATTGAGAGGTGACTTAGGGTTCTTCCAGTACCACCTATGGCTGACTTAGATGCAACATTCTTGAGGCTACATGAAGAGTCAAATCGGCGCGGGGATAATAGGGAAGAGAGCTAATGATAGGCTGCGGTGCAATTTGTGCTTCCTTATTATCTTCCCACGTGTCATACGAGCTATAGTGTGGATCCCAAGCTGACCTTGAGGGGATGTGCATTTAATTCCTGTTTGACCCATTTCGCAGACTCTCTGGACTGGGTGGTTGTGCTGAGTTATTGCTGCGAAACCCTTGGCTAGTCGACGGGTTCCTGGGGCTTTCTATATATTGGGCATGTGGCCTCATTTGTAAAGGGGTTAGAAGATTAGATAGTTGAAAATAGTTAGAGAATTAGAACTTGTAACCATAATATAGAAGTAGAGTAAGTTAGCAGGTAGTTTCCCTCAAGCAAATGTTGTAACAGAAAGCTAAAATTGTTGCTATAGTGAACAATTTGAATGCAAATAGTGACATTGGTGATTTGGTGCCATATTTTTGCTCTCTTGTCTTACATGGTTCTTGCTATTCCATCTTTAAAATTTCTTTGAGTTGGTCAATATTTAGATTTGATTCGATTTGATAATGTTTGTGATTTGATACTTAAATGTTGTAGCAATCTCTGAGTCCATACTTTTCGCAACCAACTGATTGTTAGTTTCTTTGCAAAGTTAGCCTAGACTTTTCATATTCCTTGTGCTTAAGTTCGATTGTAAAGGTTTATTCACTTCAACTGCAATAGGGTTGTTTGAATGAGTGTTCATAATTTGAAAATCTTAACACCTCAGAAGATTGCATTGTTTTCTGTAAGATTGCAGATTTATCTTGGTCAAGGAGAAATTGGTTTTGAGGGATTGGTCCATTTCGAGTATTGGTTACTTTCATTGTTAATTTTAGGAGTAGTATTAGATTTAGAAATCTCTTTAAAACCCTTATCCTTTTTCTATTTCTTTGATTATTGGGTTAAACCTTGGATTGAAGTATCACTAGTTTATTAAATCTGATATAATCAATTCAACATTTTGCTCGTAGTAAGGTCCCATTGTGATTACTAGCATTTTCACATTTCGTTACTGAGTTGTTTATGCACTGTCAAGACCTGACATTAATACCTTAGGGTTATCTCTTGAGGCTTGCTGATCGAGATTTACCTTTCAAGAGAGATAGAATATTACATTTTATCTGGCTGTTATTGTGTAGAAAACACAATCAATAGGAACTGGTGCTAGAAGGAGGGCCCGGACAAGCAAGCTGGATCGATTTTTGAATGCCATCTCTCCTGAGAGATTCATAAGAAGAACAAGATCTGCTCTAGGAGAGGAAGAATTTCAGGAATTACCAGACCCTACTAGGTCAAGAAGGACTAACAAAAGGAGTGAATCATCATCATCATCGCATCCACCCCCCTCATTTCCATCATCCTTATCTTCATCAAGTTCATCTGAGTTTGAGGACATTCCTAGACCACAACCTCAGCCGGTTATAAATCAACCATTACCACCTCAACCTCCACCAATGGCTTTCTTGGCAACCAACCCATCTCCCTTGAGCTTCGCTATCTACAATGTCATGCCCAAAAACCCTGAACACTTCTATTCAAAATTCCATATCAATGATCCCAATAGAACCATTGAAGATCACATTAGAATATTTTAGACTGGCCTTAAAGATAGAGGAATAAACCATGAGGATGTAGCATGTAGGTTATTTCCTTATTCACTAGGGGAAGATGCATTCTATTGGTACAACCATTTACTTGTTGGATCCATCCAACATTGGACTGAGTTAGAAGTTGTCTTTCTATAGAAGTTTTGAATCCCCATTAGTCCTAATGAGCTTTACCGTCAGTTCACTAATGTGAAGAGAGAGGTCAATGAACCCATAGGGTCTTTCAACAATAGGTTTCATTGTGCCTATACCAGATTACAGACCCCTTATGTTGTTGATGAACCGACTTCCTTAGCAGTCTATTACGAAGGACTGGATAGTTTGACAGCCACTTTTATGAAATGGAGTAATAACCCCCTTGAGAGTTTACTAGATGCATATGCAGAGGCTGTAAAATTTAGCACAAATCTAAGGCAACATTTGTCTGGGCCTTTACCCTCATTAGGACTCGTTGCTCACCCTGGACAAGTTCCAGCTCTCAATCAAGCTTTTGCGAACCATACTCCTATCATGAACCAGGTACCTCAGTTGCCTCTGGTCCCTCACCCAGGACCCCCTATGGGACAAATGTTATCCACGATGAGTTATCCCCAACAAAATGTGAATCAACCCCTATGTACCCAGCCTTAGGCTAGTTATCCTTCATACCTACAAAATTATGAAGTCCTGAACCAGTCACTAAATCCCAATGTTGCGGTTGGGTGTTCCCAGAATAATGCAAATCAACTTTCATATAGTAATCCAGACAAGGAAAGACTGGATGAATTCTCGGAAAAAATAAAGAAGCTGAATATGGAGGTGACTTACCTGAGGAATCAAAATAGTCAGTTGCAAGTTGCTTAGAGAAACCTGCAGTCCAATCAGAATAGAGAGAACCCACAAGGACAACACTTTGATAGAGGGTAATGTTAGGACAAAGGGTATAACAATGATAGAGGATACAACAACGACAGAGGATATAACTAGGATAGAGGTTACAATAATGATAGAGGATATAATAATGAGAGAAGGCAGAATTATGACAATGGACAATAATCAGGTGAGAACTTTGACAGGGGTCAAGGTGGTGGATAGGGTTTTGAGAGAAGACAATAGTCAGGACAAAATAGGACCTAGATCACAAGGCCCAATAATGGAGGAGTCCCCACCCCATTGAATCAACTAGTTAGTTAACCTGTTAATCAATCTGCCAATCAATCAGTTAATCAAGAAAAGCCTCCCAACAGTGTATATCTGGCTAAGGCCGCTTTATCAGGATGGTGTAGGCTCCACAAGACTAGTCAGCATTCTGAGCTAGACTGTCAAGAGTTCCAAATAGTAGTCTCAATCTTTGAGTATGAAGTGGAGAATAATACAAGCTGTCAAGAAATTGTACCCTCTATTCCTTATGACTCACTAGTGTTGGTATTAAACCATGCTCCTTTTCCGCAAAGTGAGGACAATGTACCTGAAAAAGAATCTAACTAGTTGGAGGACGAGGCAAACCAAGTATGCAATGGAAATGAAATGACAACTATTTGATGAGAATCCAATAAATGATAATGGTCCCAGAGATGAAGAAGAAGCTTACATTGAAGAAGTATAGACCTTCCAGAGACCTATCAAGAGGTATGACTTGAGAGAACTGCCACATAGGCGCCCACAGCCTGGAGGCCCCTTTACTACTTCTATCCCACCAAATAATTTCAACACACCTTTGGACCCTAATAATAGCAACAATCCCTCACTACCCTTGGTTCCCAAGCAGTATTTGTCTTAAGATCCAGTAACTACTAATGTACCAAAAGGAAGAAATGTTGATGCAAGTAAAGAAAAGATGGTGGAATACCCTAAGGAGACCCCCACTGATTTGAATGAAGAACAATTGGCCACTTATGTTGCTGAAGAACTCTAAAAATTGAAGGTAAATCTATCTGCATTCGATTTATTAAGAGTTCCATCCATTAGGAATGCAGTCTTAGGTTCTTATGATGCAAATTTCATGTCCCAAGATAAATCAGTTAGCAAGAATTTCCATAATTATCTAGTTCTCAGCCAATAGGAAGGCAAAGCCACTCTCAGGATCAAGTCCATATGTCCCCTGGAGATACTAGGAAAGAAAAGGATAAATCTCAAGTTGCTCAAGTAGATACTCCCTTAACTTTGTTTCAAGGGAAAAAAAACACACCCCCATTCCTAATTTTTGTCCACGTATTTGGCAAGAATTTACATAATTGTCTACTAGATTCAGGTGCTTCAACCAATGTTATGCCCCTTGGTGTCTGTAGAGCTATGGAAATTACCCCTGTTGATTCTCAAAAGAAAGTCACATAGCTGGATAGGACTAAATTCAATGTTGTAGGAGAGTTGAATATGATTCATATATAGATTGCTTTTGATCCTAAGATTCAACAAGTTATTAATATACAAGTGGCTGACATTCCTGATGCTTATGACCTAATCTTGGGGAGGGACTTTACCAAGGAGTTGAATGGATATGTTTCAACTGATCACTCCCATATGTGGCTCCCCTCGAAAGGAGTGCCAAATCATATTAGAATTGAAAGGGAACCCAAGATGAAATACATGATTATAGAGTATTAGAAAACCTCTGTTGAAGTTCTGGTGTCAGAAGTAAGTATGGGTAGTTACATGATTTCCGCTCCCCTTGAAGAACTAAATTTGGAGGAGGTCCTCATGTTGCATACAATGTCTCATGGCCTCATGACAGAGTATAGTGGTGTTGAAGCCCTAGTGGACCTAGTTAAGGACAATGGTGAACCAACTGAAAGTAATGATGATCTAGAGGATAATTAGTTGTCTTTGTTAGACAGTTTTCAAGAGTTCCTTCAAAAATGTATTGAAGGTCAGATTTAGTTAGGAAGAAGAATGAACTTTGGAGAGTTACTTTTTCCCAATTGGTGCCGGGTACATAATGTTTCACATTCAAAATTGGACTATTGCTTATGCCAAGCCATAGTAAAACAAATATAGAAGTATACTAATCCTACTCCGGTGATCCCAATCAATGTCCAAGAAGACCACAAAGGAAAATGAATGATTCCTTTTGAAAGGCCACCCAACAGTAATAGTGCAAATAATACAGTAAGAGACCCTGCAGTTGTTGGATGCTGGACTCTGAAGTTTGATGGGTCTAAATCAAAGCAAGGAGTTGGGCAGGATTTGAGCTAATTAGCCCAAAAGGTAGGATGTTTTTTGCTGCTTATAGACCTTCAGTTTCATTGTACAAATAACGTAGTTGAGTATGAAGCCTTAGTGCATGGATTGTTGATGGCCTTGAAGAAGAAGGTTAAGATCTTGCAAGTGTATGGATATTCTGAGTTGGTAGTCAAGCAGGTTAGAAGACAATACTCTTGTCACAACAGAAGAATGACTAACTATAGACACAGAGTATGGGACCTTATTGAAGGATTTGACGCCTTCAACATTCAGTTGATTCCATGAAATAAAAACCAGATAGCTAATTCCTTGGCCCAGGTAGCCAACACTCTGTAGCCTCTATCTCTTTCTAGGTTGAGGAAGTTTACAGTGGAACTGACCCCAGTGCCCTCAGTCCCTAATAATGTTACCAGCTTCCAGGTGTTTGAAGATGATAAACATATTCTAGACTTTATCACAAACACAGATGTTTTTGCTTCTCAAATCATTGATGAAATTGAGCCTCAAGAGATAGAAATATACTTGGAAGGGGTAATTAATTTGAAGACCAACACTATTCCCAAGGGAATGGAGCAACTGGAGAGGATTTTTGAGCTGGACAAGATCAAAGACCACGATCAAGATGCCAGGAAGGAGTCCATTAGTGGACAATGTGACAAGTATAATGTGGGATCCCAGGAGGATGTAAAAAATGTTCTTATTGGTAAAGTATGCACCCCAGAAGAAAGATGGGGAATCATTGATGCATTGCACAATTATCCAGATGTGATAGCCTGGAGTTATGAGGACTTGAAAAATTATGATACATCAGTCATAACTCATACTATCCCTCTCAATCCAGGAGTGAAACCTTTTAGAAAGAGGAAGAGGCATATTAATGCTCTACTGGAACCTGTAATACAAAAGGAAGTGTAGAAACCGTTGTCTGTGAGAATCATATTTCCAGTCAGACACTCTACTTGGGTTGCGAACCTGGTTCCTATATGAAAAAAGAATGGCAAAATTAGATTGTGTGTAGATTTCAGGAACCTGAACTGAGCATCAGAGAAATACAATTACCTAGTGCCTTCACTGAATGAAGTACTCCAGATCATCAATGAATCTTAGATGATGTCTTTTCTGGATGGTTACTCAGGATATAACTAGTTTATGGTGCAATATGAGGATAGACATAAGACTCCTTTCACCACTAAGTGGGGCACTTTCGCCTACAGAAGGATGCCTTTTGGCCTGATTAATGTTGGAGCTACATTCCAAAGAGCAATGGAAATAGCCTTCAAAAATGTCATTGGTAAGTGCATAATCATTTATATGGATGATCTATCTGTCTTTTCCAAGAAGAGAGGTGATCATATTTCAAATTTATGCAAAGTCTTTCAGAAATGTAGGGAGTTTGGGATATCCCTCAACCCAAAGAAATGCATCTTTGGAGTAACAGAAGGTAAGTTATTGGGGCATATCATCTTTGAAAAGGGGATTGTCATTGATCTAGAACGCATAGAAGCCATTCTTAAGATTCCCTTGCTGGCAAATAAAAAAGAAATGAAATCGTTCTTTGGCAAGATCAATTTTGTCAGAAAGTTCATAACTGGGTTTGCAGAAATAGTTAAGCCACTGAATGCAATGTTGAAGCAGGAAGCCAAGGTGGAATGGAATGCAGAAGCAAAAGAAGCATCACAGAGATAAAGAAGGCTATTGCTGAAACTCCAGTTTTAGTAAGTCCTGATTATGCCAAACCATTCTACATATATTCATTTGCTTCTGACCACTCCTGTACTGCTATATTAACTCAGAAATCTGACCAAGACAATGAACACCCCATAGCATTTATGAGCACACCGTTGAAGGATGCATAACTAAAATACCCAAATGTGGAGAAGCAAGCTTATGCCTTGGTTAGGGAAGTCAAAAAATTTAGACATTACATCCTCAGAAATAAGATCTTTGCTATAGTTCCTGATCCTATAGTCAACCTGCTCTTGATACAGAATGAACTGGGAGAATGAAGAGCCAAGTGGGTAACCATGCTACAATAATATGATATGGAAATTCAGCCCATGAAGCTAGTAAGAGGGCAGGGGCTCACAAAGACAATGGTAGAGACAGGCCCTAATCTTATAGCTCAGGCTTATACTTTAGAGGATGTCTCTCCTAGAGAATGGTATGATGATGTTGTTCATTAGCTCCTAACTCAGAGGTGCCCTAATCATCTCAATCTAGTACAAAGAAGGGCACTGCGCTTCAAGAGTGACAGTTTCATGCTAAAAAGGGCTATCTTATACAAGAGAAATCATGATGGTGTGTACTTAAGGTGCTTGGGAAAGGCCGAGTCTGAAAGAATGATGTTGGAATTCCATGATAGATATGGTACGGGCCATGGGTCAGCACCATCTATAGCAAACCAGATTCTCAGAGTTGGTTACTACTGGCCTACATTGTTCAAAGACACCCACAGTCATGTCAGGACATGCCATGTGTGTCAAATGACGGCCACCAAAGAGAAGTATGCAACACTCCCACTTCAACCGGTCATCGAGGTAAAACCTTTTGCACAATGGGGAATGGACTTCATTGGCCCCATCAATCCACACTCCTCCACTAGTCACAAGTATATTCTCACCATTACTGATTACTTTACACAATGGACTGAAGCTCTCACATGCAAGCAGTGTACTTCTGAGGTAGTGATTAACTTCCTTGAATATGGTATTCTTAATCATTTTGGATGTCCTATGTCTTTTATTTGTGACAATGGTCCTGTGTTTTCATCGTTAAAGTTTTCTAACTGGGCTTTTGACCATGGGATCATTATAAAATTTGCATCCAATTACTATCTGTAGGGTAATGGCTTGGCTGAATCATCTAATAAGAATCTTTTGACTATCATCCACAAGTTATTAGGAAGGAACCCTAGAGACTGGCATACCCAACTCATATTTTCTCTTTGGGCAGATTGTACAAGACATAAAGCCTCCATAGGGATGTCACCTTACCACCTAGTTTATGGATTAGAACCTATGTTCCCTATACAATTGAAAATTCCTACCCTTCAGTTCATTAATGAGTATTATGATGAGAGAGACAGACGTGAGGCAAGACTTGCCAAACTATTGCACCTTGAAGAAAAGAGGGATGAAGCCCTGGAGAACTTTGTTAAGCATCAAGGGGTTGTCAAGAGGTGGTTTGATAAGAGAGCCAAGGTTAAAGCTTTTAGGATTTCTGACTTGGTTCTTTCCTGGGATAAAGCCCATGACCGTAAGGGAGAGCATGAAAAATTTGATAAACTTTGGCTTGGACCTTACCAGATTTCATAAATCTTGGGAGATAATGCTTTTCGTTTGAAAACTCTCACTAGGGAGGATATCCCACTGCCTGTCAATGGGCAGTATTTGAAGCATTATTTCTAGTCTTGAGCTGTTTTCAGCTCTTGTCTTGTATATAGTTAGATTAGGGTTTTCCTTTCTGCTTCTGCTTTTGTTTGTTTTGGTTAGTGTAGGTTTGCTTTTGGTTTGTTTGTTTGTTTTTGCTCTGCTCTTGCTTTGGGGGTTTCTCTGTTTTTGCCTAGATTTGTTGCACCTACATGGCAAATGTGCCTTCTCTGGAATTGTTCTAAGTATTTCTTTGGGTGAACTGTAGTCTTGCATCTTGAGAGGATGGTTAAAATCTTTGTTGTTGCCAACAATTTTAATGTCAGAGTTATATAAGATTGAGTCACTGGTGTGGATTTGAACTTGAAGTACTCTAAAAATATTATATCTTTCATATATCTTAAGAATCTTGATGTCACTATAGGAACCCTTGTGAAGTCTTGTCAAGTGAAAAATCCTATTTCTGCTTCAGTGCCACTGTGGTTCTTAGCCCTGAGTGTGAACTTCATTGTTCATAGGTTGAAATGAAAGAGACATACATTGAATATCAAAATAAAAGAAAAATGAAATATTGAATATCAAAAGAATAAATTCAACTTAAGAGGGATACCTGAATATCTCTACCGGGGCTATGGACGCCTGGCTAGCAGTAGAGCTATGTTCAGGAGAGTCACAACGATAACCTCACCGAGGCTATGGATGCCTGACTGGCAGCAAGGCCCTATCCAGGTTTCTTTTGAAGTTAGAATCCTTATGTAGCCTGACTTGACTAAACTTGGTTTCTGTAGTAACTTAAGGAGGGAAATAAACTCATGTGCACACACTTGGATTTTCAGTTTGCGAAGGTTTGGTTTGTCCTTTGGTTCTGATTCTTTGAATCTTGCATTCTGGCTTGTTTGTTTGATGGTGAGATTGAAACTAGAGATTCTGGGTTCTTGATTCCTATTCGTCATCAAATGCTCTGGAGCATTTTCTAGCAGAAGTCGCCATTTGTTGTGCAATTTTTCGCACACACGCTCCGCTGTAAGCAGGGACCCTCTTTTGCTTCGGCTTTGGTGTTTTGGAACTTTCTTTTTGAGGTTTTTTCTTACTTAGGCATGAGCTTAAATGTATATTTTGATTGCATAAGTGTTTCCCCTAGGTTATTCACTAAAAATCTTAAGTTCTGGATGAATTTCAGGCTTTTGCTCAGATTCAAGATTTTCTACCCTGGTCAGATTTTCCCGAATCCTACTTGGATTCCAGATTGGACCTTATTGCTCAGGAATTTTGGGTCTTCGTGGATTCCTATGTGGGATGGATTTTCCCAGATTCTGCCCTATTGTCGAATTCTTGAATCCCTTCTCTGGCTGTCTCGTTGGTTGCATTAATGGCTTCATATGCACTTTGAAGTCTGGTTTTTACTTGATTTCTGAGATCTTTTGCACCAATATGTTCACTATTTGCCACTGTCTGAGTCGAGAATTGCATCCTTAGAGTTTGTTCATTGAACTGTTGGCTTTGCTTTGGGCTATTCAGGCAAACTGTGATGGTTTCTTGTGCCTTCCTGCGTCTGTTCGTTGTGGACCCCATTGAGCTTCGTGTTTGCTATTTTTGAGATCAGTCGCTGCTTTTTAATGGTATGTGTTTGATTGCTCTGCTTTGAATTAAATTATGAATGGCACATTGGTATTGCGAGGGCTTGTGGGTTCTGAATTCCTGTTTATTGCTTATTTCATGCTAGGGTTGTTCAGTATTGCATCCTTTTTCATCTCCCAGGTGAGTTTTGAGTTCATGTGTCCATCTGCATTTTAATGAATCTTGCCTGAGAGTAATTAGTAAACCCCAGTGATCACTCAATAGTGGAAACAACTAAATTCTAAACTTTCCTGCATGCTACCAGTGGATGAATAGGGTTTGGACCTAGGGCTACGCCATATCAGGCGATTTTGTCTTAGGATTGACCTATAATACAAAGAAAATTCATGAAAGGCCCATCCCTGACTTGCCCTAAGTTAAACTTGTCAAAATCCATAGTTGGTTCAGTGTCTAGATGAAATTAGGACTCTCCATCCCTTCTGGAGTCCCTTCGCTGTGACCATTCGAGATCGCTGAGATATCATATCGACCACCTTGAGGTTCACTAAAGTGGTCCTCCTAGGTTCATGTTGGATCACCATGACACTATCATTTTTACACCGATGAAATATTTTATGCATATCAGTTGGCGAGACCTTGGCTTTCGCCGAGACCTCACCCTGTGAAGAGATGTCTCATCGACGTGCTTATTCATACTCGCTTTTGGCAAGACGAGTCCTGGTTGCCAAGATGTCATAGTGGGATCCAATGGCTTTATCGATGTTCATTTGCTTTGCTAGGACCTCTATCCTTTGGCGAGACCTCCCACCGAGCACTTTGCACTTTTGCCGAGCTTTTTTTTCTTTTCAGTCGCTGTAACCCTTTGAAGTCGGGGAAATATCACGTAGGTCATTCTGTGTCTTGCAGAAGCCCTTCATAGGTTGGTATTTGTTCGCCAGGACCCCATAATTCTCATGCCAAAATTCTTTCTGTCGGCAAGACAAACCTCATCGCTAGGAGCTCATAGCGAGTTCCTTTCATCTTGTCAATCTTTCGTTCTGTCGCTGGGACTTTCGCTTTCGGCAACACCTTTCACCGAACATGTCATGCTCTTGTCGAGTGACCTTCTGTCAGGGAGACATTCATACTTCGCTAAGAACTTACTGCGAGCTCAAAACTCTTGCCAAAATATTTGCCTTCGGCGAGACTCCTAATGGTCGCCAAGACGTTGTAGCAAGGCCTTCTTTTCTTAGCGAGCCCATATCTTTTCGCTGAGACCTCTGGCCGAATTCGAACCACGCTTAGTCGGCAGAACATCACGACTTCGCTAGGACCTCCTACCGAAAACTTGAGTCTAGCCAAAGTGTTTGCTTGGACCCATCAGTCGGTGAGACATGATACATTTGCCAAGACCTTACCCCGACTAACCTTTGATCATACCGATGTTGTTTGCTATATCACAGATCGCCTAGATGTTACACCGAAACCACCATGTCTTGGAGAAACCCTTTTTGATAGCATCTTTCGGCATAACTTCGTGGCTTTGCCAGGACTTCTCCGTGAGATCCCAACTCTTTTTGAAACCTTTTCTCCCGGAATCTCCATTGGTCCAGAATTTTGCCTAAACTGTAGATGTCCGTTAGGTCTGGATTTCTCTGAAATCTTCCATCTCCCAGATCTCCCAAAATTAGTCTTTGTCCCATTCTTCGTGGAAATCCGCCCCTCACGGATTTCCTTGAAATTTGGTGAAATATAAAGGAACATGAAATAATTGGATTCATTTATAATTTGTGATGCATTTGATGATTATTTCATGTCATAGTTGGATCTCTCATGTGATTTATTGATGAAAAATCATCAGGTTTGATGATTAATTAAGTGTTTCTTGGTTTTTCCGTTGGAATCTAATCAATCTGGAATTTCTCAAAATTTCTCTTTGGCTCAGATTCCGTGGATTGTCTTGAAACTCGAAACATGTTGCGGTCATTCTATATGAGATTTAATGACACCTTGACTATATGAGATGCAATCTATTGTTGTTTCGATGGATTAACCTTGCTTTCCTATGGTTTTTACTATGTTTTCATGTTGAGTGCAGGCTAAATCAAGCAAGGGAGCAGTTGGTTCCTCATTGTCTGATGCAGAGAGGATTAAGCTGGATATTAATATCAAGGTCCTTGAGAGTAAGATCACTTCTATCTGGTCAGAAGTCACTAATACAAATGTTGGCCTTTGTGACTATGAGGAATTTAAAGCAAGGATGGCAGCCAAGGATCCTCCTTTGGTGACTAGAAGGATGATGGAATCGGGCTTGTCCCATGTGGCCAATTTCCCTTCTACAGTGCAATGCTATGAGCTGGTCCTTGAGCGAGCTAGGAACTATGATCAAGATACACAGAGGATTTTTGGGCCTCAAGGGAGAGTTGTTGCCAATCTCAACCCTGTCTCCATTGCCCAAACCTTCGACATGCTAGACAGATCTCATGTGGTGGGATTCACCATTGAGACAGCTCAGGAATTCTACAATGAATAGACTGTGAAGTCACATAAGCTAATCAATTCTTGGCTGGAGAAGCCCAAGTCTCACTACTCCAAATTGCCAAAGTAGCTGTTCAGAGCAAAATTCAAGGAGTACTATGATGCCATCACCTTTCTTAGCAGGGTGGTTGGATTGAAGAGTGCTGGTACATTTGAGAATTGGATGTACCATGCCATTGTGAGAATGGAACAAGAGAAAATTGACTACCATTGGGCAGGGGTCATTAGCCAAGTCATTCACAAGCAGTTGTCCAATGTGTTGCAAACAAAGACCTTCACCATGACCTCATATTTGGTCTACGCACTTGCTAGGTTCCATCCTTATAGAGGATTGGATACAAAGGGAATTTTTAGAAAGGACATCATCTATGAAGTTTTCCCTCAATTGTATTTAGGAAGCCCAAACTATAGGAGGGAAAATGATGCATTCACCATGCATATCACCAGAATGCTTCAGGAGGCATATCACCAGAATGCTTCAAGAGGCAGGGCATGTCAAGATTTTAGATCTGGCTAAGGAGCTCATCACGAAATATGGAGCGTGGTTTATTTAGTTCCCAACCTTCTCTTAAATTTGGGTTGAGGGCTGCCAAAGGGCCCCATATAGGCTTCCAAGGTACTCCTCTGATCACATTATTTTGTAGGAAGTCACCATGCAGATTTGCGAATTTGATGCCATTGTTAAGAAGGAAAAGCACAAGATAGGATTTGGTGGGGATTTCCCACTAAGGATCAACTCTGGAGAGGTTTTTCCTTCTATTGGTTCTGCCCAGGCTTTAGAAGAAGACTTGAGTGCTCTTGGCTTGTCTTTCCACTCCAAGAGATCCAGATTTGACATCACAAGGGAGGCTCAAAAGAAGGCCAGTAGAGAGTACAACCATAAGGTTAGTTTGGAGGACTACTGGGCCAATTGTGGTGATGAATTTGAGGTTAGAAAGAAGAAATTCTCCTAGGTTCCAGTTGATGCAGTTTAATTATATAATGTAAGGGCAGTGCCTGACCAATTGGAAGATGATGAAAACTTGATCCAGGATCATGCCTATGAAGCCATAAAAGATAGGCCAATTGGTGATGTGGATTGGTTGGAAGAGGAGAAGACAGAACTGAAACAATTGATGGATCAGGTCCTCAAATTTACTTGAATTTGGCTCAAGCATACGATATGGGAATTGGAAAAGAAGGGAGTACAATGCACGTATGTCTTGATGGGGGACTTAGATTCCCATTCTACTTCTAAAGAATCCACCGAACAGGATTGGAAGGGCAAGGGTAAGCTAGATTCCCCTATCAAAGTTAAATCTAAAGGTGTTCAAGAAGAAGAGGCCTAGGAAATAGTGAAATAGAGGAAGCCAAAAGCTATGAAAAGAACTAGGACTAAGAAGCCTAAGCAGAAAGAGACTGAAAAATAGAGGCCTGAGGTTGATTCTCCTATGCCTAAGAAGAAAAGAATTGTCAAATTATTAGAGAAGGCTGGCTCCAAGGTTGGGGAAGACGTTTCCCCACCGGTAATAAATGTTGAAAGCTCAGAGGAGAAGTTCAAAGTATATGCAAGGAAGTCTAGGACTCCTCCCAGGGACAGTGTACCTAAGGTTGATTGACCTCTGGTGGCTTCTCATTAGGAGCAACATGATGACATCCCTCCCACTCATGAAACCCAAAATGAACCAGGTGAGACAAAAGAGGTTGATGAAGATCCAGATACTGGAGGTGAGGAATTTCATGAAGGGGAACTTCACAGTGCAGAGGCAAAAATTGAAAAGATAATGCAGTCCCCTATGGTTGCACATGCAGACTCTCCGGTTAGAACTGAAGTAGTTGAATCTCCTCCAAGGGAGGTAGAGGCAATAAAGGATCCATCACCTGCATAGGAAGAGGAGCATGTTGAGGGGAAGGAAAGTGAAATGGATGAGACTCCTGGTGAATAGAATTTGAATGAGGAAATAGCAAGAGATCGACAAGAGGAAATGGGGTAGAGTAGAGTGCAATTGGAGTCCACTGTCCTTAATTGGCTGGAGAAAGAAATAAAGAGGAAACAGGTGGTAGTGGAGGATAGTCCACCAAACTAGGATGCACTACTAGCCAGGATTGGAAAAGATAAAGGTAAGAAGAAGGCTAGGGTGATCTCATGGGTCGAGAGGGATGAGGCGCATAACAAGGTTGTTCATATTGCTACCCCTGTTCTAGATAAAAATAGAGACGATGTGGCTGGAAATGATTATAATATATAGACTTTTGATTTTGGGCCTACATCAGTTGAGCAGGATATCGAAGACTATGGGGGCTCCATTGTAGTTATTGTGGATCGATTGAGGAAGGAAATGAAGATCAAGCAGGAACTTAGGAGAGAAAATGAAAATCTGAGGAAGTGCTTGGAGGAATTAATAAAGCCTTTGTAGTCTATTAACCCTTCTTCCTCTACTACCAATCCTCTGCCTCGGGAGACCATAACCGAGCTAGAAAAGATGAAAGCCTCCATTGTTGCCACTATGAATTGGTTGAAAGGGGTGCAAGTAAAAGGTGATGAAGCTATTAAAGAAATCATGTCAACTGGGAAGGATTCTGCAAGGGCCACTAAATGGTTGAAGCAGGTAATGGCACAAGATAAAGAAGACTATGACCTCCTACTATAGAAAACCAGGACTATTATAGAATACACCCGGGAAAAGTTGGTGAGTGATGGGATCCTTCCTCCTTCTAGAGCTACCGAGCCATGGGAATGGTTCGAGGTATTGCAAATTAGGCAAAAAGTATTGAAGAGAATTTACAAACAGAGAGGACACATTGATGACACCCTAGCTGGTGTCTACAATGGTTGCATTGATTTTTTCAAAATAATGACTGGAAGAAGGAAGATTGCACCCAAGTATTTGAGTCTGGAGTAGTTGAGAGAATGGTGGCATGATGTGTATGCACCACTTGATGATGGTTATGTTTTTGAGCACCAACTTGATGATGTGGCCACCTACCTCATAGTTATTGATAATCATGTGACATAAAAGGTAGATTGGGATAGGTCGGTCAAACAATCAAGGGACGAGATTGCGTCCATTGAGAGGTGACTTAGGGTTCTGCCAGTACCACTTGTGGCCGACTTAGATGCAACATTATTGAGGCTACATGAAGAGTCAGATCGACGCAGGGATAATAGGGAAGAGAGCTAATGATAGGTTGCGGCGCGATTTGTGCTTCCCTATTATCTTCCCGCGTGTCGTTCGAGCTGCAGTGTGGATCCCAAGCCGACCTCAACAGGATGTGAATTTAATTCCTATTTGACCCATTTCAAAGACTCTCTGGACCGGGTGGTTGTACTGAGTTATTGCTGTGAAACCCTTGCCTGGCCGACGAGTTCCTGGGGATTTCTATATATTGGGCATGTGGCCTCATTTGTAAAGGGGTTAGAAGATTAGATAGTTGAAAATAGTTAGAGAATTAGAATTTGTAACCAGAATATAGAAGTAGAGTAAGTTAGCAGGTAGTTTCCCTCAAGAAAATGTTGTAACAAAAAGCTAAAATTGTTGCTACAGTGAACAATTTGAATGCAAATAGTGACATTGGTGATTTGGTGCCATATTTGTGCTCTCTTGTCTTGCATGGTTCTTGCTATTCCATATTTAAAATTTCTTTGAGTTGGTCAATATTTAGATTAGATTCAATTTGATAATGTTTGTGATTTGATACTTAAATGTTGCAGCAATCTCTGAGTCCATACTTTTCGCAACCAACTGATTGTTAGTTGCTTTGCAAAGTTAGCCTGGACTTTTCATATTCCTTGTGCTTAAGTTCGATTGTGAAGGTTTATTCACTTCAACTGCAATAGGTTTTTTTGAATGAGTGTTCATAATTTGAAAATCTTAACACCTCAGAAGATTGCATTGTTTTCTATAGGATTGCAGATTTATCTTGGTCAAGCAGAAATCAGTTTTGAGGGATTGGTCCATTTCGAGTATTGGTTACTTTCATTGTTAATTTTAGGAGTAGTATTAGATTTATAAATCTCTTTAAAACCCTTATCCTTTTTCTATTTCTTTTATTATTGGGTTAAATCTTGGATTGAAGTATCACTAGTTTGTTAAATCTGATATAATCGATTCAACATTTTGCTCATAGTAAGGTCCCATTGTGATTACCAGCATTTTCACATTTCATTACTGAGTTGTTTATGCACTGTCAAGACCTGACATTAATACCTTAGATTTATCTCTTGAGGCTTGCTGATAGAGATTTACCTTTCAAGAGAGATAGGATATTACATTCTGTTTGGCTGTTATTGTGCAGAAAACACGATCAATATTATCTTTTTGGGTTATTCTACTAATAGTAAGGCCTACCAGTGTTACAATAAAAGATTGAGGAAAATGGTTGAAAGTGCAAATGTCAATGTTGACGAAGACTTAGGTACACCATCCAGAACTTATGGATACAATTCCGATGATAAGAATGTCAGTACAAACAAAGGAAAGCAAGTTCATACTACAAATGAAGTACAAATAATTTTGGTGGATCAGGAAAATCAAGATGAAGAAGAAACTAGTAAAGTTGTAGAAGAGAGAACACCAGAGCTTGAAGTTGAAGAAAAACCTAAGAAGACTCTGAGGTCTATAAGATTGAATAATTTAGAAGATCATATTATAGGTGATAAGAATAAAGGTGTCTAGACTAGGAGAAATATTATAGAAGAATACTGCTTGATTTCAAATACTGAGCCTACTAGTGTGAATAAGGCATGTAAAGATGAGCATTGGGTTGAAGCAATGAAAGAGGAATTAAAAAAGATTGAGAAGAATGATACATGGATTCTTGTTCCCAGACCTAAGGATAAGAATTTCATTGGAACTAAATGGGTCTTTAGAAACAAAGCAAGACTGGTATGCAAAGGATAATCATAGATGGAATGAATTGATTTTGAAGAGACTTTTTCCCCTATTGCTAGAATTGAAGTTGCAAGATTATTTCTTGCCTATGCTACCTACAAGAAGTTCAAGGTTTATCAGATGGATGTCAAGTCAACTTTTCTAAATGGTGAATTGGAAGAAGAGGTGTATGTTGAGCAACCTAATGGATTTAAATTAACTAATAAGGGAGATATGGTGTGTCGGTTGAAGAAAGTGTTGTATGGACTCAAGCAAGCCCCTAGAGCATGGTATGCCAGATTATACAAGTATTTGTTGAACCTTGGATTTAAAAAAGGCACTGCTAATAGTAATTTGTATTTCAAGAATGGTAATAGGGATTTGATTGTTGAAGTCTTTGTTGATGATATCATTTTTGGAGGAGATGATGGGAATGAAGTTTGATAATGAGATGAAGAGTGAATTTGAAATGTCAATGATTGGTGAGATGAAATTTTTTTTGGGATTACAAATTACTCACTTAGATAAAGGGATTTTTTATATCTCAATCCAAGTATGTGAAGGAATTGCTGAAGAAGTTTGGTATGGAAGATTCAAAGCCAGTTGATACACCAATGGTGACCAGATGCAAGTTGACAATAGAAGATGATTCTATGAAGGAAAATCAAACTAGATACAGATCAATGATTGGTGGATTGTTGTATTTAACTAAAACTAGGCCTAATATCATGAATGTTGTATGTATTGTTGGAAGATTTCAAGCTGATCCAAAGGAATCTCATGTGACTATTGTGAAGAGAATTTTTAGATACTTGAAGGGGAAAATTGATTTTGGCCTATCGTACACTAAAGATGATGATCTTACTTTGAGTGCCCTTACTAATGTTAGTTGTGCAGCATATGTAAATGACAGGAAAAGTACTAGTGGTGGGGAATTTTTCTTGGGTAAGAAACCGATTTCATGGTTAAGTAAGAAGCTGAATGCCATTTCCTTATCTACTATAGAGGTTGAATACATTGTTGCTACTAACAATTGTACTCAAGTCTTGTGGATGAAGCAGATGTTGAAGGATATCATAGTTTTGTATAATGAGCTTATTGCTATATTCTATGATAATTCAAGTGCTATTAACATATCTAAGAATCTGGTGCTACATTCAAAGACAAAGAATATATCTATTAAGTTTCACTTTTTGAGAGAGAAGGTGAGTGAAAAGGAAGTCAGCCTAGAGTATGTGCCTACTAAGGAGTAGATTGTAGACATCTTTACCAAGCCATTTCCTAAGGATACTTTTGAGTATCTCAGAGGGAAGTTAGGGGTGATTACCCCTCCTAATAAAAAATAAGGATTCTTTGCATTACATCAATATGTGCATTTCAAATTCATATATTGATCCAGATTGATGTTGTGGTGGCTACTAGTCAGGAGGAGTAGTTAGATGTTCAGATGCTCAAATATGTGGTTCAGAGCTTGTATAGAAGAAATATTTGTCATTAATGTCAAAGGGGGAGAAGACCATGTGAAAAAATTTCTAGGAAAGAAGATCATGTGAAAGAATTGAGGAGAAAATGAGTCAGAATCTAAGGGGGAGTAAGTGTCAAGAGTTAGTTGCATTGATGGTGTTTTTCACATCATGTGTTGCCATCAATGCCAAAGGGGTAGATTGTTGGATGTTGTGGTTGTCATTAATTTCAACACTACTAGCATTAATTCATTAGAAGTTGTATATGTTGAGGATATTGAGAAAATTATAATGAGATGAGTTACAGGTTGCCAGTGGTGAAGTAAAGTTTAGTATGTTGGTAATTTTTGTACATTGATGATCATAGGTTGTGGAATAAAGGGTTTTTTTCTAAGTGTATCTAGTTTATCCATGTCAATTTTTAGAGATCCGCGTGAAGATTTGATCGAGTTATGAAGATTTACATTCTGCTAGTTTTTATGTTGCTTCAGTTGGTGTTGTTGATTGAAGATGATACTATTTCAGTTAGTTTAGTTGTTCTGGATGCTTCTCTAGTGATTCATCATGTTTTTGGATGCTTCTATATTTTCTCTATCTTTGTTCCATGTCCACATTGATTGTTGTGCTCATGGTTGGTGATTTTCTCTTTCATGTTCATGTTTTTCTTGTTCTTGGCCGACATGGTGTTTGTAGCATGTTGTGGATCTTCGAGGAGTAATTAATTGAAGTGTTTTCATATTGGAGATGTTGATTTGGGTCTTCACTAGGTTGTGGATGACCTTGGTTGATTCAAATTAATAATCTTTAGTATTTTGTTGAGGCTGACATGTAGGGTTGAAATTTCTTGTTGCAGATATATAAGAGTGATTGCTTATTAAAATTAGAGTGTGAAGATGAGTGTTCATGCACTTAACTGAAACTATGATCAGGCATTAGCAGAATCTATTCTATTAGTTCAAATCCCTATGGATGTAATCTGATTCTTTCTGTAAGACAATATGTCTTCCTTTGGGCAGTTAGCCTAGTTGTAATTGAGGAGTGAGCTCTAGGCAGTGTTCCTAAATGCAAGTTCATTCCACATATTTCATTTCTTATACTTTTAATAGGGTATAATCTTGTGGACTGACCTCCACCGTGGTTTTTCCCCTAATAGGGTTTCCATGTAAAAATCTTGTTGTTATGTGTGTTTTTGATGTGTTGATGATTTATGCTTTCATTGTTATTAATTAGATCAGAGAATAATGTTAATGAGTTGAATAAGTTTTAAATTATGTGACAACTGATTCACCCCCCCTCTCAGTTGTATGCCCTTGTGTTTCCAATAGAATAAGACCTTGTCTATACTCTAGACATAAAGTTAGACAACAATGAACATTATTGAAAAGATCTTTAATAGCATTCTCATTAATAATTCCTATAAAATGTATGAATGGAGAGACAATGACCTCATGAGACTTACATATTTAACTTAGACATGTTTAGAAACTATACAATTGACAAAATTGGCTAGATTAACTCAAAACCTAAGACATCAACTCAAAATGCATTTGCTATGTGCTTTCTACTTGCGTACTTCGCTCTAGAATTCAACAAAAGACCTATACAATTGGCCTTGAATTCCCTTTTATAGAATAAGGGAAAAAAAGCCTCAAGCTAATTTATACACATGTCACCCTCTTATTGGACCACAATACACACATTCCCTTTTGTAGTTATATTTACATTCCCAGTTGCTCCCTTATAAGCTCATCAGTTGCATGTGGCTCCTAGTCCAAGTTGTATGGTATTATGGTCATGGGGTGTTCTAACAAAGGAGAAGGCTAGGAATGTTCCACTAGAATGATCGATGTAGCTTGGATTGAGCTAGTTTGTCCATGAGACTTCAAAGTCTCCACTTGTCCTTTCCAAAGTGTTAGCTCTATTTCTAGCTTAACAACTCTTGGTTGACTCTTATCATATTCAACCAAAAGATCATTATACTATCCTCTCAATGAGTCCCTTTTAGTAGTTAAACTTTCTACAATTGATTTGGAAAACTTGACAACATTCACCGTCATTTCTACTGCCTCAAGAGTTGGAGTGTCAACAACTCTTCTTATAACCAATTGTCCACTAAAGTTAGTTGGTTTTTTCACAACTAGTTTCCTAGATCTCGTAGACAATGACCAAATGGCCAAGGCATCCCATTCTTCACTAAATTCTGATCCATTGATTTCCAACCTAGCTTCTTCTTCAGTTTGAAATAATGGCCTTTCAGCTCTTCTTATGGTGTCCAATACAACATCAACAATGTCCCATTCAGGCAATAATAGAACTCCACTTTTTTGCACAAACGCCCTTCCTTCCTTAGCTGTAATACTTTGAAATTCCTTCTTCATGGCTTTCATTACATTTTCTTGGATAACATTCTCAGGGAGTTCAAGTTGTAAAATCCTCTCCCTGGCTACATTCTCGACATAAATTGGAACCTTAGCCCTCCAAGAAAAATCTTAGAATGCTCTTATTTTAATAAAAGAGTCATCCTCCATAAATTCCTTACAAGCTTCATGTCTCAACTCATCCAAGTAGCTTGTCCCACTCAACTCCCCTTTTCCCAATCTAAGGCTACTTTTTGCAGTATCTACTATAAATTCCCTTGGAGGAGAAGGCATTCCTTGTTGCATCTCCTTAGGAGTGATTAATATTTCTTCTTCCTTGGTGTCTAGGTATTCAACAATTTTGCTCACCTCAAATTTTTTCGTTTGGGCCGGTTGTTGCTCTAATAGAGAAGGGACTTTTGGGGGTGAATCAATCTCAATAACAATAGGAAAAGCATGTCTAGGAGGTGATGAAATTGACCTAGTTGGAGAAGTTTCCCTTGACCCTTCTAAGGTAGTAGGGGTTGGCAATGTCTATTGTTTCTTAACAATTTTCTTCCTCCTAGAATATATTTTGATATTTTTTGGAGGCTCATAGTAAGGTCTTTCCTCCTCATGTGCAAATGGCCCCTCTTTTACTGCCAATGACTTCCCCTTATCCTCAATTGTTCTTTCCCTTCTTAATACACCCACAACACTTTCAAAGTTTTCCAAAACATATTGTGTTCTTCCCCATTCTCCCCTAATATTTGGTAAAGGGTCATATCTAGGATTAGAATTCATGAAATTCTCAACCATATTTTTGAAGGAAAGTTACATGGCCTTCTTTTCCTCTTGCATCTTGAAATCCAAAATATTCCTAATAACATCTTCAAGGTAGTATAAGTTATTCACAAATACACCAGTCCTTATCCTTTCCTTTACTGCAACAATGAAACCCTCAGGGTCTTGGATTCTAGGGTGCACTGTCCTCAAGTCATAGGGTTCCAAGATCCTAATAAAATATTTCCACCATCGCTTAACCATCACAAAGTTTTCAAAGGCTATCCATTCAAGGAAGAAAGACCCCTTCTTATTTTCTAGTAGATGTGCCATTTGTGTAGCTCCTAGTTGTCTCATTATTTCAATAAATCCAATCCTCAAAGATACATCCCTTGGTAGCACATAAGGATTGATAGGTGTCCCATATGCCCTGAATATAGTTGCATTTGGATAAGGAATGATATCTCTCCAATTCTGAGTTATCTACAATTTAGGCCTTCTTTCCATAGGTCTTAAGAAATCATGAATCTTCTTCAGGATCCTTGGTGGATCATGAATCAAGGATCTCCTCAGCTTGGAGGAAAACACATTGTGAAAGACCACATGATCAAAATTTTTATCATGTCTGTCCAGAATCCTAGTCCAACATTGAACCGCCAACTCAAGAGCATCCTCTTTCATCTTCAATGTCATATCTCTACCAAAGTATTTCCTTCCCTTGTATAGAAACATATGCATTAATAGGGAGTACCACCAAAATTTAACCCAATTATTTCCTTCCTTAAGAGAAACCAAACCCTTGTGCATATGCTCTACCAAGTAAGTATCATAATCATAGACCGTGTTGAAAGCTCCATGCTAGATATGTCTTTCCATGCACATATATTCTTTTCACATAGTTTCTGGTGGATCAAAACCAATGATTTGGAATAAGGAATAAAAGGTATTCTTAAAGTAGTTAGCAAAGTATTTCACAGGGAAAAGTTCCCTCTCATCTTTTCCAATCTTTATTCATCTCTTATTTTTTCCATATCATGTGGTATTAGTATGTATTGGAAACATTGTGGTTCTGAACAGGACCTTGGTATTTTCATACTCTTTCCTAAAAACATCTAGGTCAATAGGGATCATGTCTTCATTCCATTCAGAAAAATAAAAGACTTCAGAAATTTCTTCTCTGGTAATCCTGACCATCTCAACACCATCAAATTCCCTAATTACCCTTGAAATAGGGTCATGCCTTGCTATAATGTCTTTTAGCAAATCCACATCCATATAGACATTTGGGACCACAAGTTTTTCCATGTCTAATCTCCAGGTATTGCATGTGGGAACTCCACAATTTCTATTTCCAAACCAATTCCTGAACATGTGCCATCCAGTAAAAGCATCCTTGATACAATGTTGCTTATCCAACAACCCCTCATAAATCTTAGGACCATAAAATATTACCTACCCTTGAGCTTTCTTACTTGTCAAGGGTTTGAGCTAGTCAATAATATCCTAAGAGAGTAACCTAGTTCGGGTTTTAGAACCAGAGCCTTGGGATTTGGGAGCCATGGAAAATTAGGTAGGTTCAAAGTAGGCTAGGGTATTGACGTAGGATAGCTCAATACCTAGTGCTTAATTAACAACTAGCACAAATTGGATATACAAATTTTGAAGCACAAAAAAAGACCACACTTATGCACAATTTTAAAGCAAAATAAACCAATTAAAACATGCAAGCTAATCCAATTTGAAAGAAAGAAGTGAAAACCTGCCTTAAATCAAGATTGTTTAAAAGATAAAGCTTGTAATTTGACTTACGACTTTTTCATTCACAGGAAACCCTAATTTGTTTGAATTGCAACTTGAAATACTTCGTACAATCTCCTGAATGATTTGAATTTACTTACAATCCTAAGTGTGAGGAAAATAAGTTGTTATGTGCATTAATGTCAAAAAAATAGCGGCTGTGAGTGTTTTGTCCACCATTATTGCTTGCTTGCGTGAAGCAAACAGTTTAATTAGCCATGTATCCAATTTTGAATAACAATCGTCGATTTGTTTCCAAAATGGCATAGAGTGTTGGATGTTGTGGTTGTCATTGATGTCAACACTATTAGCATTGTTGCATTAGAAGTTGTATATGTCGAGGATATTGAGAAAATTGCAATAAGAAGTGCTACAGGTTGTCAATGGTGAAGTGAAGTTCTTTCTATCGGTGTGTTCAGTACATTGCTATTCTAAGGTTGTGGACTAAAGGGTTTCTTTTTTAGTATGTCTAGTTTATCCACATTGAGTTTTAGAGATCTGCATGAAGAGTTGATCAAGTTATGGTGATTTTCATTCTGACAGTTTTTCTGTCGCTTCAGTTAGTGTTCTTGATTGAATATTCTGTGATTTTAGTAATTTTAGTTGCTGCGGATGTTGCTCTGGTGTTTCATGATGCTTTTGGATGTTTCTAGTTCATTCTCTATCTTTGTGGCATCTTTGCATTGATAGTTGTGCTCTTGATCCAAGATTTTCTCTTTGTGTTCATGTTTTTCATGTTCTTGGCTGACAAGGTGTTGAAGCGTTTTGTGGATCTTTGAGGAGAAATTAATTGAAGTGTTTTCATGTTGGAGATGTTGTTTTCGGTCTTCACTATGTTATGGCTGACCTTATTTGATTCACATGAATAATATTTATTTGTTTTGGGCTGATTGTTTGCAATTACTTTATTATCTTTTCGTGGTCAAATTATAGTGATGTAATTTCTTGTTGCGGGTATATAAGAGCGATTATTTGAAGTGTGGAAGAGGTGTGAATGCAAAGTGTATGAGTCTTGTGTGAAAATAAATTTTAGATCATTCAAAGCCAGAGCAGAGAGTGAAGAAGAGTGAAGAAGTGTTCATGTGCTTAACCGAAATTGTAACCAGGCATTAGCAGATGCTATTTTCTTAGTTCAAATTTGGATGGTTTTAATCCAAATCTTTTTGTAGGATAGTGTGTCTTACTTGGGTAGTAATCCTTGTTGTATTTGAGCATTTATCTCTAGGTAGTGTTCCTGAATGCATGTGCATTCCCCATTCATATTTCCTTATACTTTTAATAGGGTATAATCTTGTGGATTGACCTCCACCGTGGTTTTTCCCCTAACAGGGTTTCCATGTAAAAATCTTGGTGTTATGTGTGCTTCTGATGTGTTTTTCATTTATTCTTTCATGATTAATGATCAGATCTGAAATTAAGGTTAATAAATTGAATAAATTTATGATTCGGTGACAATTGATCACCCCCCTATCTCAGTTGTTTGCCCTTGAGTTGCCAACAATTGGTATCAGAGCTTGTGGTTCCTTGGAAGAATTTTAACAACTTGAGGTGATCCAGGATGGTGACTTATAAGAAGGATAGTCCTAGATTTTATGGAACAAATTATTCTTTGTGGAAAGCTCTAATGGAGTGCCATCTAAGATGCATTGGTGAACCCTACTAGAGCATTACAAAAAATATATCTGTTATTCCACATAATGGTCCTACTACTTCTATTGAGATTAGGGATGTTGAATATAATATCAGAGTTAAGGAGGCATTGTTGAGTGCTTTGATTGATATTGAGATGACAAATGTGACGAATCTAAAGACTACTTATGAGATCTGGAAGAAGTTGGAGACCTTGTATAAAGGTGATGCAAATGTGAAGATTGCTAAGCTACAAATTTTGAAAGGAAAATATGAAAATTTGAAAATGGGTAATGATGAAAATGTTACTACTTTCATGCAAAGAGTAAATGAACTTGTGTGTGGTATCCGATGTGCTAGTGGATAGATAGACAAATCATAGATTGTTGTTAATGGCACAACCATGGTAGGAGGGTCCTCAAAGAGAACAATCTGGACCATGCAACAAGAGTAACACAACGAAAGCAACACAGAATATGGAGGAAAATACACATGCAAATATTCTCATTAACAAAATTTTCAGTTACATTCGGTCGACCACATCTGAGCTTACAGATTCGACTCACATGCGTGATAAAACATGCTAAAAAATACAACATTCTAACATGCTCATATATGCGAGCTGAATATTACAAATAGAATCTATATTATTCTACTCAATCTACTACTGCCATTCAAATGATCGATTACAAGATTTTATATCATATCCACAATTCTAGAATCATCTGCATCATCCAAAGATCATCACATTATCCAAGGAAATAAAATGTAGCATGTACATGAATAGGTCGGCCTCAAATTTGAATTAATCTTCAGTAGGTGCAAAAGATGAAGTTTGGACCTATAATGAAGGTTGGGGACACTCCACGGAACAATTAAAATCACACCGTTAAGATCTATAAGTGATGAGAATGATCCGCAACGATCAAACTGGCTGAAAGGTTTGAAATTATTCTGGTGCTGGTTCAATAAACTGCAATGAAATCCAGAGTGAACTTACTAGAAAAAGATTCAATCGCACTCAAATATTGGAACAAGGAAAATGAACATGTTGACAATGTACACAAAGATCCACAAGGTTTGGTGAGAAAATATGATGAACCCACCAACATGAATTGTGCAAGAATAGAACAAGAACATAAACTGGAAGAAAATATTTTTGGTTGATGCAAGATTGCCAAGAACCAAGGATGCTCCTGCATCAGACATCCGGGGTTATTGAAAAGTGAGTCCCTCACTTTGTTGGGGCCAAAGGAAAACCAAGATGGTCTACCTCAGCCTGATAAATCCAAGAAGAATCATCAAGTGGTCTACCTTTCCACTTCACAAGATATTCTTTGTACTATCTTCCACGAGTCTTCCTCCCATCTCTAATATCCAAAATCTCTGCAATCTCATCTGACTGTTGTTTAGGAAACTGATTCTCCAATTTTGCTTGACTATCTTCACTGAACTCTACTTCATGGTACTAATATAGATCTGCAATGTTGAATATAGGTGATATACCCATACCTTCTGATAACTCCACTTCGTATGCATTTCCTAAATCAAATTTCTTCAATATTTTGCAAGGTCCAAACTTCCTCATCTTCAGCTTATTGTATGTGCCAACTAGAAATCTTTCCTTCCTAAAATATACCATCACTTCATCCCCAAATTCAAATTCCTTATGTCTCCTCTTTTCATTTTCTTTCTCCTTATACTTCTGGTTCATATCTTCCAACTATTGTTTCACTTGAGTATGCACTTTCCTCATGTGTTTGGTAAATTCTTCTATTTTTGCACTCCTCTTATCTTCCATACTGATGTCTCTCAACTTTGATATACCTCTAGGATGAACTCCAGTAACAATCTCAAAAGGTGTCTTTCATGTACTCTTGTTCACTAAATTATTGTAAGCAAACTCTGCTTGTGCGAGGACCAAATCCCAACTTCTAGTCTTCTCTCCAACCAAACATCTCAGCAAATTCCCTAAACTCCTATTTACTACCTCAATCTATCCATCAGTTTGTGGGTGAAAATTAGAACTGAACTTTGAATCTGTCTTCAAATTCTTCCAAAGGGTCTTCCAAAAGTAACCAACAAACTTTACATCTCGATCTGAAACAATACTCCTAGGTAATCTGTGTAACCTGACTACTTCTTTGAAAATTAATTTTGCTACATGTACTGCATCTATTGTCTTCTTACAAGGTATGAAATGTGCCATCTTAGAAAATATATTTACCACCACAAAGACATAATGATTACCTCTTTGTGTCTTTGGAAAAACAAGTATGAAATCCATACTGATATCCTCCCAAGGTCTCTCCAAAACTGTCAAAGGCTTATACAACCCAACATTCTGACTACCTTTTGCACCTTGAAAAACTTTGTAGCTCTGCACAAATTTCCTATCATCCTTATGAATCTACGGCCAAAAGTAATTTTCACTCACCAATTCCACTGTCTTATCAACTCCAAAGTGTCCTGACATTCCTCCACTATGCTTCTCCTTCACCAAGTTATCCCTCATTGAACTCCAGGGTATACACAACTGATCACCTCTTAACAACATATCCTCCTGAATGAAATAATCCAACCAATGGCTTCTATCCTCCAAAATTGGTTCGTTACATGCTCTCCAAGGTTCTACAAAATATGGGTCTCCCTCATACAAGTTCTTCAACTCATCAAAGCCTAATACCTCCAGTCTTATCTCTGTTAGCAAATTCCTTCTCCTACTCAAAGCATCAACAACTCTATTTGACTTTCCACCCCTATGCTTCAAAGTAAAAGTATAACTCTAGAAGAAATCTACCCATCTCATGTGCCTCTGATTCAACTTACCTTGACTATTCAAATATTGTAATACTTGATGATCTGTATATAACAAAAACTCCTTAGGCAAAAAATAATGTCTCCACTTCTTTAAGGCTTGAAATATAGCATAAAAATCTTGATCATACACTGAATATCTTCTTCTGGCATCATTCAATTTCTCACTGAAATATGCTACAGGTCTCCCTTCTTGATTCAACACTGCTCCAATTGCATTTCCACTTGCATCACAATCTACTTGAAATACCTTATTGAAATCTGGTAAAGCCAACATAGGCTGCTTAGTCGCCTATTTTTTAAGCAACTCAAAACTTTGATCTACTATAGATGTCCACCTAAAATCCTTCCTATCTCATCTCATTGTTTTTGTCATAGGACTGCAAATAGAACTGAAATTCCTAATGAACTTCCGATAGAAACTAGCCAATCCATGAAATGATCTTACCTCTCCAATGCTATCTGGTGTAGGCTACTCAATAATTTCTCTCACCTTCTTAGGATTCATCTTCAATCCATCCAAAAATATCATAGATCCCATATATACCAATTCTTCCTTCATGAAACTACACTTCTTAATGTTTATTAGCAACTTCTCTTCTCTCAACCTCTGCAAAACTTGTTTTATATGCAACAAATGTTCTTCTCTAGTCTTACTGAAAATCAAGATGTCATCCAAATACACAATCACAAACTTACCCAATAATTTCTTCAATACCTCATTCATCAACCTCATGAAAGTACTTGGTGTATTTTTCAATCCAAAAGGCATCACCAACCACTCATACAATCCCTCATTGTCTTGAATCTTGTTTTCCACTCATCCCCTTCTTTGATTTTGATATGATGATATCCACTCTTCAAATCTATCTTCATAAATTATTTAGCTCCACTCAAGCAATCCATAATGTCATCCATTCGGGGCAAAGGAAATCTATAATTCACCGTGATCTTTTTTATGGCTCTAGAGTCTGTACACATTCTCCATTCTCCGCCCTTCTTAGGTGCTAACACAATAGGTACTGCACATGGACTTAAGCTTTTTATGATCAAACCCTTCCTCAATAATTCTTGCACTTGTCTATTCAACTCTTCATTCTCTGTCGGTGTCATCCAGTGTGCTGCTTTATTAGGTAAACTAGCTCTAGGAATCAGATGCGTACAATGACTAATACTCCTCACAGGTGGCAATCCATTAGATACATTATCTGAAATGATATCCTCATACTTTTTCAGCATCTCCTTTATCTCTTCCAGGTGTTCTTCTACATGCTTCAAGTCTTCAACCTTCTTAGGCACCAACGCATAACACACCTTCTCATGTTTCAACCCATCAAGGAATTTCTTTCCATCAACTAGACAAACCCTAGCATTTGTACAAACCTCAATTGTAGGAACATCTTCCAATGGCAACAAAATATACTTCATCCCATTAGCAATAATGGTGTATATATTCTTCTTTCCATCATGAATAGCCTATCTATCATACTGCCAAGGCCTCCCCCAAAAAACATGGCATATATCTAGAGGCATGATATCACACAAAACTTCATCATGGAAATTTCCTATCTTCAATTTCACCAAACATTGTTCACTTACCAGTATCTTATGCTCATCTTAAATCCAAGCAATCTCATAGGCCTTTGGGTGTTTCAACCTTTCCAACTTTAGTTTAGTCACCATCTCTTTAGAAACCAGGTTCTCAGAACTTCCACTGTGAACAATCACTTTGCAACATTTTCCAGCTACCTTGCATTTGGTTCGGAACAAATTCTTTCTCCAGAATGGCTCTTTCTCCAACTCACTCTGACACAATACTCTTCTATTCACCAACATTTCTCCCTCTTCTAGTTTGTTAGATGATCTAGTATGTTCTTCCTTAACAAAGGCTATCCTTCTATTGTTCTCTATCTTCTTGCTTGTCTCTCTCTGATTGCATTCAAATGCTCTATGTCCTTCTCCACCACATTTATAACAAGTTCCCTTGAATATCCTTTTCTCTTGTCATCTATCATCTCCTCTATAACCTTCATTCTGATAACCACCATAACCTCCTCTTTGGTAAGAGTTTCCATCACCTTTCTAGTATGAATTGTCATTCTTACTAACCTCGTTATCCTTATTCTGGTCTAGAAAAGATCCTCTTCCTCCTCCAGTAAAAGTTCTTCCTCTTTGAAATCTTCCACCTCTTCCTCTTTGTCTATGCTCATGTCTTTTATTCAACTTGTCTTTTTCCTTTAGGGCACACTAATATGCCTCTTCCACACTCACCAACTTGATCAAACTGATTTCATCTTGTATAGACAACCTCAAACCATTCACATATCTAGCTACTTGCTCAATATCATCCTCCGAATGTCCAGATCTGACATTCAACTTGTAGAATTCCTCAGTAAACTCTGTCACACTTGATTCTTTCTACTTCAGATTTTTCAATTTTCAGAACAAACTAATATGATAATTTGTAGGCATAAAATTTGTTTTCAACTTGTTCACCATCCGATCCCATGACTTTATTTTTTGCTTTCCTCTTCTTTTCCTATCTATCTGCAAATGTTCCCACCAAAGGGATGCATGTCCTCTCAACTTTGTACAAGAAAACTTTACCTTCTTAACTTCAGTGGTACCTTCAAATTCAAAATACTTTTCCATCTCTGTTATCCAATCTAACAATACATCTGAATCCAACTTACCATTATAATCTAGTGGATTGAAATGTGGTCTTGTATTCACTTTAGTTAGGGATCTTATGAACCTCTCTTCTCCTTGATCAAGGCTAGGTTGCTCTTCTCTTCCTCTTTCTTCCTGTACTTCTACTTCTTCATCACTCACATCATTAGTTGGTCAACCTCTCCTTTGGGCCATTTCAACTGCATCTAATTTGGCAACAATTCCCCTCAACATCTCCATCATAGCTGGGTTTGCATTTCCACACACTCCATTTCCTCTACCATTTCTTCTTCCCACCATCTTTACACAAATCCTCTGCAGCTCTAGGTCAAATCCTCAATCTTCCACCACTCAATAAATCTTCAATAGGACTCTGCAAAATCTGGCAATCTCACAAGGAACAAACCTCACGCTCTAATACCAATCTGGCATAGCCACGTCAGGAGGGTCCTCAAAGAGAACAATTCAAACCATGTAGAAAGAGTA
This sequence comes from Sequoia sempervirens, assembly GCA_007258455.2. NCBI lineage: Eukaryota > Viridiplantae > Streptophyta > Pinopsida > Cupressales > Cupressaceae > Sequoia > Sequoia sempervirens. The sequence goes on along the minus strand of VDFB02086081.1, from coordinate 404,957,262 downwards.
ACACAAAGAAAGCAACACAAAATATGGAGGCAAATGCAGATGCAAATATTCTCATTAATAGAAATTTTAATTACATTTGGCCGGCAACATCCAAGCTTACAAATTTGGCTCACAGGCCTGATAAAACATGCTAAAAAATACAACATTCTAACATGCTCCTATATGCAAGCTAAATATTACAAATTGAATCTATATTATTCTACTCAATCACTATCGCCATTCAAGTGATTGATTACAAGATTTTATATCATATCCGCAATTCTAGAATCATCTGCATCAGCTAAAGATCATCACATTATCCAAGGAAAGAAAATGTAGCGTGAACATGAATAGGTCAAACTAAAATTTGAATTACTCTTTAGTAAGTTCATAAGATGAAGTGTGGACTTATAATGAACGTTAGGAACACTCCATGAAACAATTAAAATCACACTGTTAAGATCCGCAAGTCACAGGAACGATCCACAACGATCAAACTGGCTGAAAAGTTTGAAATTATTCTGGTGCCAATTCAAGAAACTGTAATGAAATCCAAAAGTGATAACTTGTCAGAAAAAGATCCAATTGTGCTCAAATCTTGGAATAGGGAAAATGAACATGTCGACGATGGACATAAAGATCCACAGGGTCTGGTGAGCAAAGATGACGAACCCACCAACATGAACTGAGCAAGACCAGAACAAGAAAAAAAATGAAAGAAAATATTTTTGTTTGATGCAAGATTGCCAAGAACCAAGGATGCTCCTGCATCAGCTAAAGTGCTTAGATCTTTTCCTGATTCTTAAAAATTCAATGCTAGTTCTATTGAAGAATTCTGAACTGTGACAAATGTTACCAAAGATATGTTGATTGGTAAGCTTACTGCTTTTGAGTTGAGTGAATTTGGTGATGCCCTTCCTAAGGTTGAATCTGCATTTAAGGCTACTACTTCTGGAAGAGATAGACAGAGATATGATCTGGGTGAAAGTTCACCAAGAAAGACATTCAAGTATGAGGATGAAATGAAACAACTAGATGAAGAACATAGAGAGCTTGAAGAACTTGAAGCATTGATTGTGTGAAAAGAGAAGCCAGAGGACAAGGTAAGTATAAGGGAAAGTTTCCTATTAAATGTTTCTCTTGCAATAAGATATGTCATTTTGCATCAAGGTGTCCTGAGAGAGTTTCCAATCCAAGATTTAACAAGCCTAAATTCCAAAATAACTATTACTATGTTGCTGATGAAGGTGTAACAAATGATGAATCTGACAAAGGAAATGCAAGTGAAGATGAATTTGTGTTTATTGCTATCAAGGAAAATAATCATGTGTCTACTGAATCTGCTAGTTTTACAAATGTGGAGAAATCCCTAGCTGCTCGAGTTGAAGAGAAATATGAATGGGTAATTGACAGTGGTTTCTCTCATCATATGACAAGAGATAAAAGTAAGTTTGTGAATTTGGAGAAGTATGATAGCGGTGTTATGAGATTTGGTGATAACACAACTGGTGATATTTGTGGAAGAGGATGCATTTCTCTTGATGGTTAGCATAACACTGATGATGTCTTGTACGTTGAAGGTTTGAAGCATAATCTTTTGAGTGTTGGTCAAATGGTTGATAAGGGATACAATCTTTAGTTCATGGATGGTAAGTGAAAAATATTGGAAAATTCTGGAAATGTGATTGCATCAGGTACACAAACAAAAGGTAATATATTTCATCTAAATGTTGCTAGTAAAATTTGTTTGATTGCTCAAGTTGATGAGAGTTGGTTATGGCATATGAGAATGCGTCATGTTAACTTTAATAACATTGTCAAGATAAGTTCCACTAAAGCTGTGAGAGATCTTCCTAAGTTGATGAAACCTATTGATCCCATATGCAAAGAATGTTAGTTATGAAAGAAAACAAGAATTTCATTTCGAAGTAAACAACAAAAATCAAATGGATTGTTGGAACTTGTGCATATTGATTTATGTGGTCCTACTAAAACTAGAAGTTTACAAGGTTACAAATACTTCATGTTGCTTATTGATGATTATTCAAGGATGATGTGGGCTACTTTCTTAAGGGAGAAATTTGGGAAAGTTCAAGATCTTTAAGGCTATGGTTGAGACAGAGATTGGTTTGAAGATTAAGTTTCTGAGATCAGATAGATGTGGAGAATTCACTTCTAGTGAGTTTAATTCTTTTTGTGAAGAGCTTGGAATAAAGAGATAGTTATCTACACTGTGGACCCCTCAATAGAATGGAGTTGTGGAAAGGACGAACATAATAGTTCTACATGTGGCTAGAACCATGATGTTGGAAGGAAATGTTCCTCGTATCCACTGGAGAGAAGTTGTGAGTACTATTGTGTACACACTTAACCAGGTACAAATCAAAGGCCATACTGGTAAGACTCCTTTTGAACTATGGGTTGGTCAAAATTGTATGGTTAGATATTTCAAAATCTTTGGAAGCAAGTGTTATATCTGTTGTCACCTAGAAATGCACCCTATGCGAAGTTATGAAACTAGGCTTTCTAGTGAAACATGGGATCATTTCAAGGTTGTGGGTCATCTGAATTTGAAATGAACCTTCAGAGAAGGCCGACTTCCTTTGGGTATCACCTAAACTAACGATTCTTTGAGGGTAAAAGGAGAAGGAATGCATGAAAATGGAACTAAACTAAACTATTCCTATGGTGATACACCGATTTGATAAGAAATCATGAAACAAACATAGAAAGAAAATACACTAGAAAGCAAGTAGTCAGCTTTTTCACTTACCTAACATAACCCCTTTAAACTCATGTGCTATTCTTAACAGGCTTGCTCTACATGCATATCTTAGGAAGGAAAGACAAATTTCACAGCCTTAGGTATGAATATAGATTTAAGAAAAACATAGTTAAGAATTTTTCATAGTCTAAAATACATAAATGAGAGTAATACAAACATTAACAGTAGCTTCCCAGGTAAACTCTGTGTTGCATTTTAGATTCCAGTTGAGTTACAAAACATACATTTAGTTGAGAAAGGATTGACTAAAAAATCACTAACTCTTCAGAGTGTATAATCCAAAATATTTACAAAAAGGACAAAAATGTCTTATATATCAAACTGTGTCGGCCCCTTAGGGCTTACAAGGATATTGGTCTCAGAAAAATCAATCCTAAGATCTTTTGATTGAATTAAATGTTGCATCCCTGCGTGTCCTTGTTGTATGTGTCAGTGAAGAGCTACTGCCTGGAGAAATCCCTTAGATCTTTTGAAGCTACCAGGTGCATTTACTTGTGGTTGTAGTGTCCACCTACTAAATTCCCCCATTGAGCGCCTTGAATGCTCCAGAGTCCAAAATAGATACACGTTGATTCACATTCTGTTGATTCTCTTGGCACTGGTCAAGCTACCAACGATTCACCCATAGCTCTCCTTGATTGGTTGAGTGTATTCCACGTGGATTTTGCAGGCAGTCAAAACTATTTTGAAAAGAATCGCATCTCGGCGAGACACTGAAAGTGTCTCACTGATGCAATTATGTCCTCCACAACCTATCAGCATGACTCAAACTGTCATTGAGATGTCATGACGAAAACCCTATCCCCTAGTGAAGGCATCTGCTTTGGGGAGACCCACTTTATTTGGCGAGACCTCCTGTAGAATTCCTTTTGCTTCTCGTGTTACACCAAAGGCATCAGGCATGTCAGTGTGACCTCTCATTGTCGAAGAGACCTCTCGCCGAGCTCTCTTTTCTTTAGTGACACCACTTTCCTTCAGCGAAACATCCTAACTTTGCCCAGACCTCTTGCCGAGATCTTTTCCTTTGCCAACAGCGCCTCATTTCGGTGGGAGCTCACCCAATCAGTAAGACCTCCCACCGAAGCCGACACACATATGCCGAAGGGATCCTATTTCGGTGTAACTTTAGTGGATTGGCGAGACATTGTACCGAGGTCCATTCATTACACCGAAGACCTCTCCCCATTTTGCTGAAACATGTCTTTGTCAGCAAGACCCTTCACCGATACTTGCATCCTTTACTAAAACCACCTTCTTCATTTTGGCTAGTCAGTGAGACCCAAAGAAGTCACTGAGACTTCACCCCAAAGGAAAACTCCTGCTGATATGCATATCCTTTAGTTGCTGGAATGATGATCGATGTCTTGTTGAAGATGAACTATAGGTGAAATCCAGTCACCGTGACATCATTGGGGTCTTGCCGATAGGAACCTGGAAGCATATTTAACCAAAATGCATTATGGGTCGGGGAGACCCCAATAATCTTAGGCTGAAATGATCCCCAATGTGAAGCATTCATCCTTGATGGAAACCCTGCTAGTCGGCAAGACATCTGGAAGGTATTGTCAACTTTCTCCTTAAAGGAAGATTATGTCAAACTTGACTGAGGCCGACCTTGCAACTGAGCTCCTTTATGAAATGTCATCAGATGCATGAACTAACCCTTAATGAAAATTTCCCATTTGACCCTTTTGAACATCTGCAACATAGATTCCTTGATTGATTGAGCCCGTGGGTGAAAATTGGGCAACATTTCTGGCGACCTTTGCTGGATGTTTGCCTGCTAAATATGAAGACCAGTAGCCTAGGCCTATCCATTGGGCATGGAGTCATTGGGATAACTTAGAAAAGATCAAGAGTTGCTCCGTACATGGTTGTAATTCATCTTTAGACTTACAGAGCGCTATAGGTTGCCAAAATGACCAAAACAGGAGAAAACGAAAGAAACTATTTACTATGCTAAACAACGCTTAGGGAAAGGAGAACATAGAAAACAATGAACCACAATACAAAAGCACTTATTGAAAACATAAAACCTAACTAGATATGTACAAGAAAGGCACTCATTAGACCTGAAAGTAGGGTTTAAGGTGTATCCCATTGACTGGGATAGGAAGTATTTCCCCTTCTATTGTAACGAGTTGATAAGCATTGTGTTCCTTACAATCTCTAATGATGAATGGACCTATCCATATGTTGTCAAACTTAGTGTGATGACTAGGCCTACTTTTCATAACATCCCATTTGAGCACAAGATTTCCCACCTTAAAAGATTTTGTTGTTGCCCTTTTGTCAAATGCCTTCTTTGTTTGGAGTTGATGATCCTCTAAAACCTCCATTGCTTTGTCCCTTGATTCTTCAAGTCCCATGAGCTCTGCATATCTCACAGACATTGGGTCCTGCTCTTCGAACATCTCCAACTGATGTATAATGTCAAGAGCTGGAAGCTCTAAAAATAGAGGCAATCTCGCCTCCCTGCCATAGACTAACATATATGGTGAGTTACCAATAGACCTCTTAGGAGTCACTCTATCTGCCCATAGCGCATACTTTAATTTGATGTGCCAGGTTCTTTGATTGTCCTCCATCGTTCTCTTGATAATCCTGATAAGATTCTTATTTGTGCTTTCGGCTAAGCCATTACCCTGAGGGTAATAATTTGAAGATGTATTCAAATGAATGCCATGCTTAACGACCCAATCAGTTACTCTTAGACCCGTGAATGCAAGAGCATTATAAGATATGATGGAGTCAACAATTCCAAATTTGGTGACTATATCTTCATAGAAGCTCAAAACTGAAGAATCCTTAGCTTCTTTAAACACTATTGTTTCTGTCCACAATATGAAATAGTCTGTAGTTGTGAGTACCCACTTGTGACTAGTACTGGATGGTGGGTTAATTGGCCCAATGAAATCAATGCCCCATCTCATGAAGGGCTGCTCTACTTGAATTGGGTGCAGAGGCATAGTAGACAACTTTTCCTTTCCTGCGAATAAAACACATTTGATACACTTTCTTGACTAGGAATATGCATCTTTGAACAAGCTGGGCCAGTAGTAACCAGCTCTCATGATTTTCAAGTAGTAGTTCTTGGGGCAAAGTGACCTCCCACAGATCTGTCATGAAACTCATGAAGTACCTTCTCAATTTGATGACTATGAATGCATCTTAATAGGACACCATTTAGATCCTTTTTGAAAAAAACATTGTTTACCAGTACATATGGTATGGACTGCAATCTGTATTATCTTCTTTTAGCTCTATTTAATCCTAATGGGCATTCACCATTTTGTAGAAATTGGGTCATATCTTGAACCCAATTAGTCATCCCCATAGGCACATCATCTTGAGCATTCTGAAACTCATTTGTATTGGTAAACACAACATCCTTTTCTAATTTAGTTTTACTGCTTGACCTTGTAGCAAGCTGCTCACAAAGACCTTTACCTCTAACCAGTTTGGTGATCTTAATATCTACATCATACTCCATGACCTTGGTGATCCATCCTGCTCTTTTTTCATTCAGATCTTTATTCAATAAAAATTCCTTCACACTTGAGTGTGCAACTAGAATATGAATATTATTGTTCGAGATTAAAGGCTTGAATTTCTTTAGACTTCTGATCATGGAGAGGACATGCTTCTCAATAAATGTATACCTCTTCATAATCAACAAGTGCTTGACTGAAGAAGGCAATAGGCTGCTCTAAATTATCCCTATTCTTCTAAACCAGCATAGCAGAGATCGAACCACTACTACCAAAAGCATATAAAAAGAAGTCTTTAGCGAAATCTGTATTTACCAATGTTGGGGCAGACACTAGAGCTTCCTTGAGTTCTTCAAAACTATGCCTTGCCTCCTTTGTCCAACTAAAAACTGCGTTCTTTTTTAGCATGGCAGTCAAAGGCTGTAGCAAATTTGCAACATCAGGGATGAATCTTCTCAAAAAGTTGATTTGGCCCAAAAAGCTCTGCAAACCCTTCTTGTGATTTGGCAATGGCAACTCAAGTATGGCTCTGACTCTTTTAGGGTCAATAGTAATTCCTTGCTTTAACACTATGTGTCCTAATAATTTCCCTTCATAGACAACAAAGATGCTCTTTTTTGGATTGAGAGAGATACCAAACTCTCTGCATTTTTCAAAAACTTGCCTAAGGTGTGACAAATGTTCATCAGCATTCTTAGAATAGATTGTAATATCATTTAAATAAATCAACATAATCTTGTTGATCAAACTTTGAAACGCCATATCCATGGCCCTCTAAAATGTGGCACCAGCATTGGATAAACCAAAGGGCATCCTTTTGTATGCCATGGTGCCCCACTTAGTTATGAAAGTGGTTTTGAACTGATCCTCCTCTTTAACCAACACTTGATTATAGCCCGAAAAAGCATCCAACAAGGAAAATCTTTCGAAATCAGCAACTACTTGTAGGATTTATTCCATGAAGGACAGTGAGGATGCTTGGTTAAGATCCCTAAAGTCTACACAAAGTCTTATTTCACCACTTTTCTTCCTAACTGGAACAAGATTAGAAACCCAAGAGGTGTGTTTAATTGGAAAGATGATACCCCCTTCAACTAGTTTGGTCAACTCTCTAATCATTAAGGGCTCAAGCTTAGGATTCAAGGGCCTTTGTTTCTACCTTACTGGCTTAGTATTAGGTTCTAACTCAATTGTGTGCTAGGCAATATGGGGATTGAAACCTTTCAAATTTGAGTACTCCCAAGAAAATACATCATGGAACTCTTGGCATAAGGCAATAAAAGCTTGCTTATCTTCATGTGAACAATTTTTTCCTATCTTAAGAAGTTTACCTTTGAAAATCTCCAGTTCTTCATAATGTTCTTGTTTGACTTGCAAGCCAACTTTACCCTTTCTAAGTGATCATCAGTGCTGAAAATTGATTCTAAGGTAACAAGACCCTTGGGTAACTTATTTTTCCTCAGCTGTATGACTTGATCATCATACTGTTGCTTGAGCTTTTCTTGATTCATCATGGAGAACTAATCCTCTTCGAGCAAAAAAGACAGAATCTACTCATCACTGTCAAAAACTTTCCAATGAATGTTGTTATCAGGAATTGATGGTCTAACTACAACCTTCACATACTGTTGTACTTTCTCTTTTCTAATATCACCTAGGATATCAAACTGTGCCCCAATAGCTACAAGCCTATCAGCATGCTTGTTCTGATTCCTTGGAATAGACACTAGATTAAAGGCATCAAAATCCTCCAGCATGTTCCACAATCTATTTCTATAAGTATTTAGTGTATCATTTTTAGAAACATTTAGGTCTCTTATTTGATTAACAATTAACTCACTGTCGCCATATACTTTCAAGTGGGTTATTCCTCTCTTCCTTGCCCACTCAAGACCTTGAACAAGGCCCTCATATTCAACAGTGTTATTGGAGCATGCAAACACAAAATGGAATGCAGAGTAATACCTATCACCCTATGGAGAAATCAACATTGTACCTCCTCCTGCCCCATTCTTGCTCCTAGAACCATCGAAGAACATCTCCCATAGTCCACTTAATGGTTGTAGCAACTGATCTATATCTTTCTCTAGGTTCAAAATCTCTGTATCGGGCTCAAGAATGACATAGTTACCCATACCAGCATCTTGAATGAGATCATTTGGATTATCAACCATGTTCTCAGCTGCCCATTCTTGTAACAACACATCAGGAATAGCTTCTGATTGAAGCTCTTGAGCGGCAACCAATTCACTGTCAGCTAAAATAGCATAATTTGTGTCTAGAGTAATGGGGACAGCATTGATAGAACTTGGACTATATGGCTCAATGTGATCTTTAGCCAAACTTTTAGACTTGATGGTAACCTTAGTCCCATATCTTGTTCTAAACAACATGTGTGACCAATCAGCTGATACATAACCACCTATCTTGGCTATAATGTCTCTTGATAAGCACAAGGAAAAGAAAGGTGGAAGGTCTATGACACATATGTCTTGGGGAACTAAAAAATTAGGACAAGCATGAAGGGTAAGACTCAAATCTTTAATGATGCCCAACGTATTAACTGAAGTACCATCCAATTGGATTACTCCCTTCTCTAAAGGATGATATTTTAGTCCAAGTTTGTTATCAATCTGTTTTGGCATCGGAGAGCTACTAGCCCCACTGTCTACCATACAGTTATAAACTAACTTGTCACCTATGATCATTGACACATAAAAAGGAGGTGGTTTAACTCTTTTTTCTATCTCTTTGCTAGGTTGTTGATCATTTCCCTAAGGACTGTTTGTTAACACAACTCTAACTTGACCTATTGGGGACTCAGATTCATGAGACACTTTCAAACTCGACAAGGCTGATTGTAACATATCCTTTTGACCTGGGATGGCTAATGAGTCCCACATAGACATTATAACATTCATTTTCTTCATACTATCAAGGATATTATAAGGTACTATTGGGTTTACTTTATAATGTACCTTTATGCTGGTATGATTAGCCTACAAGTGTGGCTGCTCCTTGGTCAGGAGTTGTTGATCTCTTTGTGAACCATGAATTGCTTGAGATGTAGATGGTTCCACAGCTGCCGCCTTTCCTCTATCAACTACTTGGTCAAGCTCAAATGCTCTCTTCTTTTCCCTGGTGTTAGCTAGAACGAGAGAACTATCTTCATTCAATCCACAGAATTCTTCGCCTTGCCAGTTAAGTAGAGTAGCATCATTGATAAGCTAATCTTAGCATTGTGGAGGTGCATCATTGAATTCATTTTGCTGTGAACTTGAGGCATTCTGTACCATCAGTGCCTAATTAATAAGTCCATTGGAGCAAGTGGCTTGATTGTGGGGTTGGTTGCAAGGGTAACACCACTCATAATTAGCTGCTAAGTTGTTTTGGATAGGAACCAACTCCTTGGTTACACTAACAGGGGCTGGAGCATAGGCCTGAAAAGGTCTTGTGTTCACATTCTATCTTGGGCCTTGATAATTGCCCTAATACTGTTGTCTATTCCCCTAGAATTGCTATTGTTGACCTTGAAAAGGCTAACTTGAGGCTTGATTCTACTGCTGATAAGGCCTAGAATAGGACTTGTTTTTCCAAGTTCACCAACTTGTTACCAAAAGACTGTAATAGACTTTTGATCTCCTGCAACTCATTTGGAGAACTTGAAGCCGTATTTTCTTGTGTTACAATAGCTGGAACAGATGGTAAAGGTGAAAAAGGAGGTATCTGCAAGGGAATATTTGCGTGAATCTCTGGGAATATTGGCATTGGTGGCCTGGGAGCAAGTTTACCAGCTTGTATTAAGTTGTTTTCAACTTCGATAGCTATTTCAAAGGCATCTGGTAAAGAAACCCCTCCCATTGATTGTATCATAACAGCTATATCACTGTTAAGAGCCCTCAAGAAGTATAAAAATGCATATTCCAGAGGTGGCCTCACCGTTGCAGGCATTCTATCCCAAGTTCTTTGAAATTTGAAGTTGAAGTTGTTCATCTGCTCTTGAGGGGCCCTCTTAATTGTAGTCAATTGTTCTAATAGAGACAAGTTATCAAACCTGTCTTGAAATTGTTTATGCAACTTGTCTCCAAATTCGTCCCAAGTTGCAATTGAACTGACCGGTAGGCTCCTATACCATTGCATAGCTCTTCCTTTCAGTGAAGCAACTAATAATCTCACTGCAACATCTTCTTGGGTTATGTGATGGACTCCACATAACGAAGCCACATCTCGCATGTGTTCAATTGGAGTAGTTTGATCTTCTCCCGTGAAAGTTGGCAGACTCTTCAAGGCTTCCATTGGGATGTCATTGTGCTATGCCAAATTTAAGGGGCTCCCTCTGTTGAAAGAAACAAAGTGTTGATTCCTTGGAGCGGCCATTGGAGGTGGCTGTGATGGATTTACTGGTGCTCTAGATGAAGCCAAGGACAGGACAGTAATTTGTGATCCCACAGATGGAGGAGTGGATTGAGTTCTTCTAGAATAGATAATTGTTGTTCCTTGCCTTTCCTCTACTCTGCCTTGTCTTCTTGGTGGTGACAGCTGCAAGTATTCAAAAGGGCCTGAGCTGCTTCTTGTCCAAACTCTTCTCATAAACTATAGAAGGCGTTGATTTCTGGAGTTCTTCCTTTTTATGGAGTTGCCAAGTATGCCTAATGACTTCTATAAAGTCTGGGAATCACTGGTTCCATACTAAACCAACAGTTTAATCTAATTGAATTCCCACTGGGCATGCCAGAAACTATTGTCGCCTAGAAATGCACCCTATGCGAAGTTATGAAACTAGCCTTTTTGGTGAAACATGGGATTATTCAAGGCTGTGGGTCACTTGAATTTGAAATGAACCTCCGGAGAAGGTTGGCTTCCTTTGGGTATCACCTAAACTAATGATTCTTTGAGGGTAAAAGGAGAAGGAATGCATGAAAATGGAACTAAACTAAACTATTCCTATGGTGATACACCGATTTGATAAGAAATCATGAAACAAACACAAAAAAACATACACTAGAAAGCAAGTAGTGAACTTTTTCACTTACCTAACATAACCCCTTAAAACTCATGTGCTATTCTTAACAGGATTTCTCTACATGCATATCTTAGGAAGGAAAGACAAATTTCACAGCCTTAGGTATGAATATAGATTTCAGAAAAACACAGTTAAGAATTTTTCATAGTCTAAAATATAGAAATGAGAGTAATACAAACATTAACAGTAGCTTCCTAGGTAAACTCTGTGTTGCATTTCAGATTCCAGTTGAGTTACAAAACATACATTTAGTCAAGAAAGGATTGATTAAAAAATCACTAACTCTTTAGAGTGTATAATCCGAACTATTTATAAAAAGGCAAAAAATGCCTTATATATCAAACTGTGTTGGCCCCTTAGGGCTTACAAGGATATCGGTCTCAGAAAAATCAATCCTAAGATCTTTTGATTGAATTAAATGCTGCATCTCCTCGTGTCCTTGCTGTGTGTGTCGGTGAAGAGCTACTGCCTGGAGAAATCCCTTAGATCTTTTGAAGCTATTAGGTGCATTTACTTGTGGTTGTAGTGTCCACCTACTGAATTCCCCTGTTGAATGCCTTGAATGCTCTAGAGTCTAGAACAAATACATGTTGATTCACATTATGTTGATTCTCTTGGCACTGGTCAAGCTCCCAACGATTCACCCGTAGCTCTCCTTGATTGGTCGAGTGTATTCCATGCAGATTCTGTAGGTGGTCAAAACTTTTTCAAAAAGAATCGCATCTCGGCAAGACATTGAAAGTGTCTCACCGATGCGATTATGTCCTCCGCAACCTATCGGCATGACTCAAACGGTCACTGAGACGTCATGACAAAAACCCTATCCCCTAGTGAAGGCATCTGCTTTGGGGAGACCCACTTTATTCAGCGAGACCTCCTGTAGAATTCCTTTTGCTTCTCGTGTTACACCAAAGGTATCAGGCATGTCGGTGTGACCTCTCATTGTCGAAGAGACCTCCTGCCGAGCTCTCTTTTCTTTAGTGACACCACTTTCCTTCGGAAAAACATCTTGATTTCACCCAGACCTCTTGCTAGGATCTTTTCCTTTGCCGACAACACCTCATTTCGATGGGACCTCACTCGATCGGTAAGACCTCCCACCGAAGCCCGCACACATATGCTGAAGAGATCCTGTTTCAGTGTGAGTTTAGTGGATTAGCGAGACATTGTAGCGAGGTTCATTCATTACACCGAAGACCTCTCCCCGTTTCGCTGAAACATGTCTTTGTTGGAAAGACCCTTCACCGATACTTGCATCCTTTATCGAAACCACCTTCTTTGTCGCGGCTAGTCGACGAGACCCAAATAAGTCATCGAGACTTCACCTAAAAGGAAAAATCCCGCTGATATGCATATCCTTTTGTCACCAGAACGATGAATGGTGTCTTGCCGAAGACAAACTATAGGTGAAATCCAATCACCGTGACATCACTGGGGTCTTGCCGATAGGAACCAGGAAGCATATTTAACCAAAATGCATTATAGGTCAGGGAGACCCCGATAATCTTAGGCCGAAAGGATCCCCAATGTGAAGCATTCAGCCTTGATGGAAACCCTGCTAGTTGGCAAGACATCTGGAAGGTATTGCCGACTTTCTCCTTAAAGGAAGATTATGTCAAACTTGACTGAGGCCGACCTTGCAACTGAGCTCCTTTGTGAAATGTCATTAGATGCATGAACTAACCCTTAATGCAAATGTCCCATTTGACCCTTTTGAACATTTACAACATAGATGCCTTGACTGACTGAGCCCGTGGGTGAAAATTGGGCAACAATATCAAAAGAGATGAAGATATAGAAAATTTTGATGCTAGGAATGATGAAGGAATCTTTATGGGTTATGCTACTAAAAGTAAGGCCTACCGATGTTACAACAAAACATTGAAGAAAATGGTTGAAAGTACAAATGTTAAGGTTGATGAAGACATAGTTGCACTATCCAAAACTTGTGGATATGATTTTGATGATCAGAATGATAGTACAAGCAAAGGAAAGCGAGGTCAAACTAAAAGTCAAGTTCAAATCATTTTGGTGAATCAATAAAATCAAGAAGAAGGAGAAATTGATGGAAGAATAGAAGAGAGATTAGAAGAGCTTGAAGTTGAAGAAAATTCTAAGAAGACTCTGAGGTATGTGAGATTGAATCATTCAGAGAATCAAATCATAGGTGATGAGAACAAAGGTGTCTAGCCTAGGAGAAAAAATGTAGAAGAGTATTGTTTGATTTCAAAGACTGATCCTAACAATGTGAATGAAACATGCAAAGATGAGCATTGGATTGAAGCAACGAAAGAGGAACTGAAGCAAATTGAGAAGAATGATACATGGATTCTTGTTCCTAGACCTAAGGATAAGAATGTAATTGGAACTAAATGGGTCTTTAGAAACAAACTGAATGAACAAGGTGAAGTTGTTAGAAACAAAGCAATACTAGTTTGTAAGGGATATTATCAAATGGAAGGTATTGATTTTTAAGAAACCTTTGCATCTGTTGCTAGAATTGAAGCTGTGAGATTGTTTCTTGCTTATGTTGCTTATAAAGGCTACAAGGTTTATCAAATGGATGCCAAGTCTGCTTTTCTAAATGGAAAATTAGAAGAAGAGGTATATGTTGAGAAACCTGATGGATTCTAGTTGACTAATCAAGAAGATATGTTGTGTCAATTGAAGAAAGCATTGCATGGTCTTAAGCAAGCCCCTAGAGCATGGTATGCTAGATTAGATAAGCACTTGGTGAAACTTGGATTTAACAAAGGTACTGTTGATAGTAATCTGTATTTCAAGAATGATGATAAAGATTTGATTGTGGAAGTTTTTGTTGATGATATCATATTTGGAGGAGATGATAGCTTATGCATGAAGTTTGCTAATGAGATGCATAATGAATTTTAAATGTCAATGATTGGAGAGAGGAAATACCTAGGATTGCAAATTACACAGTTAGATAAAGGGATTTTTATATCTCAGTCCAAGTATGTGAAGGAATTGCTGAAGAAATTTGGTATGGAAGACTCAAAGCCTGTTGGTACACCCATGGTGACCGGATGCAAGCTAACAATTGATGATGATTCTCTGAAGGAAAATTAGATAATATATAGATTAATGATTGGTGGATTGCTTTATTTGACTCAAACTAGGCCTAATATCATGAATGTTGTATGTATTGTTGCTAGATTTCAAGATGATCCTAAAGAATCTCATGTGACTACTATGAAGAGAATTTTCAAATACTTGAAAGGGACAGTTGATTTTGGTCTATGGTATCCTAAAGATGATGATCTTACTTTGAGTGCCTTTACTGATGCTGATTGGGCAAGAGATGTGAATGATAGGAAAAGTACTAGTGGTGGAGCACTTTTCTTGGGAAAGAAGTTGATTTCATGGTTGAGTAAGAAGCATAATGCTATTTCTTTATCTATTGCAGAGGTAGAATACATTACTACTAGGTATGTACAGGATCATCATGGAAAAAATAGGCCCTTAAGTGGCAAAAAATTCAGAAAAATCAAAGTTAGGTAACTTTATGTAAAAATTTGAATAAGTTATCTATATTATTTCAAAAATATGTAAGAATAGAATTTGTAGCAAATTAAATGCAGTTTCTAAACTACTAGGTTTATTTAAAAACAAAAATCTATTTGGTGAAAATTTGAAATTTCAATGTAGTAGTACTTAAATTTTAGGGAAAAAATAAGAAGTAGGTGTCTGTCTGACCACCCTAACCACAATAAAATGATAATATTTTTTATAATATTTTAGATATAAGTATAGGACTCCATGTCCCAATGTGATGCATATTTTTTTTCTAATTTTTTTCCAAGTAAATAATTAATTATGAATTTTTATTACAACTTTTAAAAAATATAAAAGCTTGTATGTCGACCACCTTAACTTGGTAAAAACTTCATGAAATTATTATCTTTAAGCATAGAATGTGAACATTTTTTTTAAAAAATGTGATACCATTTGAATGCTATAGATGTTTTCCAATCAGCCTATCAATCAAGACTTTGGTCGTAATTCAAATAGAAAATGAATAATAATTATTTATTAAATTCAAAGTAAAGCATAATTTATATTGGTGGAAAGCTGAGAATATCCTTTAAAAACCCTTTTTGTTTCATCAATTTTGGGTAAAAAAAAGTTGTCAGCCACATACCCTACACATACCCATTATATCGCCACTTTTTGGCCCATCATGATCCTACACATACCCTACTGCTAATAATTGTACTCAAGTACTGCGGATGAAATAGATGTTGAAGGATATTAGAGTTGTGTATGATGAGCCTATTGTTATATTCTGTGATAACTCAAGTGCTATTAACATTTCTAAGAATCTGGTGCTACATTCAAATACCAAGCATATATCTATCAAATTTCACTTTTTGAGAGAGAAGGTAAGTGAAAAGGAAGTCAGATTGGAGTATGTTCCTACCAAGGAGTAGATTGCATATATCTTTACAAAGTTGTTTCCTAAGGATACTTTTGATTATCTCAGAGGGAAGTTATGGGTGATTACCCCTCCTAATAAGAACTAAGATGCATTGCATTGCATCAATCTACACATTTCATGACCATATTTTGATCTAGATTGATGTTGTGGTGGCTGCTACTTAGGGGGAGTAGTCAGATGTTCAAAAGTTTAGATATGTGGTTCAGAGCTTGTATTGAAGAGATCTTTTTCATTGTTGTCAAAGGGGGAGAAGAGTAATGTGAAAAACAAATTGCTAATTATCTTGGGAGAAGAGCCTTGTGGGGAGAATATCATGTGAGGGAAGAAAAGTTAGAACTTAAAGGAAGAGTAAGCGAAGTTGTGTTGATGGTATTTTTCACATCATGTGTTGCCATCAATGCCAAAGGGGGAGATTGTTGGATGCTGTGGTTGTCATTGATGTCAACACTATTAGCATTGTTGCATTAGAAGTTGTATATGTCAAGGATATTGAGAAAATTGTAATAAGAAGTGTTATAGGTTGTCAGTGGTGAAGTGAAGTTCTTTCTATCAATGTGTTCAATACATTGCTATTCTGAGGTTGTGAACTAAAGGGTTTTTTGTTGAGTATTTCTAGTTTATCCACATTGAGTTTCAGAGATCCGCATGAAGAGTTGATTGAGTTATGGTGATTTTCATTCTGATAGTTTTTCTGTCACTTGAATTAATGTTCCTGATTGAAGATTCTATAATTTTAGTAAGTTTAGTTGTTGTGGGTGCTTCTCTAGTGCTTCATGATGCTTGTGGATGTTTCTAGTTCATTCTCTATCTTTATGGCATGTCCACATTGATTGTTGTGCTCGTGATCCAAGATTTTCTCTTGTGTGTTCATGTTTTTCATGTTCTTGGCTGACAAGGTGTTGAAGCTTGTTGTGGATCTTCGAGGAGAAATTAATTGAAGTGTTTTCATGTTGGAGATGCTGTTTTCGGTCTTCACCATGTTATGGAAAATCTTGGTTGATTTGCATGAATAATCTTTATTTGTTTTGGGCCGATTGTTTGTAACTATTTATTATCTTTTTGTGGTTGACTTATAGCAATGTAATTTCTTGTTGCTGATATATAAGAGTGATTTTTTGAAGTGTGGAAGAGGTGAGAATGTGAAGTGTATGAGTTCTATGTGTGAATAAAGTTTAAATCATTCAAAGGAAGAGCAGAGAGTGAAGAAGAGTGAAGAAGTTTTCATGTGCTTGACCATAACTATAACTAGGCATTAGCAGATGCTATTTTCTCAGTTCAAATCTAGATGGTTTTAATCTGAATCTTTCTATAACACAATGTGTCTTCCTTGGGCAGTAAGCTTTGTTGTATTTGAGCAGTGAGCTCTAGGCAGTGTGCCTAAATGCATGTGCATTACCTATTCATATTTCCTTATACTTTTAATAGGGTATAATCTTGTGGATTGACCTCCACCGTGGTTTTTCCCCTAACAAGGTTTCCACGTAAAAATCTTGGTGTTGTGTGTGCTTCTGATGTGTTGTTCATTTATGATTTCATGATTAATGATCAAATCCGAAATTAAGGTTAATAGGTTGAATAATTTTATGATTCAGTGACAACTAATTCACCCTCCCCTCTCAGTTGTTTTCCCTTGAGTTTCCAACATAGAGAACGATCGAGATCAAGTCATCATGGTTTTAATTTTATTTGTCTTCGTTCATTACCTCATCAGCGAATGAAAACTTGCTGACTGGAGACCATATCATCCTCTCCCATGGGCTGCACCTCCTTTCCCAAGTGAACAAAATAGTCCATGTGTCCATCATTTGTAGACCTCACAAGCTTTTGAAGATTACTTGTCTAAGTCGTGCGATATACGATGAATATTTACCTTCAACACTACAGGTGCACACATGTCAAACATTCACCACCCTCACATCATTTCAAAGATCAATATTGAAATCCCGTGAGGTTTGTGAGCAACGACTGAGATGCAACCTTCAAATTGGATGGGAAGGATTTCTACACATGCAATTAGTGTTAGTTTTAAAAGCGGGGACATGACTAGGTTAACTGGATTATAACCCATGACGTAGACATCACAATCAACTGAAATATAATAACTTAGGAAAAATTAAATGGGGCGATATAACACTGAGAAACTAACAAACCTATGCAAGGGGGTCGGTAAATTAGATTTGTTTCTAATGACTTAAGTCATGACTTAAGTGATTGGTGACCGAATGAGAAAGTCAATGAGGAATATAGAGCTAACAAGGTTTGATTCATTAGAGTAAGAAATAAATATTTCCAAAACACATCTTGCTATTGGCGAAATATAAAAAAAGTTGCTTCAATGAGCCAATAACACAAAGAATTTCATAATTGATTAATTACATGCCTAAGGTATGATATCATAGAGACTAAGGGGTACCAGGGAGACATCATCTGATAGCTTGTCGATGCCTCAAAGGAAAAACAATGACAAACATTTTCTTCAATGGGAAATATGGATATCGACTATAGTAAAATCACGGTTCCACTGATAAATCAATAATGATTTCTTTTGAGTGATTTAACAACCCGAGATATCAAGGAGATATTCAAATTAAATGTTCTCCTCGATGACAAGATTGAGAGCAAGTGGAACTAGAGCCGAGCAAAATATATCTCAGATTGATCACATTTTTGTCATAAAAATTGAAGAAGCTCATAGAAAGGAGCAGAGAAAAGGAAGGTCGACAGAAGCAAGTTGATGCAAGTAAGTATACCAATCCCAGTTAGAAGGTTTTTCATAAATAAAAAGAACTATAAGAAGAAGCTAGGGTTCTCACAACAATGGAGGAAAGCTTTCAGACACCAAAGACTAAAAAGAAAAAAATAGAGGCTAGACTCTTGAATCAAGATTTAATAGACTAGTGTTCTGGGTCAGGGCCGAGACCTAAGAGGAGTGCACTGTTAAATCCTTCCATGGACAAAATATGGGATAAAAACAAAGTACTAGGGGATGTCTAGACACCACAAAGAGGGTATAAATTGTTTATGTATCACTACAAAAAATAGTATAGGTTCAAACCCGTGTGTAATCCTTGAAGAATGAACCTAGGAAAACTAGTTGTGCCTAATGTATTTATCATGGAATTGATCAAAGCACTAGCTAACAAATATAGCCCCAGGAGATGATCAATTCAACTACATGATGGGTCTGAGTTCATTATCATCTCCAAATACAGTTTCAACTATTTTCCAATTAGATTGCAGTATGCACCTCGCATTCATAGTGAAGGACATAATAGTGGAATACCACCATGTGGATACTAGTTACAAAAGATGCAAGTTGCTCCTACACAGGCCCAGAGAAGATGGAAATCAACTTGGAAAATTTTCTCACAATGAGCATCCTCCCTTTCATGAAGAATTGTTCGAGCAATACTTTCAGTACACATACTATACTATAGGACAAGTATTGGGAGTGGAGGTCCCACCTCTTATGTCATTAGCCTCAATGTTATTAGCAATAGATGTGCAAAGTAGAGTCGAAAGTTCATTTGATTATGTTGGCTACCTAGCCAATATTATAAATCAAGGATTGGAGAAAATTAAAAACAATAGTGAATATATTAATTTCAAGCATTATTCTTTGTTCATGCATTTTATTTTGTATGAAGGGAAAGCTAGAGGGTTTTGGGGAGAGAAGCTAAGGATAAGAGACACAAATAAGGATGGAAACTTTAAATCAGTTTAGATGTGGACATCAATATGGGACAATAGATGTGAAAGATCCCATTATTTGTACTGTGAAGAATATTTGTTAAACCATTGCTGAAATTGTTAGGATATCCATGTGATTATAACTTGTCTCTTGAGGTACAAAGGTTCCCTAGACCTAAGGAAAAGGATCCTAGAAGGAAAGTGAACCACAATTGGGGAGATTGGTATACTTATTCTGACTGCACTGTAATTGGAGCATACAGGTTTGAAGGAGCTCCATACTTGTTACCAAAGACTGTTCTAGATAGATTAGCTTATTTGGAAATTGTAAGACAATTAACTAAATTAGATGCTAAGAATCTTAAGGGGCACAACAAGCAATCAATTATTCCAAGTACACTGTGCTTTAGGGACTTTATAGTTGTCTCTAGTGAAGGGTATGAGGAGATTGACAAGAAATTGACACATTATAGTCTGCCATTGGGAAATAAAAGAAAGAGGTTTGATTTGGAAAATTTCATCAATAGAGCAAGGTTGTCACAAATGCTATTTGGGTATGTGCATCAATTCTCTGTGGATGATGTAATCATAAATTGTGATGAAGTTATAACAATACAAAGGATTTCCAAATACTATAAGGTCATGATACCTAAGGATTGGAAAAGGAAAAATAATCCTTCATATATAAGGGAATTCAACCATATATATGATCATCTAGAAAGGATTGAACAATTGATCAATCATGAAGAAGAATTGACTAGAGATGTGCCTTCTATGATCTTTGAGGCACATGTGGAAACTGGCTATAGAATGCATGTTGAGGAGATGGAACCCCTCAGTTACATATCCTCACAACCCACTCCAAAGGTCATTTTTTCTGTTGACATTGACATAAGTGGAGAAAGGGATGAAGAAGATAGTGATGAGGAGGAAGATGAAATTGAACAGATAAGTGCACCAATTGTCACAAAATATGAGCCACCCAAAGAACAAAACATTGTTAGGTTTGAAACATCGAATGAACTTTCTGATGATGTAAGAGTTAGGGCTAGACAAGAATTTGTTTCACATAGTGATTTTGTCAAAACTTCAAAATTCAGGTCATTTTTTTATGAGCACAAGGGAAGAATAGTGAGGAAAAGAATGAAGGATTTCACTCCTGAGCAAGAGGCAATTTCCTTAGAAGAGTTAAGGAAAGAAGTAGATAAGGAGCTAGAATCCATTACACCTAAGAGAAGAAGAGAACTACTTCAAGAAGCTGGTGTCTTGCTTTTGTTGGTTGGGATATTAGTTCTGCTATAGTGTTTGATAGCTTCAGGAAGAGAGGGGATATAACATTGCATCTAAGCGAAGAAGCTAGTGATAAAATGTATTCAGGATCAGGTTACAACTTGGATGAATCTACATTGTTGATTTGGTCACTATACCCTCAAGATCAAGATAAGAGACTTTCTATTATTATAAATCCAATTCAAGTATTTGGACATCTCATGGTGCATAGAGTTGGGGATACTAATCCCATTGAAATTGTAGAATTGAACATAAATGTAGCAAAATTCAATAAAGCCCAAATTAAAAAGTTGGTGAAGGATAATGAAAAGCTAAGGAAGGAGGTAGTCAATTACAAAGACAAATTAGCCTCTTCTTCTCCATGAGAGTTGTTTTCTCCATGGGTGGATTATGAAAAGAGAGTGTTAGATGCAATGGTAGATGTTATATATTGGAATCGGTGTCATGAGAAAGCTCAAAAGAAATGCAATGAATTGAAGACAAAAATCAAAACTACTAAATTTGAGATGGATTTTAAGATGATCAAAAGGAGATTTGAGAAAGTAATAAATTAGGCTGATTAGTATTGGGTGTTGGAATATGGATTTTAGTGTTGTCATTGATGGAAACCTAAGTCATTGATCTGGTCCGCACTTCAGTATTTATTCATAACAGAAGACAAAGTGAAGAATAGGGTATCCGACCGAAGTTGAGTTTGTTGATCCATATGCAGTACTAGATCATTAGTCTTGGTTGTGGATCTCAGGGAAGGTTGTTGGGTATCAATAATGTCTTATTCTCAAGTTTTGTGCCATTGGATTAATTGGTGTGCGAGTTAGGAGATTTGGTTGTTCAATTTTCTGTTCAACGGTACTAGAAGACTAAGTGAATGTGGGGTGTTACAAATGTTCAAGGAAAAAAATTTGGAGTATTTTTGTATTGGAGATTTTTTTTTGGGTCCTCACTATGCTATGGCCGACTTTGGTGGATGTGCATTAAATATTATTCATGATTGGAGTTGACAATTGGTAAATATTTTCTATTTTATTGAAGCCAACATGAAGCGATTAAATCCTTAGTAGAAGATATATATAAGTGATTTATTATTTCATTTTGTGTGGTGTTCAAAGTAAGTAAATTTGTGTTGAGAATATCAGAAGGTCAATTGAGCGATTATGCATAATTTCACTTGTGCAATAAAGGATTTTAAGAAATGAATTGAAACAGAATAAAGCGAAGTGTAGAATTAGACTGAAAGTCCAGAATTCAATCTATGAGCCTAACCGAAACTGTAATAAGGCATTTGTAGATGCTATATTCTCATTTCAAATCTTTTGATGTAATACAAATCTTTTGTAAGGAAGTGATCCTTCCTTATTTTGAGCAGCGAGCTCTAGGCAGTGTGCCTGAATGCAAGTGCATCCCCCATTTGTAAAACACTTATATTTTGAGTACTCAAATTGTGGATTGACCTCCACCATGGTTTTTCCCCTAACAGGGTTTCCATGTAAAAATACTTGTGTTATGGTGTTGTGGCTTATTTTTTTATGTTTATGCATATTTCTTTTGTTTGAAGGTTATAGGTACTTGAGAGATCAGATTAATAAAGTTAAAAATTGCACATCACTAATTCACCCCCCTCTCAGTGTTGCTTGTTTCCAACAATTGGTATCAAAGCTAAGTTCCTCGTAAGAAGTTTAAAAACTTGAGGTGGATCTTGGAATGTAATGGACTCTGGTAGTCTTCAGCAGCATCTTTTGGTGACACTTGATGATCTTGATCAGTCCAAAGTAGAAGTCTGGGAATTGAAAGCAAATCTTAAGGATGCTGAGAAATTCATTAAGAAATTGAAGGATCAAGTTATTAAGTCCATGGAGAAGAGAAAGGATCTCTATGACCAGATTAAGAAAAAAGAGAGAAATAGCATGGATGATGTTCACCTGAATCAAACCTTGAAGGAAATAACTGAAGAATGCGAAAAGCTTTCTAGAGACAATGCTACCCTAAAGCATGAGATTGAAGAAATAAAGAAGAATGAAGAAAATATTTCCCAATCTCTAAAAGAAAGATTTTCTGAATGTGTTGGCACCTTAAAATTTTCAAATTTAAAGTGCCCATGTTGAAAAATTTGCCTTTGCACACTCAAAAGTACACATGCAAAATCTGCCTAAGTGACCTATTTTGGAGGGTCGCAATTTGAAGCCAATTGATTTTCATGTCAAATGGATTGTTGCTCTCCATTCTCCCCACATTAATGTACTCCCTGGTCTGATTTCAAATCCCCATGATCAGATTTTCCATTTTTACTAGGCCAAAAACAAATGCATTTTGCTCTGTTTTGCACCTACATTTTCATAATGTTTCAAAATGATCAAGTTTGACCCTTAATATCTGGTGAAGAATGATGATTGAAGGAAATCCCTCTTGTACACATACTCAGTGTACCTAAATGAGATTATGTTTCTAGTTGCAACTGTCTAGAAGTTGTTTTGGTATTTTTTCAAAGTTGTGACTTTAGTGTGCTCGACTTGGTTTCTAACAGGTGAAGTTGCAGAAAAGTCCAAGTAGGCCACTTTGGTATTTAATATTTTTTTCCTTAGGGAGAATTTTTCCATGTCATTTGTTGCAATGATTTTTTGGATCAAATGGTAACATGCCTACTCAGTTTCAGGCTCCCAGGGTAAGTTTTGATTGGTTAACTAATCTTTTTTCTGACTGCAACATGGCCAAAAATGGTGTCCTAAAAAGTTTCAAAATTTCAAAATCTAAGGACAACCCATTTATTTTTTTGATCTAAAACCTCTATAACTCCATTTTCATTATGATTAGAGGTCATTTGATACATTATTTTAATGTACTTCTATTGCGGCAAACGCGTCCAGGGGGCCAGTTTACAAAGGAGGTACCTATTTTTTGATGGCTGGGAAAAATTGGATGAAATGGGTTTTCTCTAAATAATTGATTATGGCCGCACACAAAAAATCTTGGCTCCAGGGGGCCGCAAGTGTAATTAAAATTTGCATTTTTTTCTAAAGTTACAAATACTTATGTTCAAAATATTTTTGAATATTTTAAACATTATGTAAATATTAAAAATGCATTTAGGGAAATTATAAAGTGCATTTCAAATGTTTATAAGAAAATCAAGTTTAATTCTTGCTTGTGATTGACTGAAAAGCGGCTTGAAACTCTTTCTCTCATCAAATCTGCAATGGAGCGATGTTGTGTTCTCTCCATCGCGTATCGTTGATTTGATGCTTCTTTCCCATCTCGGATTGGTGATGGGCAAGACCATGTCTTCTTCATTGGGAATTTCTATTTGGTTCTCCATGTTCTTTTTACAATAGCGATAAGCAATGGAAGACACGTGAGCAGTTAAAAAGGGTGATTTTCAATTGTTATTGTGCAAAGGGAAAGTTAAAATTTTGTTTCTTATTGGTTGGAGGAACTTTTGACTATTCATGAAAATTCTGAAACTCTCACTGCAGCAGCGCTCATCTCCATTTTGAATGAAAAATTAGATTTGAATCAGCGATGAAGCGATGATGTACCTTTCTCATTGCACATTGTTGTTAAGTTCTTCATTTGTTTATTCTTTTATTTTAATCCGCGATTGCTGATGGTGGCTGTCGTGAATAAAATTTTCACATATAAAATAAAGTTCTATTTCTTGAGGTGAAAAATGGCTGGAGAAAAGTAATTGAAGGTAAATATGAAGGTGCATATGTAAATTTATATTTGCTTGATAAATGATTTTCATCTTAACTTGGCTCATTTTTTCATTGCCATTATATTTCTCATTTGGCATTTTCAATTGGAGATGTGTGATGCTAAATATTGAGCAATGTTGGAATAATGAACTCATGGGAAAATTTCTCTCTTTGCTGGAGGTAAATGTGCACGAGTAATGTGATTTTCACAGTCGGATAAAATAATTTGAGTGTTTTCCCAAGTAAAAAAAGAGGTTTGGAGTTGTGGATATTAGTAAATGATAAATACATAGGTGAAATGGGTGTTTTACAGCTGGAAGTGAAAAGTAAGGGCTCTCATTTGAGATATTTTTCAGCTATGAGTAAAAAAGTGGATATCTTCTACAACAGGGCATTTCTTCAACGTGGGTAAAAGGAAAACAAAGAGAATGATGAATTTTCATAGAGAGAAATATTTTTCAGTTGCAAGGTAGTGGAGTGAGGAGCAAGAAAACAAGGTTGAAGATTCTTCAACAAGTAAAGGTAGTTGAAGATCAACGAACCTAAATGTGCCAAGTGTCTTCTTTAGATGAACATTTAGGGTTTTTTTGTTTCCTTAAATGTTGTCTTTCTGCCTCATTCTGGGAGAGGTTGTTTTGTAATTTAACACAGAGAACACTATAGTGTGAATACAAAGCATTTTAAAGTTAAGTTTTAGGATCTGAGTCTGTTAATATCTATGTAATTTTGATTACAATGCTGGCAAAATAATGTTGAATGTTTCAAGTTTGAGACTATTTTACTCTCCTATGTACTGGTTTTGCAAGTTATGAATAATATAATCAAGGTTATCTTATTTGTCTCCATTAGTTTCAGATAGATGTGTGGCTCTGTTCTTGTCTATTAATTACAAGAATTAATGTAGGTACCCAAATATGGCTATAAATTTGTATTGAACTAAGTGCTAGGATGCTAGTAAGAAGTAAAGGTTAAGACATAATGCTGAAATATTGTAATGTAACATTTTGGAGCTTCATATACTGTCAGGTGTGAAAATTGTTATCATATTATGTATGTGTTTGAGTTGACTCCATTCCAAGGATGAGGCACTAATATGTGTGCTATTCATGTTACATGTGTTAGTTAAATACAACAACTAATCATCTTTTAAATCAAATAACAATCTCAGTTTGTTTGTGTGAGGAGTTTAATGCTCTACATCTCTCATGTTTAAATTAGGAATTACTATAGAGGTCAACCAAGCCTTTATAGTATTGTGTCTATTAAGCATCTAAAGGAGAAACATCTGTTTACGGTGTATTTGGTACTTCAGCACACAAGTTTCTATAAATATACTATTGGGATCACCCTCCCAGGTTTAACAAAGCCTAAAGTGTAGGGGAGAAATGAGTATTTTATTCACTCTCCTATTTGTTGGCCATATCAACCTGTTGAGTCTGAATATGAGAGAGTGGCTACTCTTTAGGACTCATTGCATCTGTTGATTTGGGAACCAATAAAATGTAGTAGAACTAAGGTAGAATTCATTCAGTTAGAGATTGAATTGCAACAATCCAGAAACAATGAAGAAGAGCTTGAAAAACAAATTATTATTCTTAGGGATGAACTTGCTATTGCAAATGAATATAAGGAGAAGTTCAAGATTATCTTTGTTAAGCTTGATGAGCTGACTCAAGGTCAAAAGAATGAAAATGAAAAGCGAGGTCTTGGATATGAGAAAGGAGAAAGTTTTGGATCTGGACAAAGGAATTACAGGAAAGGAAATTAGATGAGCAAAGAAAAAAGGCATCCGGTAAGACAACCTAATGCTCAAAAGTTTAATGGATACTATTTTTTTTGCAATAAATTTGGTCATATGGCTGCTCAATGTAGAAGTAAAATGAAATCAAGTGATCCATCATTCTCCGGTCAGTGTTTTAATTGCAAAAAGTTTGGTCATAAGTCAATTGAATGCAAAAATATGTCAAACAACTTTGTTAATAGAAGGAATGCTAAATGTTATACTTGTGGAAGATTTGGGAATATTTCTAATCAGTGTAGATCAAGAATAAATCAATGGAATGACTGGTCTAGACAAGGAAATGTTGTGTGTTACAATTACAACAAATACGGTCACATTGCAAGATTCTACAGAAACAAAAATATGGATAGAAGAGATCTGGCATACAAAGGAAAAAATACGCAGAAAGATGATAAAGGAAAAGGGAAAGTGACTATGGATGAAATAAGAGATCAGATGAAGAAGACATGGGTGAATAAGAGTCCCTCTATTGCAGGAAATGAGCCAACACCAAAACCTGCTTCTGGTAATTCCTCCGAGAATTAGTTTTGGGCCTCTAGCCTAGGGGGAACTGTCAATAAAATCTTTCAAACCACCTGCCAGTAATTGATACCGGGATGTGAATGAGTGTAGTGATTGCACTGATGATCTACAATTACTGGTAAATAGTTGGAGAGAGTATTATGCTAAATTGAAGGTCCACAGAAGAGTTATCTTTCACAGTGTATGGAAACAGGGTATCCAGATGAGTTAGGGAAAAAACACTTATTACAACAAAATTTAAGTGTGTGAGTTACAAAAAGAAAGTTGAAACCCTTATTTTCCGCTTTATTTCGAAGAAAATAAGGAGAGAACTTTGCATCATAATTTCAAAAATGTGAAGATAATTTGGTGGCGAAACCCTAATCCATCAGGTACTTCAATTATATTGACAATTTTTAGTTTAATTTGGTGTAGAACTTATTTTCAAGATATGTGTACGGAAGGTAAAATGGACAAATCAAAGAAATGATAAACCTAGATGAGTATAGTAGTGAGAAGATTAGAGCTGCAAGAAACATGTTTTCACACGATGAATTGAAATGGATGAAAGAAGCAAAACACAAGAGCTTGGACATTTGGAGTGAATTTCCCACTTTCGTAAACATAGAAATCGTCGAGTTTATTCTAGACAAATTGAATGATGATATTCTAATTATGGATAAACCCTACTACCTCTCGAAAGAAGTGATTAGAATTGTAATTGGGTTATGCAAATTTGGGGATGTGTTGAGGAAGAATTCAATCCAAAATAAAGAAGTCAAAACCCTAACTGGAGTAATTGGAGATCAAAGGGAATTGATAATCTCCACAATTAGAGATTCAGTGACAAGGTACATTGCACATGAAGTATGCTACAAAATATTTTTCAAAAAAAAAGAAGGTGCAACTTCGGCAGGTGTTGTTTACATTTCACACAAGATGATAATGGAAAATCAGGGTTTTGACCTTTGTGGATTACTGAAAGATCAACTGATGGAGAACATGTAATCGACAAAGAAGATAGATTACCCTTTTAGGTTTGGTACTTTGGTTATATGCCTTGTGATATATTTTCTTAATTGCTTACCACTGAACAACAATGTAATATGGGAAGGGAGTGAACCAGTTTGCAAGAAGATTCACATGTATTCTAACAATTTGGTAAACTATGATCAAGCATATGAAAGTTTCTTTAAATGTTTGCTAAGAAAGTTTGGCTCAATTGGTATTCCTATTTCAGTTAGGGGAATTGAAGTTGGTTCCTCCTCTGATGAGATGGAAAGAAAGAAGAAAAGAGCAAAAGAAATTGTTGTTTGTACTCCACCAGCATGCAAGACTTCAAGAGTTGAAGGGAAAGGAAAAGAACAGGCAATTGTAGATATTCTAGATGAGGAATCTAACAAGGAAGCTGAGGACATCATAAGGAAAGAACTGGAAATAGCCGAACTGGAACAAGAAAAGGTAATAACAGAAGAAAGTGAAGAAGAAGGTGAGTTAACCAAAGAAGAGCTATTACAACTAATTCATGAGGAAGATGGAATACAGAAAATTGAAAACGTATGGTCTATCAGACCTTCATATGAGCAGGACATGATTTTAAATGTACTAAGTGCTCATCATGTACACAATCATATCAAATTGGAGAGTTTGTAGAATACGCTGCCAGAAGAGATGATTAAATCTATCAAGGAAATCATGGACTCTGAGTCTCATAACAAGGAAGAAGAAGAAGAAGAAGTAATCCTACACCTGAAGAGGTAGTAAATGTTGTTACTCACAAAGCTAAAAAGGCACATGAATCAACTAAGGAAATGCATAAGCACAACAAACAACATCTATAAATATTGTCTTCGATGGCCTCATGAAATTAGCAAGTACAAAGACAACCTGGAACAAATTGAAACAGAGCTAAACATAATTGGACAATATTTTAACATGTTACAAGATCAAGATGGTACAATTAAGAAAATGATTCATGAATTACAGACAGAGCATACAAATTTTCAAATCACCAGAGACAAGATTGTTGACACCTTTTGGAAAGTGAAGGACATAACAAAATGCAGGCTAGAACAATCAATTGAGATACTGAGGAAAGGAGAGATATTAGAAGAAGCCATCACTATTCTAGGATCCGTAATCAAGATTATCAACCAGACATTAAAAAACAACATGATCATAGTCACCAGGATTGCAGTATAAGCATGGAAGAATTTTCTTCTAGAGATGAAGGAAAAATACAAAATAATCTTCTAGCACAATAGCGGCTGTATTTCTTCAAAATTTTGAACCAGTTTTTGAATAAGTTTTTGGTTACTATAGGAAAATCCTTTATTATCTTTTTTTCATTGATGTCAAAGGGGGAGAGAGAGCAGTGAAAAATGCCTTATCAATTTCAGGGGGAGTTTTGTTAGCGATGGCTTTTTGAAGTCTTGAAGGTTCCGACACTTAGTCATTTTTCACTAAGTGTTTCCATCAATGCCAAAGAGGGATATTGCTGGCATATGGATTTTAGTGTTGTCATTGATGGCAACCTAAGTCATTGATCTAGTCTGCACTTTAGTATTTGTTCATATAGGAAGACAGAGTGAAGAACATGGTATCCAACTGAAGTTGAGTTTGTTGATCGATATGCACTACTAGATCATTAGTCTTGGTTGTGGATCTCTGGGAAGGTCATTGGGTATCAAGAATGTCTTATTCACAAGTTTTGTGTCATCGCATCAATTGGTGTACAAGTTAGGAGATCCAATCATTCGATTTTCTATTCAATAGTGTTAGAAGGCCAACTAAGTGAATGTGGGGTGTTGTGGATGTTCAAGGAGAAATTGTTTGGAGTATTTTTGTATTGGAGATTTTTTTTTGGGTCCTCACTATGCTATGGCCAAATTTGGTGGATGCACATTAAATTTTATTCATGATTTGAGCCAACATTTGGTAAATATTTTCTATTTTATTGAAGCCTACATGAAGTGATTAAATCCTTAGTAGTAGATATATATAAGTGATTGATTATTTTATTTTGTGTGGTGTTCAAAGTAAGTAAATGTGTTTTGCGAATATCATAAGGTCAGTTGAGAAATTATGCACATTTTTACTTCTGCAATAAAGGATTTTGAGAAGCGAATTGAAACAAAATAGAGCGAAGTGCATAATCAGATAGAAAGCCCATAATTCAATCTATGAGCCTAACTGGAATTGTAATCAGTAATTTGTAGATGCTATCTTCTCAGCTCAACTCTTTGGATGTAATCTAAATATTTTTTAAGGAAGTGAGCCTTCCTTATCTTGAGTAGTGAGCTCTAGGTAGTGTTCCTGAATGCAAGTGCATTCTCCATTTGTAAAACACTTATATTTTGAGTACTCAAATTGTGGATTTACCTCCATCGTGGTTCTTCCCCTAACAAGGTTTCCACGTAAAAATCCTTGTGTTATGGTGTTGTGGCTTATTTTTTTATGTTTATGCATCTTTCTTTTGTTTGAAGGTTATAGGCACTTGAGAGATCAAATTAATAAAGTTAAAAATTGCACAACATTGATTCACCCCCCCTCTTAGTGTTGCTTTTTTCTAACATTGGGGCCTCTTTGAAAAGTTGCACTCAACTTATCAAGAACATGGGAAGCTACAGGAAAGGGTGGAAGAAAAGAAAGAAGAATTGGTCAGGATGGAATTCATGGATGAACAAATACTCCATAGATATAATGAATTATTCAATCGACATGAGTAGTTTCATATTAGAATCAAGGCTCATATCGATCACTTCGAGCAAAAATTAGATATACCATTTCCTATGTTCTTTGATGATTGGGGACTTAAAGAAAAGGATCAATGGAAGGATGAGTTGTTTGAGATATTACCACAAGCACTTGAGATAATCAGTGATGAGGAAAAGGTATTAGATAATGCTCATAAACAACTTCAAGGAATTATGTATCTGGAGTACAATATGAGGGATTCCTTGTCAAACATTGACATTCACATCAGAGAGGATTACATCAAGCGTATGTCATAAATGCACCTATTCATTACTAGAAATGGAAGGGCCCTGAGTGTGGAGAATGGAACTTTGCTTCAAAACACACAGGTTGATCAAGCACTTCATCATGGAGAAGAGAATCCCGCCACATCCTATGAAGTCACGAGTTCTCTACGATGACTAATAGAGCAAGTGTTGTTGGCTACTATTGTTTCATTAAGTTAATTTTCTTATGCTTAACACATCACAATTAGTTAGTGCTAGGAAAAGACACAACTTTTCATGAATGGGCCTACAGCTTGTTGCTTCCCGTATAATAAGGGAAACTAGTGTTGGGTTTTGGATCATCATATCATATTGCATTGATTTTCTATAATGGCACAATTTATGCAGTTTCTCTCTACTATATGTCTATGTTGAATGCAAGTTTCCCTTCTTTGTTTTGTCATTGTGTATCTATGTTTTATTCAAGTGTATACTTTCATATGCATTTTTTTATTTTACTGTGGTCATTCCCCACTCCTTTTATTTTTTATGGACTGAGTTAGATTTATGAGTTTCAATATCTGATTTTTAATCATGTGTTCTGGTGTTTATATGTCTTACTAAGTTCTTTACTGAAACTATTTTGTGGATTCAAATTCAAGAATGGTAATGTTTTTATTGTCACTTCACAAGTTGTGATCTTATCAAGAATTGAGATTTTGGAGAAATAAAATTTAATGGGATTCCTTTCAACCTCTTGAATCATAAGAAATGTAGTGAATATTGCATTGAAAGAATAGGTGGTTGTTTCCTAGGAGCTTCACTATAAAAAATATCAAGACCAAGAGAAACATTTCTTAAAAAATAGGAAAATGAACATATCTGAATGACACCTTTGTCATTTGAACATCCATTTTATTATAGGCCTAAAATTAGTTCTAGTGTCATCTCATTCTGACCAATGAACATATTCAACATGCTTAATTATGTTTAATTGATAAGCTTAATTCCAGAGTTGCTTCAGTCTCTAGTATCTTGGAAATGTGAAAGGTTGTAGGATATGGTGGGCCTCCAAAGTTCCAATCATCTTTCTTCCTTTTCCATGAAGTGCTGGCCTGATCCACAAGTTTGCCAGCCTAATTGGATTTATTTTTGAAAGATGAAATTTCTCCTAAGTCACCAGTGTAGCTCTCTCTTCCTTTTCAGACTCTTTCATTGCTATAGATCATATGTGGAATTTATTCATGTGTACCACATGGTTGATGTGCTTTGAATCCTTGGATCTAAAGGAAATTTCCTTAACATAAATACTGCTAGGGAATTTCAATGTTGGCATGTAGTTGGCATTAAAGCCGGTACCTGGAACATTGAAAATTATCCTTATATAAGAATTCCCTCCATCTTGTTGGATTGTAACACTCTTGATGGTGGCTACATGAAATCTGATTTTGATTCCTCTTCTACATCAGAGGGTTCATATCCTTGATCCAACTCTTTTGAATTATCATAATCATAATCACTAGCTTCCATATTCAAAAATTCCCAACCACCATCTTCAATAAATTTATCTAGATCATCAGTAATAGTCTTCAAAATTGGCTACCAATTCAAGTTCATTTTTCTTACATAATATTTTATATCCATGGAATTTAGCCATTCCTTGATGTCATCATGCAAAGATTGAGGAATGGCATCAATTCAGAGTGCATACTGCTTGAAGTCTTTGAAAATAATAGCCATATCAAATACCTTTTGCCCAAGTCCTAGTCTCTCAAGGTTAACAATCTCAACCTCACTAATAGTGATTACTAAGAAAGGTAATTCCACCAACTCTACCAAATAGTTTACTATAGGAACGATAAAAGTAGAGGCTTTGAAAGACACTCCATGAAAACCAAGCTCTCTAAATGGTATATCAAACTCTATTTAAAAATATTTTAGATGAGGTTGCTCCCATAGCTCTCTTACTCGCTTAAAAAATCCTTGAAACTCTGCATTGATTTTATTTTTCTTATCCCTCTCTTGTTGTTCTTCCTCAATTTCATCAGGATCATACATTGACCTTCCTACCCCTCCTAAATTTTGGACTATATCCATTACCTCCACATAAAATTGGACATCCTTGGTCTTCTTGGTTCCCACCATGATATGGTTATGCAAATGAAAATGAAGCAAAGTAATCATCTCCTTCTCTGTTGGCTGGAAGAATGCATGCTTAATGTTTTGATACATGATATCATCTCTCTCTTCTACTCTCATTGTTGAATACTGAAATCCATTATGGTGGGCCTCTAGAGTTCTAGTCATCTTTTTTCCTCTTCCACCAAATGCTGGTGTGATCCACAAGTCTGCTAGCCTAATTGGCTTTGTTTTTTAAAGCTAAATTTTCTCTCGTGTCACTAGTGTAGCTCTCTCTGCCTTTTTAGACTCTTTCATTTCTATAGATCATATGTTGGATTTAATCACTTTGAATCCTTGGATCTAAAGGAACTTTCCTTAACATAAATACTACTAGGGAATTTCAATGTTGGCATGTAGTTGGCATTAAAGCCAGTACCTGGAACATTGAAAATTATCCTTATATAAGAATTCCCTCCAAATTTTTGGATTGTAACACTCTTGATGGTGGCTACATGAAATGGAACCATGATTCCATATATGGGTACCAAAACAACATCATTTTTTGTATCAACCTAAATCATGAGCTCTCTAGAAACAGGGATATCATCCACATTTTTGTAGGAAACCATCTCAGTGGATGGCTTGGAAGAACCATGTCCATCTCCTATACCAATGCCCCCTACAACCAATCTTCTTGCAGTATCCTCATTCTTTTTCCTTGCAAGTTCTACTTGGTATTGTCGGTGCTACTCTTCTTTAGTCATCTCCTGATTATCAGATTGTAAGGTTGCCTTGGAGATACCTGATTCTCCTCTATTTACCTTAGCTTGTGTTTTTATTTCACTTCCTCATCTTCATCATCGTCATTAAATGAGTATGCAACATCAGTGTATACTTTGGAGCTAACCCCAATTGCATTTTTAGGCCCTTTATCCTTAACAACCATAGTGTCAGCAAGGAGCAATGAATAATTTTGTGTTTTGTGGTTACCAGTCTACAACTGTAAATTTTGAAACCCAAGTGATACATTAAAAGCCATTCCAACCTTCACAATTTTGTCATTTCTTGAATTCAAACTTAAACCAGACTCTTGAAATTCGATCCCTATTCCTATTCCTACAGACTTTGTAAGATGAGGCAAAAGCTTAGGGCCATCTCTTTGAACTACCTCCATAGCTGCCTTATATTAACATACATGAACATGATATGATTATATACATGAAAAGGTCACTTAAAAATAGTATAATCAAAGTACAAAATGTCTTGAAGAACTATTGTCTATATGCTCAAGTATTGTTGCATGCCATAGCTAGCTTACAAAAAAAAACTAAACCATAAATGTTAACTCTTAAATACATGGACATATAGACTAGTTAATTCTCAAAGAACCATTGAAGCATATTACAGTGCCAAAATTTCCTAGAAAAATATCCATTTCTGAAATATAGGAGAAGAAGATATATAGACCAGTTAACTCTCAAAGGATCTTCGAGGAAAACATAATCATATATAGCACAAAATGCAGAGGGTTGGCACTTAAGGTTATGTAATAGAATTAAGAGTTGATAGTTAAATTGTAGAAATTTTGTTTTTATGTTCTTTACTAAAGTTTATTAGAATTGTTGCATGTTTTACATCATTGGAATGACATATTAGCTGTAACTTTTTTGAAATTTTATTATGGTATGTGCACTTTGATATCATGTAATATGATTATTTTTTCATCTCATATGTTGTAATATTAGATATATAACAGAAAAATAAATTATTGCATGAAATAAATAATAACTTTTCATTTTAAATGTTTTTTATTGCAGAACACGAGTATTCTAGAAGATCAAGATGATCCTCATCATGATATAGATCTAGAAAATATTGGTTGTCGGTACAAATCACATGGCAGAGGATGATGATGACATAGATACAAAAGACACTGAGGCTGATGACAATGATGATGACGACGACGATGACGACGACGATGATGATGATGATGATCACGATGGTGATGATTATGATGAGATAGTTGTTGGTAGTAACTAGTGACATTCATGATCATATAGACTACATCATGGATCATTGTTGATATATCCTTATGATGCCTCTTTTCATGGTTACTATCATATGTATCATTTTCATGACCTACAGTACCATATTATTGAGTTGTATCATATTGACATGTATCATTTTCACTTATCATTTGGACATGTATCATCTTGACTTGTATCAATTTGAATTACATAATTTATCATTTTTACTTATATCATTTGTACATGTATCATTTTGACATGTTATTGATCTACTGGCATATTTGACTTTCACTTGTTTTAGTTATATATGATAATGATCTTATCAGTATTGACTTGTCAATTTATATATTAAAAGTGGTCAATGATTTTTGGATGGATATTTATTACGTATGATGATTTTAATTTACTACTTAAGATGGATGTTGTCAAATTCAATTAAATTATATATATTTGACTCACTTTTTATAATTGTAGATGATGATCATGTTATAATAATTATCTTGTTATTTAATCATATGAGTTAAATAATTAAATTACTTAATGTATAATCATAAGCGTTATTTAAGAGGCACGATATATTTAACTAATTACATTGAAATAAAACACATTAAATTAAGAAATGGAAGAAAAAAAGAAGCATTTTTAGAATAAAAAAAGGAAGCAATAATGGAAGCCAAACTAGAAGCAAACCAAAAGCAATCTTAGAAGAAAAATTGGAAGAAAAACCAGAGGAAAAACAAAAAGCAAAACTGGAAGCAAACCTAGAAGCAAAATTGGAAGCAAACCTGGAAGCAAGCCTAGAAAAAAAACTAGAAGCAAACCTTGAAGAAAAATTGGAAGCAAAAATAGAAGCAAAATTGGAAGTAAAACTGGAAGCAAAATTGGAAGAAAAACTAGAAGTAAACCTGGAAGCCAAAAAAGGAAGAAAAACAAAAAGAAAGAAATGAAGCAAAAATGGAATCCAAATTAGAAGCAAACCAAAACCAATCTTGGAAGCAAAATTGGAAGCAAAACCGGAAGCAAACCTGGAAGAAGAACCAAAAGAAAAACTGGAAGCAAACTTGGAAGCAAAACTAGAAGCAAACCTAGAAGCAAAACTAGAAGAAAAATTGGAAGCAAACCTAGAAGCAAAATTGGAAGTAAAATTGGAAGCAAAACTAGAAGCAAAACTAGAAGCAAAATTGGAAGCAAAACTAGAAGCAAACTTGGAAGCCAAACTGGAAGCAAAACTAGAAGAAAACCTGGAAGAAAACCTGGAAGCAAAACTTTCTGCAAAATTGGAAGCAAAATTGAAAGCCAAACTGGAAGAAAAATTGGAAGCAAAACCAGAAGAAAACCTAGAAGCAAAACCGGAAGAAAAACTGGAAGCAAACTTGGAAGGAAACCTGGAAGAAAAAGTGGAAGCAAAATTGGAAGCAAACTTGGAAGAAAAATTGGAAGCAAACCTGGAAGTAAAACTAGAAGCAAACCTGGAAGAAAAACTAGAAGCAAAATTGGAAGCAAACCTGGAAGCAAAACTGGAAACAAACTTGGAAGCAAACCTGGAAGCAAACCTGGGAGCAAAACTGGAAGCAAACCTGGAAGCAAAACTGGAAGCAAACATGGAAGAAAAACTAGAAGTAAAAATGGGAGCAGACATGAAAGCAAAATTGGAAGCCCAATTGGGCGCTAATTTAGGCTCTATTTTTGACGCTATTTTCTAATGTTATTATAGGCGCTAAAGGAAGCACTATTTCTTGTGCTACTTTTTTGATGCAAAATCCGGTGCTACAATTAGCGCTATAGTCGATGAAAAATTTAGTGCAACATCTGACATCGAAGTGAACATGCCATTTTGCGCTGAGTTTTGCATCGATAGAAGTGTCCAATTCATGGACTCAATTGCACTAAAATCCAACACTATTTTAGGCACTAATTTCCTATTTTTTTGTAGTTCTAGTCTTAAGTTTGTCTCAAATACAAAATGTCATCCCTTGAATGTGATATCTAAACAAAATGGTGCTCTTATAAGGATCTTACATCACTCATGTGCTACATAGATCTATTGGCTAACAAGTTGCATTATTCTAGGCTTCCATATGATATGATGGGTTTCACATGGCTAGAAAGTTGTGTTATGCTAAGAAAATCATGAAAAACATGGCTCCATTGGAAATCAAGTTGTGTTATGCTATGTGGCCATATTAAAGTGCTCTAAACTCATAGACCAACAAACTCCATTATTCTTGGACTATGCAAACCACAATTTAAGGAACATACAAAAATCACCTCAAGGGGTGCACAAAATTTAATGTCCAAGGGGACAAACACAAATCAAATCAGGGGGTGTACAAAATTTAATGTCCAAGGGGACGAACAAATGCTCAATGTCATAGGGGACTAATTGATAACCATGCCTCAGAGGGATTTACAAACACCACCACCAATAAAGGGGTATGTCAATAGGTAAAATATCATAAGATAAGATGGATAGGGGTAATAAATGCCCCCCCTTAAAATGTCAACATACTTTCTAGGTTGGTATTTTAAGGAAGAAAATAATGCACACCTTTGAAACTAGTTATCCTTTCCCCCAAGTGTAGAGACAATGAAAACCACACAAAAGGCTATCGTGGTTCTTCCATGGAAAATATGGTTGCACTTAATATTTTACCACCACAAATGACAATGGAAAACACATAAAGCTACAAATGCCACATAGTGAGGAGCAACACCATAGAATAAAGATCATTATTGCTTATAAGGATCAGGTGCATCCACATATAGGAGAGCACCAAAATCATGAAGTTGTTGTATTTTATTACTCAAGGCCTAACATTAATTAGTAGAATGACCATGGAATCGATGATATGCACAAAATGAGTTTTTTTAGAAAATTTCTTTCATGTTTTCAAAGGAAGAGTGATCCAGTGGGCTTTGAGAATCCTTGAAAAAATATACTCTTGCTTAGTGGTAGGAGATATTACTTTCTCTTGTGAAGGAAAGCTTGCTCGCTTACCATAAAATGTCATAAATACATTAGATGATAAAGCATTAGATGAAGATGGGGATGAAGGTTGGAAACCTAGACCCTATTTGGAAAAGTATGGTATAGAATTTACTTGATCCTTATCATTTTGTTTTATTTTTTTATTATATCCATTTTTAGAAATAATTTTGTAGCCAAGCCCATAACATCCTTTCAACTCATATGAAGAAATATTATGTACATTCTCATGAGAATAATTGGCTCTTTTGAGGGAATACAAATACTTTTTATATCTTTTAAAGTTAGGAATCTTCCACTCATGAGGGATAAAAGTTAAAGAGCTCCCATCACCATCATTAGATGATTTATTTGAATCTATTGATGTAGATCAAGATTGAAAAAATGAAACACAAGACTCCTTAGCAGTAGATTATGATATTTTGTACTCTCTAATAAAGGAAGGTGTAAAATCTAATAAACCCCAATTGTTGTCTAAGAGTTTAGTTATTGGTGTTACACCCCAATTGTGTAATTACTATTTACTATTACTATGTACAGTTAAATGTGAATTCATTGGATGAATAATTGTACTTGTACTTTTTTATCACTACTTTATGAATGAATTTCATCTCATTTAATATTATATGAAGGAATGCATTTATGTGATTGGATGAATATTGAATTGATATTCTAACTTTGGAGATGTATTATGTATACTACATATTTTTTGAATAGCTGAATGTTGTGTGCATGTGTTAGTGGTTGCAGGTATATGTTTGATTCCTCTAGGAAGAGGGGAAGTATCACTCAGGAGAAGGTCTTGGTTGGGTAACTAGTAATGTAACCTATCTGAGCTTACACACACCACAGTAGAATAATTGAGTCAGGTTATTAAGTGGGAAGTTGGTAAGTCATCCTTAGTCAATATGTGTACATTAGTAATGGTATTTTTTACTTTTGAGTGCATTACTAGGTGATGTTTATCTATTTGAGTTTGTGAGTCTTTCTGTGTTACTATGCTTGTATTGATATGTAGAAAATAGGAGGAATATGATATGCATACACCTGCATGACGAGGATATACCATATGCACAAAGGAACACATACATTAGGGTACATAGGTAGATGTATCTATGCACACTCATGCATGAGATACTTATGCACATGAAACTATCCGATGGAACTAATGACACGTATATGTATACGTATAGATATATCACTCGTAGTCTCTTATCAATACCATAGTAATTGTGTATGATTTGGTGTGAGAATAAAATGTGTATATATACATATATAAAGTATATACATATATCCATATGTATATATGTATCAATATACATGTATGGTGGGAAATGGACATGCCCATACAAATGTATCGCTACATGTATACATACTTATACATGTACATAAAGGTATATATATAAATATATATATGTATACACAATCGATATATTAATGTATCAATGTGATTGCTATCTTGAATTATATTTGTTTGTATATCAATTACATATACATGCTTTATTGGCATGCAATAAATATGGATATATACTAACATATATATATACATACACACACACACACACACACACATATATATATATATATGAACCAATATATATGTATATATATGTACATATATGTTAAGTATATATGTATGTATTTAAAATACCATATATGGCTTTGAAGTCGATTACCATAGATAACTTGGAGGATGATTTATTAAACTAAATAAAGGCCAAAGTTTGATAAAGATGTGACTGTATTCTTTAGCCACATTTTACTCTTACTGTCTGCAAAAGAAGAGTTTAAAATCTACAAACAAAGAGCAACCATTAAGTCAATGTTTAATGAGAGAATAAGTCGATGCCTTTTATGGGAAGCCCATAGACTTAGTAAACTATAAGTTTCATTTTATTTTGCATCGACCAACATATCTAAAGGCATGAATACATATCGATGACATTTTCAAACTAATTTATTAAGTGAATCGACTCATACTATGACTTAGTCGATATAAGTTTGGTGTTGTAAATATGATGTTGTTTGTTTCAGATGTAAAGGAAAACACACCAACTCAGTATGTGAATATGAAACTTTGGCATCACCTTTGACTTCTTATACCTATAGATTTCCATTTTGAATTGCAAACCAAATTCTATCATGTGGATATTTGAATTAGTCTCTAATTGTTGTCCATTAATAAGGTTGATCTATAGCTATTTAAGCTGAGTATGCACTTACATGTTCACCACCTTTTAGCTGTGATATATATGTTGTTTTTCATGCTTGATGCTATTAGAAACCATGCCTAAACTGTAGGTTGAATAGTTACCAGACTGTTGTATAAATAGTGGAGCTAGTATACTTGTTTGCGACACATTCCTTGACAAGTTTCTACATTTTATTTACATTTCTATCTGCAATAATTTTCCAAATACAATGAGTGAGATCTTTGAGCATTAGAGAGAGCTATTACTATTTTGTGATGCAGATCTATGAGGATTCACAACACATCACACAAACCTTCAACAATAATCCAAAACAATCTTTTTATAACACATGTTATTAAACATTGTATATCACATTGGAAACATAACTATGGCAGCCCACAATTTATTGCCATGAACAGTCATTAATAACTTCTAAAAAATGAATAATGAAGCCAATCCCTCTGGTGATATTGAAGAAAACATATTTATATACTTTTCCTAAAATTATTATGAAGATCCAATGGTGGAAATGAAAGTTATTATATTTTTCCCAAAACTGCAAACCTTAAGTAGGGTTCAGACCTGCCCTCACAAAAATGTTCATAACTTATTCAATTCTTAATGAATTTTGATGAGAATTGAAGCAAATGAAATTATATTCACATGGAAACAAAATAAAATTGGTTTTAGATCCAAAAAATATAATTTATATTCCGTACCATCACACTTCTTTAGACTATAAATTCTGCACAATATTGTTAGAATAGGCAGTCTCACCAAAATAATCATATCTTCCACAAAACTCAATAAAATTCAATGATTCAATGAGATAAGAGGAATTGGAAGCTAGAGACAGAGATCTTTCCATCCATATATGATACTCCATTATTTGAGTCCATACCAGGCCGTACAAATCACAACTTCAGTCTAGAAACAATGTGAAAATAAGAAAATGCACAACATTTGAGGTTTCCATTCATCAATCTTCAAAAATGATGTCTCCAACTCCCAATTCGAGTTTTGGAGGGTTTATTTATACATTTTCAACCAAAACCAACTATTTGCAACCACCTTTTGATTAGTTTGTTCACAAAACACCTTAATGGCATTTCATCTACCTAATTTTGCACATTTGACAATTTTTACAATATATGAGAAATGAACAACATCCTAGGACCTATAACACCACAAAGGTGGCCTCTTGGGCTTATTAAAATCTCAAAACATAAAAATGGAACAAATTACTCAATATGGATTCATGGAGGCATGTGATCAAATAGGTGCTCCTGCACCAAACTCCCGAGGGCAAAAGAATTCAAGCCCCTTTGAATTGTCTTCTTTCGGGTTTTCCAGTTACTTTGCACCTTTTCCTTTGTCTTTGCAACCATCTTTGGTCCTTTCCTCATTTTCTTCTTATTATACCTTCTCCTATCAAGCATCCCTGCAACTTGTAAGTCCCAAAACTCTATCATATCATCAAACACTTCACTTTGTCCTTCATAATCTGCACATACATAATCCAAAGAAAAATTAGAAACAAAATATAGAGACCTTGAGGTCTCCTCCTTGTCTTCTTGTACTTCATATTCCTCTTCACCCATAACCAACTTATCCAATCTTGACACCAATTCACTTGCAACCTCAATTTTCTTGTTTTCTTCTACCTTGATGAGTTCTTCTTCCTCTTGTTTGACTTTTCCATCACCAACCTTACTATTCCATTCTTCTTCAATAGCTGCATATTGTGCCCATAAGTCTTCTTCTTCATCTTTGACTGAATTTGCTGCCTTCTTTTGTTTTCTTTGCTTCCTCATAATCTTATTTAGAGGCCATCTTAACCTATTTGAAATTGGTATATTCCAACTCCTTAGTTCTTTCTTAAGAAGTTGGTGTTCTTTGTCTAATCTTTCCAACCTTTCTCTCATCTCTTCCATGGCTTTCTCAAACTCTATTTGTCTTTCCTTCTTTCTCTCCATCTTTCTCAACTATTTTTCCTCTCTTTCCTTCTTCCTTTGTGAATCCTCAGCCTACAAACATATTTCCAATCTTCTCAACAAATCCATCTCCACAAGCAAGTCTCTCCTTGCTTCCACTTCACTTTGCCACACCCAGGCAATCAGGTTCTTTCCTCAACCTGCACAACACACAACCACAAACACCAAACCAAAAAACTTCACCAGCCCATATCTTTTCTAGGATCTGATACCAATTTGATGCAAAGCTAGGAGGATTCACAACACATCACACAAACCTTCAACAATAATCCAAAACAATCTTTTTATAACACATGTTATTAAACATTGTATATCACATTGGAAACATAACTATGGCAGCCCACAATTTATTGCCATGAACAATCATTAATAACTTCTAAAAAACAAATAATGAAGCCAATCCCTCTGGTGAGATTGAAGAAAACATAGTTATATACTCTTAATCAAATTATTATGAAGATCCAATGGTGGAAATGAAAGTTATTATATATTTTCCCAAAACTGCAAACCTTAAGTAGGGTTCAGACCTGCCCTCACAAAAATGTTCATAACTTATTCAATTCTTAATGAATTTTGATGATAATTGAAGCAAATGAAAGTAGATTCACATGGAAACAAAATAAAATATTTTTTAGATCCAAAACATATAATTTATATTCCGTACCATCACACTTCTTTAGACTATAAATTCTGCACAATATTGTTAGAATAGGCAGTCTCACCAAAATAATCATATCTTCCACAAAACTCAATAAAATTCAATGAGATAAGAGGAATTGGAAACTAGAAATAGAGATATTTCTATCCATATATGATACTCCATTATTTGAGTCCATACTAGGCCGTACAAATCACAACTTCAGTCTGGAAACAATGTGAAAATCAGAAAATGCACAACATTTGAGGTTTCCATTCATCAATCTTCAAAAATGATGTCTCCAACCCCCAATTCGAGTTTTGGAGGGTTTATTTATAAATTTTCAACCAAAACCAACTATTTTCAACCACCTTTTGATTAGTTTGTTCACAAAACACCTTAATGACATTTCATCTACCTAATTTTGCACTTTTGACAATTTTTACAATATATGAGAAATGAACAACATCCTAGGACCTATAACACCACAAAGGTGGCCTCTTGGGCTTATTAAAATCTCAAAACATAAAAATGGAACAAATTACTCAATATGGATTCATGGAGGCATGTGATCAAATAGGTGCTTCTGCACCATTTTGAGAGAAGTATTTTCCAATTTGTGAGATAGTGGTTGTTGAGCCTTTGTTGGAGGATCGATATCAGGCTAGTTGTTGTTCAGGAAGTGTTGTGTTTGCATCTAGTCAATTGGAAAGCCTATCAGAGGCATGAGGATATTCTTCCCTTGTTTGTATTAGTGTTGAATGATTTTCTTCTTGACTGTTAAATCTATTCTTTTATAGTTACTTGCATATAGGGAAAAGTAATGTTTTCTTTGAAAGAAAAGTGGAAACCATTTGCTCTATTTTGTGTAATTTTTGTAATTACTTCATGAAAGGAGAGACCATTTTTCATAGGTATTGTTATTATACTTTATATGATTAAACATGGGTAGGAGATATTTTTTGTCATAGGCATTTTTATTATACTAGATATGATTAAACATAGACATTTTAAGGGATACTCATAGCTAGATATTTAATTATGCTAGATGGCTAGTAGGTTACTCCTAGGATTGTTGTCCAATGAAGAGAGGGAACTAGTAATTTTCTTTATGAGTTGTGTTTCCTTAGGTTGTTAAAGAGATAGGTTATCTTGGGGAGTAGCTTGCCTATGGAGAGGGATTGCCTAAGCATAGATATAATGGCCTTAAGTCAAAACAAGCTTTCTATAGTGTAAGTGAATGGTATACCATCGCTTGATTATACTGAGTGAGAACACTTTGGCCAAAGTAGTGTGATTCCTTGGGACTCCATTATCATTTCATCATGTCTATTTCAATGCATGAGAGGTACCTAGCATAGGTTATAAATATTAGTCATGTAGGGCACAACACTAAGCTCAAAGTGGTATGTCGTATGAGGTTACCCAAACAATACCTTAAATGAAGGGTAGGGAAATCTATCATTGATAGACATGCAGGGGACCAAATAAGAGTCCGTATTTTGTGAAAAATTTCTTGAGTGATGCTTCTCGTCCTTAGCAGGTGACAAAAGACCAAGGTTTTGAAAGGCAGATTCCTAGACCATCTATATCTTATGATATGAAGCTCAAAGGAGTTGTGTATGTAGTTGTGTACTTTCTTGGAATATTGCACTTTGTGAATTATTGTAACAGAATGTGAATCCTTATTGTATGTTGTTATAGCATCTTTGTTCATATATTCTCAATAAAGAAAGGAATTTTTTATTGCACTGGCTTATTACATAGTTTATTTTACTCACAATGAAAACTTAGGAAAATTTACTTCAGTGAACATTTGGAATATTACAATTGGTGGGATACAATCATGGTTATCTTCAATATGTATAGGTTCTATCTTTGAAGTTGGAATCAACATATTACGAGAGTTGGAAGTGTTATAATCATCTTGTACTTGTGAATTATAGAAAAACATTCAATTGAAAAGGGTTCCTAGGTCTAATGCATAGATCACT
Organism: Sequoia sempervirens; assembly: GCA_007258455.2. Taxonomy (NCBI): domain Eukaryota; kingdom Viridiplantae; phylum Streptophyta; class Pinopsida; order Cupressales; family Cupressaceae; genus Sequoia; species Sequoia sempervirens. The sequence continues at coordinate 404,912,644 of VDFB02086081.1, read as the reverse complement.
AGCATCAACCCTTTTCCAAAGAACATTCAAATGCAAATCGATAATGAGATTAGATTGAATTTCAACCTTATAGGTGAGTCAATCAGCCTTGGATAAGATCCATTTTCATCTTGTAAATTGAATTAAATTGATTTGATTATATTGAATTGATAAAACTATGAGAATTAATCCAAAAATGCATCTCTGTTGTAATAGAGAAATTGTAAAAAGAAAATTTGATAGTAGATCTAGGAAGAGCAAAGGATTATCTACTTATACAAATTTGATCCTTATTTTATGGGACCAAGTAATATAGGGTTCCAATGTACCAGTGAATCAATTTGAAATATATTTTCACAATCTTCAGGAGTCTGAATAGAGCCTTCTTGCTTTTGGATCCCACTCTCGAATCTTTGTCAGTTGTCGAGATAATTGAGCTTTTGTATCTTGTCAAGTTGTAGGGTTTGAATGCAAAAATGAACAAATAGTTTCTAATCTTCCTCAAATATCATTTTGATTTGTAATGTACACATTCAAGGAGGGTTGTTCCATATAGGGGCTTGCCTTGGCCAAACCTTGTGTTGGTGGTTCCACCTCCACAATGGAAAATTTGATGAAAGAGAGCTTATCCTTTTGAGGGATAGAGGCTAAATGAAAAATGAATGTCGAATCAACAATGGATTGCAAATCACCAATCAAATATTATTTCCTTGAAGGACTAAATTCATGCACATCTCCTCAAGGATTTATTACAATTTGTATTGAGTACCTACAAGTGTTAGTGCTCACAAACAAATGATCAAAGAAGTAAACAAACTCAAATAAAACTTGGAATGATGCTTCAATGTTAAAATACATCAATAAATTTTCTCTTGAATGCTCTTGAATTGATCATGAAGCATAATAATTACTCTTATTGCTCCTTATATTTCAAATTATTAAATGAATAGGTTCTTATATGTAATTAATCTAATTTCCCAAAAAAAATCCTCGATAACAAACATTTAAAATTTGAAATTCAAATAATGAAATTCCATCTTTGACATATTAAAATTCAGAGGGAAACTAGGGTTCCAAGTTTCCTAGGGAGAATTTGTCCTAGCCCTATTTTTTGGTGTGTAAAGTGTCAGAAGAAAAATATTAATGTTTTCCTTGGTTCTGTATATGGGTTTTCTTGATAAATGTCCAAATGAGCCATGAAATGCATAATTTAGGACATTATATGTACAATTAGGTTCATGCACTTAGGAGGGAGAAAAATCTAGTGCAAAATTTTCAAGGGTGACAATATCTAATGCTAAATTTAGCCCCCAATTTAGTGAGATTATGAACTTACGCTTAGACTCATAGTAAAGTAGAAAATTTGTTAAGAGGGGTTTGATTATCTAGATGTTGAATAGATAGGATGAAAATGAATCTAGGGGGAGTACACAAGCGCCCAAGATTCAAGATCCTATCACAAGACAACACAAAGACAAGAGAGTGCACATGTGTGTAATGCAACAAGACAACACAAAACATACATGAAAAAAAATAACACAATACACAACATAATACAAATATGTTAAAAATATAAGAAAACATATATGAACACAAACAAAAGGCTAGTGCTAAAATGATTCGAGTTGGTATGGAAAGGAGACCTCAATCTTAAGTTTGTCTCAAATTCTAAATGTCATCCATCAAATGTTCTATTTAAAAAAAATGGTGTGCTCATAAGGATGTTAAATCACTCATCAACTACATAGATATACTACCTAGCAAGTTGTGTTATGCTAGATGTCCATGCAATATGATGGGGTTCACAATGCTAGCAATTTATGTTATGTTAAGATACTCATGAAACACATGGATCTAATGGAAAGAAAGTTGTGTTGTGCTAGGTGGCCATGTTAAAATGTTGTACTCATAGACCAAAAAACTCCATTATGCTAGGACTATACAAACCACGCTTCAAGGAACACACAAAAATCACGTTGGAAATTTGGTTGTCATGGATGTGAAAGGAGGGATCAAAGATGTAGTGGATCTGGTTCTGGAAGAATTGGTACAGGTTGATGGAGTAAGGAGCATGTTTTGAAATTGTTGCAAAGTTGCTCAAAAAGTTGCAATGTTGACATGAAATGTTATCACTATTTTGTAAAAGTTGCTTCCAAGTGTTAGAAGAGAAATCTATGGCCAAATTTGATATGGGTTTTTTGAGAGCTTCCCAGAGATGTGTTTTGCTAGTCTAGAAGTTGTATGCCATGCTTATGAATGAATTATTTGTGCTCTCAAATAGAATTAGGGTTTGTAGATAAACCCTAAGGTTTGCAATCATGGTGGATAAACAACGTTTATATTTTGTGTTGATTGGTAATCAGCTATCAAAGGTCACATAATTTATAACTTATATCTTTAAAATTATTCAATGATTGGCCCATCATTCTAGAGGTTACCTTCTCTATCGGTGGCATGTGAATCACACAAAATATTCACATCATTGTTTGCATTCTCATGACCAAATCCTTAGCTGTGATGTGTGGTGTACCCGTGATGAAGCTCTAATGGTACACTCTCATGTTTGAAGATCCAACTGCGATCATGTGGTGTCTTGACATCATGCTTTGGTCTCTACTGTGGTCCAGTGTTTGTGCGATATGTGATGAAGGTTTATTAATGGCAGTGACCAACCTTGCTAAATTGGACATTGACTGCTAGCCTGCAATGTGTGTGGTGGGTCTGTGTCTAGCCTAGCGGGATAGTGGGCTGAGGAGACATGTACTACGAGACTAGAGTAGCGACAGGATCAAATAGTGGAGTATGATGTCAACACTGCCAAGTGTTTATGTATCACATGTGTTATTTGCATCGATCAAGGCTATCAATGATGAAGTTTGATCAATGACAGTGATCAAACTTCGTAGATCAGACTCTACCTGCCAACTCGTGACATGTTTGGCCCAGCAATATAGCAGGGTAAGAACATGTGTGCTGTGGGATCAGTTAAAGGTAGAATCAGTTAGTGGAAGGTGACATCAACTAAAGACAAGTGTTGATATGTGATTACATCAATTCATTGCTTCGCATTGTTATTGTGAAGCAAAATGAAGGAAGGATTTTAGCGATGCACTATAAGAATGCGATGGGTTGTCAACAATAGAGATTGAGTAAAGGTAATTAGATGGTGTTCACAGTATCCATTAACATCATTAAGATGGAAGTCAAAGGATTATGTGAAGTAGCAATGCACTAAGTGAATGCGATGGGAGTTTAAAAACCAAGATGAATAGGTGAAGATTGGATAGATATCGCTAAGGTTCTTCACATCACGTAAATGAAGAATGAAGTCTCTATTAAAGTAGCGATATGTTATGAAGATGTGATGTCCATGAATACAAGGTAAATAAGATCAATGGGGGTTGTTTAAAGAGAATCAATTTGACAATCATGTTTTAAAGATGCCAAGATGAAAGGAGAGCCAAAGGATCATGGTGCAAAGACAAGAGATCGATGGTCCAGGTGTGAATTTGAAGACCAAAAATGGTTAAGTCCATATGAATGTGGGTTTTTACTAGTAACTGACATAAAGGATGAAATTAAATGATCTACCTGCTCCTGTGACTAGTTGATTGAATATTTGATTTGCAAGATGGTGACATATTTCCAAGGCAACAAAGATCAAAATCAGGTCGATAAAACAAGGAAATGCATTTAATGCATATCATGGTTAGGGTTTTGTAGATCGCCATACTTAGTAAAATCCAATGAACCAAAATTGGAATTTGATCACATGTGGCTCAATGAATAGGTATCTTCCTAAAGAAGAATAGTGGGAAAACCCTAACAAAATCTTTTAGATGTGTTGGATGGTGGTGCAAAGCTCAAGGTAGTAAATGCAATTTAGTAGGGTTAAGCAAAAAGAAGACAATCAAAAAATTGTCTAAGTGTAGAGGTGTGCATGATGTAGCAATGAGAGTGAGAAAGCCAAGTTGCAAATAGAGAATGCACTAATTATGAATGAGTAGAACCCAAACAAAAATTAGAGATATTTATTAGGGTTAACATTTAAGAGGCAAAAAATAAAGAGGTGCAGAGAGCACAACAAAGTTTTAAGTAGTTGCAAAAAAATTTACAACATTGAACTATAACATAATTGTAATATCTTGAGTTGTAAATCTGATTGGTGGGTTCCATCAGATAATTGGGTAGTTGCTCAATTTAGGGAGTGGGTGCTTCCTTGGAGAGGGTGCTCCTAAAACTAAGGTTTTGGTTTCTCCTTAGGGTTTGTGCCCTTAAACATTGTAATAGAACATTTTATTGTGAGTTTGGATTAGGACAGTGATCCTAGTAGCATTTCTCATCATGGTTTTTCCCATCTTGGGTTTTCCATGTATATCATATGTTATGTGATGTTATGTGTGTGAATGTTTATGTCTCTTCTTGTTATGTTTTAATACACACTTAAAGAACTAAAAGTAATAATTCTTCTAAAATTATTTGAGGCTATATCTTAAGTGATCTACTGATTCACCCCCCTCTCAGTAGATTGTTGTGTTCCAAAAATTAGTATCAAAGCCTAGGTTCCCTAGGGGAAGCTTAATAAACTTGGGTAGATCTTGGAATAGTGAACACAATGTCCAATCAAGAGGGTTCTTCTATAAACAAAGTACCTCGATTTGATGGATTAGATTATTCTTTTTGGAGTGTTATGATGGCAACATATTTGGGATCTTAAGGATTTTATGTTTGTATGTACATTAAGAATGGATATACATGACTAGCCATAGCTCCTACTGATGGAGTAGGTAAGAAGGAAAGCATGCCATTATTTGTGGGTTGTCTAGATAAGTGCTTATCAAGGTTATGCATTGTCAAAATGCACATGATGTTTGGGAGAAGTTGAAAAGAATCTATGAAGGAGATGATAACGTAAAATTATCAAATTTGCAAATTCTTCAGATGAATGAAGAGGAAAAGATTGCTGACTTTCTACTCAGGGTTGATGAAATAGTGAACTATATCAAAGGATTCAAAGAATAAGTTAAGGAATCATTCATTGTGCAAAAAGTATTAAGGTCTATGCCATCTAGATATGAATCCAAGATATCAAAAAAGAAGAAGCAAGAGAATTAGATAAAATCACTGTTGATGAAATACATGGAATATTCACTTCATATGAAATGAGAATGGAAAATGGAGAGTCATCCAAAAGAGAAGCTATATTCAAGGTTGCAAATAAAGATAAGGCTAAAGCACCCAAGAAAGAAAAGGAATTAACTTCTAAATCAAAACACGAGGAGTCTGATGAGGAAGAAGCAAACTTCATTAGAAGACTAAGGAGAAGATCCAAAAAGTATAAAGGTAAGTTACCCTTCAACTTTTTTAACTGTGGTAGAATACGTCATTTTGCTTCTGAAGAAGGATAACTTTGAACAAGAATAAGATAGTAAGAAAAAGAAACACTACTTCCCTAAGAATAAGAGTTTTTGGAAGAAGAAGATTCTATACATTCAAGAGGAAAGTGATTCATCTAATGCTAGTGATAGTTTAGATCATGAAAAAGATTGTTCCATTGTAATGGAGGAAGAAGAATAATTTATCTTCATGGCTAAATACTTTGAGAACAAAAATATGGAAGGGATAAGACCTAGATGAATAAGCAGTAGTTGACCTTGAGGGTGAGTTAATTAGTGCCCTAGAAGAGATTTATATCTTAAGAGATGAGATTGATTATTTGAAAAATGAGAATAAGTATTTAAAGAAGCGTACACAAAAGGAAGCTGAAAAGCTAACCAAAAATCTTGAAGAGTCCAATTAGATGGTGGTGAGCTTGAAGTTGCAAGTGGAGGAAACTAAGATAATTGAAGAAGTTGTCAAATCTAATCTGGAATCTAAAGTGGAAAAATCTATGAAGCTTGAGGTAGAAGTAGTTACATTAAGAAAAGATTTAGAGAAAGCCAAAAAGTAGGTTGAAAAAGGCTTGAAGTTAAAAGGAGGCTCAGAGATCCTTGATGGATTATTGAGCACACAAAATCCAAATAACAAGGAAAATTTTGATTTAGGTCTCGAAAAAGGAAAGAGGCCCTCCATCAATGCTTGTGACAAGCTTTATGAAAGATTTGTTGTAGAAGAAAAGTTTGGTTTTTATGGTGATAAATCATACAAGGAGGATATATCTCGAGAGGAGAAGAAGTCTACTGAGGTGAAGAAATATGATGAAGAAAAGAAGCCAGTTGTAGACAAGAAGAATAACCAATCAATTCTTGATAAAAAAAAGAACTCAAGAAGAACTAATGATGATGGACTTATAAGAATGAGAGATCTAAGGAATCCAAGACAAAGAAGACCCCCTCATCCAGCTCAAGGATATGCTATGACCAAGTACTCTTCATACTTTTATGGATACTTTTATACGTGTAATAAATTTGGTCATAGGGATAGAGAGTGTAGAATCATTCCTAAAAGGAGTATAAACTTTATTAGCAAAAAACCTTTTTCTCCTTTAATGGATATGAGTGTAATGTGTTACAACTATAATCATTTTGGTCATATAGCTAGAAATTGTAGAAAAAAATTCATAAGACCAATGTTCAATCTGAGAAGAAGAAAAAGATACCTCCCAAAATGAAAAAGGAATCTAAGGTTCCTGAGAAAGGGGAAGAGAAGATGGAAAAGAAGCATAAGAAAGTGTGGAAAGAAAAAGAGAAAAATATCACATAGTCAATGATTGCATAAATGACACTTCATGCCAAAAAGAAAAATTAGTGGGTAATTGATAGTGGCTGCTCCAAGCATATGACTGGAGACAAAAGAAAATTCATCAAACTTAAGAAATGTAAAGAAGGATCAATTAGTTTGGGTGATAATATTGTTGTGAATATTTATGGTAAAGGAATCTTGAGCATAGATGGGAAGAATCATACCAAGGATGTTCTATATGTTGAAGGTTTGAAACACAAACTTCTAAGTGTCAGCCAAATGTGTGACAATGGATATAAGATTACATTTAGCTCATAAGGATACAAGATAACAAAGAATGGTAAGACAATTGCACAAGGAGTAAGGACTAACAATAATCTTTACAATCTTTATGAAGTAAAAGGCCAGAATTGTCTGATAAGCCAAGTAGATGAGAGTTGGCTATGGCATAGGATATTGGGGCATGCCAATTTTAATAATTTGGTAAAAGTAAGTTCATGACGACTAGTTAGACACATTACTAAGATTACAAAGCCTGAAAACATCATTTGCAAAGAATGTAACTAGGGAAAAAAACAAGCGTTAAGTTTGAAACAAAGGAATATTCAATCAAAAAACCCTTACAATTAGTTCATATTGATCTGTATGGTCCCACAAGGACAAGAGGATTGAAAGGTGAAAAATATTTCATGCTACTAATTGATAACTATACTCGAATGGCATGGGTAACCTTTCTAAAGGAGAAGTTTGAATCATTTGAAAAGTTCAAGATATTAAGAGCCCTGGTTGAAAAGGAGACCAGTAGAAGAATCAAGTGCTTACAATCGAATAGAGGTGGATAATTCACATCAAGTGAATTCGTTAGATATTGTGAAAAACATGGAATCAAATGATAATATTTTTCACCAAGAACTCCACAACAGAATGGATTATTTGAGAGAAGGAAAATAATGGTTAAAGATATGGCTAGAGCCATGTTGAGTGAGGCAAATTTGGTAGATATGTTTTGGAGAGAAGTATTCCATACTATAGTCTATATTTAGAATAGAGCTCAAATAAGAGAAAACAGTGGTAAGAAACCCTATGAATTGTGTTATGACAAGCCTACATCTGTCAAGTATTTCAAGGTGTTTGGTAGCAAATGCTACATCAAGAGAGAAGATGAAAAATTAGGAAGATTCAATTTCATATATGATGAAGGAATATTTCTAGGATACTCCACCCAAAGAAAAGCTTACAAGTGTTACAATAAGAGGTTGCACATGATTGTAGAAAGCATTAATATCAAGGTTGATGAAGATACAGACCATGTTAAGTCTAATTGAAACAAAATTGAATTTGAATCAGAAGATGAAGAAGAAGTTGAGAAGGCACTTGCAAAATATGTATAAAAGGACCATCTTGTAGATCATATTATTGGTGACATGAATGAAGGAGTATAGACAAGAAGAATACTAGCAAAGGATAAGGAACAAGTAAACTTTGCACTCTTGTCATAAATTGAACCAAAAAATTATGTTGATGCCAACAAGGATGAGAGTTGGATAAAATCCATGGAAGAAGAGCTCAATCAGATTGAGAAGGAAAAAACATGGGAACTGGTTCCTAGACCCCCAAGAAAAAATCTCATAGGTACTAAATGGGTGTTTAGAAACAAGCTGAATGAGGATGGTGCGGTAGTAAGGAACAAGGCAAGGTTGGTATGCAAAGGGTATGCACAAGTTGAGGGAATTGAATTTGATGAAGATTTTTTTGGAACATAATGATCTATTGAGAGGGGGGGTGAATCAGTAGATATTAAAAATTTATCTCGTAAAACCTTTTGTGCAGACTACTTTCTTTAACCTTTAATGTGTAGATATTAATCATGTGATACATAAATATGCATGCACACAAAAACATCACATAACACCAAATAAATGTGGAAAACTTGATATGGGAAAAACCATGGTGACAAAGCCTACTTGAGTCTACTGCTCAAATCTAGGTTCATAATCCAAATATCTATTAAATGCTTTTAGGGCTACAACCCAAGGATGCATCAACTACCTAATTTAGAAGCCACAACTTCAAGGAGACTACAATACCCTGTTTTGAGCCACAACTCAGTATAATAAGGACAATGTCAAATTATGCATAGACTTGGTTCTACAAAACCTGAGATGCATTAATGCATACAATACATTGTTGCACTTATTGCAACTTACTTTATGCTGCTAAAGCTACACACTCAGAAACACACCTCTACTCTACACTCTCCTTGTGAATAGAACAATCATTGTTCTATCTGGTTGTAGTACACCTCTTCACCATGAATGCAAACATCAAGAGGATGCTCTGTATTATAGTCTAGGACTTTTCAAGTGCATTCACTATCTACTACACTTCACTCTCTCTTTCTTGCAGACTTACTACATCACCCCACTCTCCTATCTTTGCAGCATACTCAACAAGATGTCACTCTATTCATCACTTCATTTAACTACTTAATGTTCTCTCTATTCATGCATACTTACTGTAGTCCTCTTACTTCAACAATATCTAATTTTCTTCTTTCTCCATCGACCTGCAATCTCTACCTTGAGATTCTCTCAACTGTCCAGATCATCTCCAACTTACTATTAGGCTTTTCTTCATTTGCTAACTTCACCAACAAGCTACCTATACATTGAGCTGCATGCCATAGTCTAGCTCATCATAAAGACATCTGATAAGGTTTTGCATCAAGCCACACAACATTTAATTCTGATACAGAGAATTTTCCTTCATTCATTCTCTGTCAAACCCTAGAATCAGATTATGCATTCAATGCATTCTATTTTCCATTCACTCTAATTCAATCTTGATCTCATCTACAATCTATTCCATAGCCTAATAGATCAGATCTTCATTTAATTGTTCGGATGGGTAGTTGGACAAATTAATTCTTTCTCTTGTATCAGTTTTCAGACCCAAACCCCTATTCACACAAAGTTTAGCTATTTCATATCTCTGCATTTGAACTTTGGCCATCAATATATTCCTTCACGCCTTGATCCTATGATCAGTATTCACTACAGTGCCTTTAAATCTTGACCGTTGGATAATTGGTCGCTTAAACCATCATCATCGATCTATCATATCATTTTGTCATTAGGACTCCATTTAGACTCCCATTGATACAAGCAACTCACATCAGTATGCTTGCAATGTTATCTAACCATGCCCATAACCTACATGTCATCACCACAACATTTGCAACACCAATGTGAATGACATATTGAGCAATCATTCATTTCCATCTATTAACCATCATCACACTCAGGTCCCACAGTCGACAACATACTCTATCGCCCAGTTGCTAAAAATAAAAATCTTTGAACCTCTTGTTAGAGGTTACAAAGTTCTAAAATCCTGCAACATGTCGACAATAAAGAGAACTTATGAAACTCCTTTCAAAATGACTAATTCACTTCGATGAAAACAACACCCAATACATCATTCCAATATGGGGTCCACATGCTGTCATCACATATCCATGTCATCGTCATGTCACAACTTTGTAATCCACAACAAGGATGTGGATTACCATATACTCAATCCCGTCATGCCATGTGTCTACATCGTCATTATGGCTGGGTCCCACATGAAGTGCTTCCTTACTCCTTATTGCTCCATCACTTAGTCACTAAGTCGGGAGGTTTCAAAACTTGAGAACCCTACGACATAGGTTAGTAAAACTTGGAACCTTGTGATTCCATTCACTTTCACCGACAACAAGGAGATCACTAAGTCATAATGTTTCAAAACTTGAGAACCCCGCGACTCCTTACAACTTTGGCCCTAGATCAAGAGCATGAACCAATAAATGAGGACATTTTCATTGAAATCACGACTTGCACAATACCTATCTAAAAAATTATGCCAACAATCTCGCTTACATGATTTTCACTTTTGACATCAATGACAACAATAGTCCAACAATCTCCCCCTTTGACATTGATAGAAAAACTCTAAATGTTCAATCAGGCACCACTGAAACTCAACACCAATTTGATTAACACACTGTAACACTAGGAATCCCCCTATGACATACATATCATCTCATTTGTTTAGCGTCACATTTCTCCCCCTTTTACATAAATGGAAAAGGGTACACCCCCCTTGAAGAAAGGATTCAATTTTGAACTCTACAACCATCAAGTTGTTAGAAATGCTCCAATTTTGAACTCTACAATTTTCATGACTTGATCACATTAATCATAACTAGGGTTGAATAATTGATCAATGAAGCTCCCCCTGGATACATGCCCTATCACTAGAGTTTAGTGATATGAGGTGGGAGAAACTACTCCCAACTTCTGCCTCAGGTATTCAAACTGCTCTGTAGGAAGGGGTTTTGTAAATATATCAACTACTTGTTCCTTGGAGGGAATATATTCCATGCTAACTTCCTTATCTGCAACCTTTTCTCTGATGAAGTGATACTTGATTGATATATGCTTTTTTCTAGAGTGCATCATTGGATTCTTTGAGATATTAATGGCAGTTGAATTGTCACAAAAAATTGAAATGGGCTCATTTTTCTCTACCTTGATGTCCTTTAATGTTTGCTTCATCAATAAGACTTGAGTGCAACATGCAGCTACTGCAACATATTTCTCTTCTATAGTAGATAGAGTAATAGACTCTTACTTTTTCCTCATCTAGGAAACCAAGTTGTTCCCCAAGAAGAATACTCCTCCACTGGTACTCTTTCTGTCATCCACACTACCTACCCAATTTGCATATGTATATGTTGTTAATATAAAATTTGTGCATTTTGGATACCATAAACCATAGTCAACAGTACTTTTGATGTATCTAAAGATTCTCTTTACTGCATTGACATGTGATTCCTTTGGTTTTGCCTGAAACCTAGCTACTAGACAAACTGCTTGCATTATATCAGGCCTTGATGTAGTTAGATATAGTAGACTTCCAATCATTGATCTATACAAAGTATGATTTGCATTAGGTGACTCATTTGATTTACTCAACTTGCAGCCAGTAACCATGGGAGTACTAACTGGTTTACAATCCTCCATGCCAAAAATTTTAAGCATTTCTTTTGCATACTTGGTTTGTGATATAAAAATACCTTTATCAGTTTGTGTAATTTTCAAACTAAGAAAAAATATGAGTTCTCCTAACATGAACATTTCAAACTCATCTTGCATGTTTCTGGAAAATATTTTGCACATCACATCACTACTACCACCAAATATAATATCATCTACATAAAATACAACAATGTTCATTTGCTTACCCTCAGATTTGAGATATAGATTACTATCAGTGCAACCTTTCTTGAATCCTTTTTGTTGTAGATATTGACCTAATCTTGAATACCAAGCCCTTGGTGCTTGCTTCAAACCATACAATGCTTTCCTCAATTTGTAGACATAATCATCATTCTCTGATAGCTGAAATCCTTCTAGCTACTCAATATATACTTCCTCTTCAAGGTTTCCATTTAAAAAAGTAGATTTTGCATCCATTTGATATACTTTAAAACCTTTATACACAAAAAATGCAAGAAACATTCTAATAGCTTCTAATTGTGCAAATAGAGAAAACATTTCTTCAAAATCAATTCCTTCTACTTGAGCATATCCTTTGCACACTAATCTTGCTTTGTTTCTGACCACAACTCCATCTTCATTTAGCTTGTTTCTGAATACCCATTTTGTGCCAATTATATTCTTGCTTGATGGTCTAGGAACAAAATCCCAAGTTTTTTTCTTTACAATCTGATTGAGTTCCTCTTCCATTTCTCTTAACCAGCTTTCATCCTTACTAGATTCATAAAAAATTGTTGGTTCAATCAGAGAGAAGATAACAAAGTTTACTTGTTCCTTGTCCTTTGCAAGTCTCCTATTCTGCACTCCTGTGTTCTTGTCACCGATTATCTGATTTGTAGGATGATCTTTTTGCACACATTTTGTAGGAGTACATTCAACCTCTTGTTCATTCTCTTCTTCTTGTTCCTCTTCTTCAACTCGCGCACCCATGTCATCTTCATCTGACTCACTTTCAAGATTTTTTTTGCTAGGTTGACCTTGATTTTCACTTTCATCAACCCTGACATGTACACTCTCTACAATTCTATGCAATCTCTTATTGTAATACTTATAAGATTTTCTTTGGATGGAATACCCCAAGAATATCCCCTCATCACATCTTGAATCAAAACTTCCTAAGTCTTCATCTTCTCTTTTAATATAACACTTATTGCCAAATACCTTGAAATTCTTGACTGATGCAAGCCTACCAAACCATAATTCATATGGTGTTCTACCAATGTTAGATCTTATAAGATCTTTGTTCTGAATGTATACAACAGTTTGTACTACTTCTTTCCAAAATTTATTTGCCAAGTTTTCCTCATTCAACATAGCTCTGGCCATCTCCTTCACAATTCTATTTCCTCTCTACCATGCCATTTTGTTGTGGTGTTCTTAGGGCTGAATATTAGCGCTTGATTCCATGATCTTCAAAGTATTCCATGAATTCTCTTGACATGAATTCTCCACCTCTATCTGACCTGAGACACTTGATTCTTCTCCCAGTCTCATTTTATACCAGCTTCTTATAACTTTTAAATGCTTCAAAAGACTCAGCCTTCTCCCTCAAAAATGTGACATATGCCATTCTGGTATAGTCATCAATCAACAACATGAAATATCTTTCTCCTTGAAACAATTTTGTCCTCATTGGACCACATAGATTAGTATGGATTATTTCCAAGGATTTCATAGTATAGTAATCCTTTATGGGAAATTTAAACTTTGTTTGCCTTTCCTTGCTAATAGCCTTGACAGATGATGTTATCAGGCTTTGCAATCTTAGGCATGTTTCTAAATAGGCCTTTTGAACTTATTTTCACCATGTCAAAATTTACATGTCCTAGTCTTTTATGCCAAAACCAACTTTCATCTGCTTGACTGATTAGACATGTTTGACCTTCCACTTCACATAGATTGTAGAGATTACTATCAATCCTTATCCCTTGAGCAATTGTTTTACCATTCAATGTTATCTTGCAGCCTTCAGAATCAAATACAAATTTGTATCCATTATCACACATCTGGATGATGCTAAGAGGATTATGTTTTAGACCTTCCACATAGAGCACATCTTTAGTTTTTTTCTTTCCATCTCTGCTAAGAATTCCTTTACCACAAATCTTGATAGCAGTATTATTACCTAGACTTACTGAACCTCATTTTTTCACTTCAAGATTAATGAATTTATTTTCATCTCCATTCATGTGCTTGGAGAAGCCATTATCAATAATCCATATATCTTGTTCCTTTGCATGTAAAGTTTTTTGGGAAATCATAGACCAAGTGATGCAAGATATCTGCTCTTTCTCCTTCCATATCTTCTTTGGGCTTCTTCTTAGTTTTCTTTTCTTCTATCTCAGAAGTCTTATTTCCTTTCTCTTTATTAGCAGGTGAGGATTTCTTCTTCTCAAATTTCACACTTGGTCTTGTAAATCTCGCTTTACAATTTCTAGCTATATGACCAAATTTGTTGAAACTATAACAAATTATATTCATATCAACCAAGAGAGCAAATTGATTCTTGCTTGCAAAATTTGTATTCTTTCTTGGAATGATTCTACATTCTCTAGCCCTATGACCAAAATTGTTACAAGTATATAAATACCCATTGAAATATGATGAGTACCTGGTCATGTAGTTTCCTTCAGTTGGATGAGGTGATCTTATTTGTCTAGGCCTCCTTGGATAGTGTACTCTTGTGAATCCATCATTGTCTACTCTTTTTACATTTTTCATCTTCTTTTGTTGATCAGGAACTGTCTGGTTGTCCTTCTTGACTTTGATTGGTTTCTCTTCTTTATCAGATTTTTGTTCATCTTTAGCACCTTCCTCTTTGTCAGATCTTTCTTCACTTGGGACTGATTTTTCTCCTACTCTAAATCTTTCATAAATTTTTGCAGACATCCATAAATGAATTCTTCCCTTTCACCAAACCTAAACCAAATTTCTCTTTATTTGTAGGCTTTTGTGTACTTATCAATTCATTTAGAATATTTGTACCACCTTTCAACTTTAGTCCATTTTTTATATTTCATTGGCCTTCTCCAATTCTTTCCTTAAGGAAACTATTTCTAGCTCAAGTTTTGAGCATATATCTATCTTAGATTGTAATTTAGATTTCATGACATCCTCAATTATTTTAAGCTCTTCTACATGAACTTTAAGTCCTACTAACACCTTATTGGACTCTTCAAGTTCTTGTGTTAATCTATCAGTCTCCTTTTGAGCATTCCTTTCTAGCTTCTTTTTTCTCTCTTAAGATCATCATATTTGTCTCTTAGTTCATCAACATCTTCAAGAGCGCTAATTAGTTCTCTTTCAAGATCAACAATTGCCTCCTCTTCTCCTTCATATGAGTCCTCAATTTGTGCATCTTCCTGATCCTTAGTTTATTTAACCATGAATATAAATACTCTTCTACTGTCTCTCATTACAAGGGCATGGCCTTGATTCTGTTTTGAACAATCACTAGCATTAGACACTTCACTTTCTTCATTTATGTAAAAACTATTCTTCTTCTTTTAGGGTAGAACTCTTTCTTACTTCTACTATCAGATTCTTGCTTGGAACTGTCTTCTTTACCATATGGACACTTTGAAGCAAAATGACCTATTCTACCATAGTTAAAACACTTAAATGGGAGCTTACCTTTGTACTTGACGGACCCTCTCCCAAGTATCCTGATGAAGTTGGCTTCTTCCTCATTGGTTTCATCATGATCAGATGTAATGACAACAACTTTATCCTTTTATCAACTTCATATTTTTCTTTCTTGACAACCTTAAATGAAACTTCTCTCCTAGATGATTCAGCAATTGGCATCCTCATCTCATATGTAGTAATTATGCCATGTACCTCATCAAGAGTAAGTTTATCAATTTCTCTTCCTTCTTCGATAACAGAAATCTTGGCATCATATTTAGTTGTCATGGACCTAAGAAATTTTTGCACAACATATTCTTCTTTTAGATCTACACCATATCTATTAATGGCATTTACCACATCATCAACTCTTTGAAGATAATCTGCAATCTTCCCTTCTTCAGTCATTGTCAGACCTTCAAATTTTTCTCTCAGCACTTGTAACTTTGCTAGCTTCACTTTGGTGTCACCTTCATAGATTTTCTTCCATTTTTCCTAGAAATCATAAGCAGTTTTACAGTGCATGACTTTGATATGTATAGAGTCATACAAGTTTTTGATAATAATGAACCAAGCTTTCTTATTTTCCTCATGAATTTTATTTGCCGACGGATTAGCAGGAGTTGTAGCAAGAATAGTATATTGGGTCTCTACAGTTGCCCAGACTTCAGTTCCAAAAGAGATTAAGTATCCTTCCATCAATGAGCTCCATTTAGCATAGTTTATTCCATCAAACCTAGGTGGCTTGTTTGAACCTTCTTGAAGTGCCATTTTTTTCACCAAACCAAGATCAACTCGAGTGGCTAAGCTTCTCCTAGGGAACCTAGGGCTATGATACCAATTGTTGGAAGACAATGATCTACTAGGGGGGGTGAATCAGTAAATATTAAAAATTTAGCTCTTAAAACCTTTTGTGCAGACTACTTTCTCTAAACCTTAATGTGTAGATATTAATCATGTGATACAAAAATATGCATGCACAAAGAAACATCACATAACACCAAATATAAAACCATAGTGACAAAGCCTGCTTGAGTCTACTGCTCAAATCCAGGGTCATAATCCAAATCTCTGTTACAATGCTTTTAGGGCTACAACCCAAGGATGCATCAACTACCTAATTTAGAAGCCACAACTTCAAGAAGACTACAATCCCCTATTCTAAGCCACAACTTAGTTTAATAAGGACAATCTCAAATATGCATAGGCTTGGTTCTACAAAACCTGTGATGGTGCATAGCTACACCTCTGCTCTGCACTCTCCTCTGTGCATAGAACAAATTTTTTTCTATTTGGATATAGTACACCTCTTCACCATGAATGCAAACATCTAGAGGATGCTCTATATTACAGTTTAGGACTTTTCAAATGCATTCACTATCTGCTACACTTCACTATCTCTTTCTTATGGACTTACTACATCACCCCACTCTCCTATCTCTACAACATACTCAACAAGATGTCACTCTATTAAGCACTTCATTCAACTGCTTGTTGTTCTCTCTATTCGGGCATACTTACTACATACATCTTACTTGAACAATATCTAATTGTCTTCTTTCTCCACCGATCTACAATCTCTACCTCAAGATTCTCTCAGCCATTCAGATCATCTCCAACTTACTATTAGGGTTTTCTTCATATGCTAACTTCACCAGAAAGTTACCTATACATCAAGCTACATGCCATCATCTAGCTCATGATAAAGACATATGATAAGGTTTTGCATCAAGCCACACAATATTTAATTCTGATACAAAGAATTTTCCTTCATTCATTCTCTATCAAACCCTAGAATCAGATTATGCATTCAATGCATTCTACTGTCCATTCACTCTAATTTGATCTTGATCTCATCTGCAATCTATTTCACCACCTAACAGATCAGATCTTCATTTAATTGGTCGCTTGGGTAGTTGAACAAATTAATTCTTTCTCCTGTGTCAGTTTTCAGACCCAAACCCCTATTCACATAGATTTTAGTTGTTTCAGATCTCTACATTTGAACTCTAGCCATCGATCTATTCCTTCACACCTTGATCCTATGATCAGTATTCATTGCAGTGCCTTTAAACCCTGACTGTTGGATAATCAGTCGCTTAAACCATCATCATCAATCTATCATATCATTTTGTCATTGGGACTCCATTCAGACTCCCACCGATACAAGAAGGTCACACCGATATGCTTTCCATGTTATCTAACTGAACCCACATGTCATCCATGTCATTGCCACATCATTTTCAACACCAATGTGAATGAAATATTGAGCAATCATTCAATGCCATCTGTTAACCATCGTCACACTTGGGTCCCATAGTCGGCAGAATACTCTTATCACCTAGCCACTAAAAACATGAATCTCAGAACCTCTTGTCAGAGGTTATGAAGTTTTGAAAACCCACAACATGCTGACAATTTAGAGAACCTATGAAACTCCTTTCAAATTGATTAAGTCACTTCGATGAAAACAACAACACCTAATAAATAATTCCAATGTGGGGTCCACATGCTTATGTCACATATCCAGGTCATCGCCATGTCATAGCTCTATAATCTACAACAAGGATTTGGATTACCATTTACTCAATCCCATCATGCCATGTGTCTGTATCATCATTATGGTTAGGTCCCACATGAAGTGCTTCCTTACTCCTTATCACTCCATCGTTTAGTCGCTAAGTCAGGAGGTTTCAAAACTTGAGAACCCCACAACATATGTTAGTAAAAATTGGAACCCTGTGATTCCATTCACTTTTGTCGACAACAAGGAGATCGCTAAGTCAAAAGGTTTTGAAACTTGAGAACCCTACAACATATGTTAGGAAAACTTGGATCCCCATGACTCCTTACAACTTTGGCCCTAGATCAAGAGCATGAACCAATAAATGAGGAAATTTTCATTGACATTATGACCTGCATAATACCTATCTGAAAAATTATTCCAACAATCTCCCTTAAATGATTTTCACTTTTGACATCAATGACAACAATAGTACAACTTTTGCACCAGTTGTAAGATTAGAAGTAATAAGAATGTTTCTTGCATTTTCAATGTATAAAGGATTTATTGTATATCAGATGGATGCTAAATCAACATTCCTAAATGGAAATATTAAGGAGGAATAATACATTGAACAACCAAAAGGTTTTAAGCTATTAGAAGAAGATTATGTTTGTAGATTGAGAAAAGCTTTATATGGACAAGCACCTAGGGCATGGTATTCAAGATTGAACTAGTATCTACAATGACGAGGATTCAATAAAGTGTGGCAACATAAATTGTACTCCCTTCTTGGAGATAGTACAATTCCTTTCCTAATTTGGACCTATTTTGGGTACCCTTGCATTAATTACCCTTTAAATCATCATTTATAGGCCCCTAAGACCCATTATTTCAGATCTCGAGGCTTATTTTAGCTAAAAACTTGACAAAATCACTTAAAACACCAAAAATCCTGGAAAACCACCTCAAAAAGCTAAGGTGGGACTCATTTTCCACCTTGGGCGAATGAGTCCCCTTAGGTGGGACCCATTCGCCAAGGGTGGTGAATGAGTCCCATTTGGGGTGTTTTTGCGTTTTGAGTGGGAAAAACACTTTTAATTCAAATTTTTGGCTAAGGTCGGCCTTTGAGATCTAAATAATGGCCAATTAGGTGTTGATTCCTATATAAGCAAGTTTCTAAGTCATTTTTATCATCTAAGCAATCCAAGAAAGCATTTTCAAGAGTAATTTCAAGAGATAAGTGTGTGTGAGAAATGTTAGTATCAATATGAAACAATAAAAACACACCAATGAAACATTAAACCAAAGAAAACAAGATAAATTGAAATAAAAAAGATATCAAACAAAGCTTCTTCAGAACCGTTCCATTGTCCTCTATCTCCAGTGATTTGCTTGAAGTTGTTGCTCTCAGATTGTGTAAGCAAAGCTTCTTAGAATGGCAACCTGCAAAATGAGTATGCAAAGGGAGAGTACTTCTCTATCCTATAAGCTGGTGGAGTGAAATGTTGATGTACAAATATGCACAGGGGCTGTAGATTATGCATAGGGGCTGTGGATTATAGATGCAATTAAAACTATGAAATGGAGATGATACGCCCTGATATGGAATGCTAATATGCTAAGCTATGCTATGCTATGATTCTAAAGGCTATGGATGCTGAAAAGCTAATTGACTATAGTTTTCCTGTATGAAAGCTTCTCTCTTTTTGTGAAGACTCGGTAGTCCTTTTTATAGCTTTTTATAGGCAAGAGCCTGGCTGGCAAAGATCAATGGCTGTGAGATTGTCTGGTAATTTTGAATGGTGAGAGATGGAGAGGTTGAGAGGAAGATGGAAGATGTTGGGAGGTTGGAGAGAAGAATGGAGGCTTGTCTTCAACCCACGGGAACAAGCTTGCACATAAATAGAGAAATTAATTTTTGATTTTGGAAGTTTGTTTCACGGTTGTTGAAGATAATCCAATATTAAATAAATAAATTTATTTAATATTATGTGAGTTTGATTTTTTATTTTAGGACTATAGAAGACTTAATTAAATATTTAGAATATTTAATTGTGAATAGGCTTTACAATAATTTAATTAAAATTGTGAATGGAATTTGGAAGATTTAATTAAATATTTGGAATATTTAATTGTGAATGAACTTTAGAAGAAAAGAATATTTAATCTTTATTTGAATAAAATATTCAAGCCAAGATTATATGATAATTAATATAAATAAATTGTAGCATTTATTTAATTAATTAAGAAATGGATAAGAAAAGTGATTAAGTAAACTTATTTATTTAATCACAATGAAAGAATGAACAATAAATTATTTAGATTTATTTATACGCAGATTGAATTTAGAGATTTAATTAAATATTAAAAATATTTAATTAATTACCAGACTATTGTGATGTGACCATTTTTAGGTGTATACATTTTGCCCCTCTTTAAAGTGATGTGTTTTATGCATTGCTTCAAAGAATTTTGAAATTTTCCCCAGATGCTGATTGTCAAATGTTGATAGGTATATGCCCCCACGAACGATGAATTGATAAGATTTTGATTTATGTGATTTTTTTTTTAATTTTTAGATTTTTTGGAATTTTTTGATTTTTTTGATTTGTAAGATGTCGATTCATCGTTCGAAAATGATGATGTGAATAAATTGATGTGGAAAGACGTGAGATGAAAAATTGATGACCTAAATTGCCCCTGATTTGATTTCGGTTGATTTGTTTTGATGAATTGATATTGATGTTGCTTTGATGCTTTGAGATGGGATAGTATGTTTGATTGACTGTCGTGACGTACGAGTGTTAGTGATTTGATAAGTGTGCCCTCATGATGATGTTTTGTTTGATAAATTTTTTTTCCAAAGGTTGTTGGAAAAAAATAGTAGTTGATATATTTGCTTTCAAGTTAATGAAAAACAAATAGTTGTTTGATAAGTTTGTTTCTAAGGTTGTTAAAAACAAACATGATTTTGATAAATTTTCTTTTCATGATGATGAAAAAAAAATAGTTTGATAATTTTACTTCTAAAGTTGTTAAAAACAAACATGATTTTGATAAATTTTCTTTCCATGATGATGAAAAACAAATAGTTTGTTGATAAGTTTTCTTCTAAAGTTGTTAAAAACAAACATGATTTTGATAAATTTTATTTTCATGAAAATGAAAAACAAATAGCTTGTTGATAAGTTTGCTTTTAAAGTTGTTAAAAACAAACAAGATTTTGATAAATTTGCTTTTCATGAAAATGAAAAACAAATAGCTTGTTGATAAGTTTGCTTTTAAAGTTGTTAAAAACAAACAGGATTTTGATAAATTTACTTTTCATGAAAAATGAAAAACAAATAGCTTGTTGATAAGTTTGCTTTTAAAGTTGTTAAAAACAAACAGGATTTTGATAAATTTGATTTTCATGAAAATGAAAAACAAATAGCTTGTTGATAAGTTTTCTTTTAAAGTTGTTAAAAACAAACAGGATTTTGATAAATTTGCTTTTCATGAAAAATGAAAAACAAATAGCTTGTTGATAAGTTTGCTTTTAAAGTTGTTAAAAACAAACATGATTTTGATAAATTTGCTTTTCATGAAAATGAAAAACAAATAGCTTGTTGATAAGTTTTCTTTTAAAGTTGTTAAAAACAAACAGGATTTTGATAAATTTTCTTTTCATGATGATGAAAAACAAATAGTTGATATTCAAATTTGATTGATAAATCTTGATGATTCGATATTGATGTTGCTTTGACTTGATGATGATGATGATGATTTTTCTTTGACTTGATGATTTGATATTGATTTGATATGATTTGATGATTTCATATTGATGATTCTTCCTATTCAATAGGGGATATTGAACGTCTTGTAGTTACGAGAGTGATTCCCGAAGATATGAAACGTTTGATACTTTGCTAGCTTTTGGGAAAAATCTATTAAATGCAAAATGAAAAATGTAACTTGAATGTAATCTATACTAACCATGCAAGGTATCCATACAATATTGCCATTCTGAGAGCTTATTTGTGTTTTTTGTGTCATCATAGAGCATTGAAATGTTGAAAGTTAATACAAGCATCAAAGGGTATGTTAGCACCAGTGATGACCTGAGTATTGCTTTCATGATTTTTGATATAGCAAGATAATGCAAGCATATAGGCATAATTGAACCAAGATGACCTAAGTATTGCTTGCATAAACATACAAGAGTTAACCCATTTCCCATGCAAATTATGAAATGTCATCAATGATACGTAGTAGAGCATGTCTCGCGACCAATTTGCATAGTACTAATGATTCGCTCACAAACAGCAGACAAAGAAAAATCATACTCCTTCCTTGCATTTCTAGTTCAATACATCATCTAATTACTCCAAAGATATGATAGAAAATCAACCAACAATTCAAATTTTGCCTAAAGTATTTCAAACATTATTCAGATTAAGATCATCCAACTTGGTTATCAACATTGATGTTTGTGTTTTGATTAACGTTGTTTGAACCACGTTTGATTTCATTGGCATTGAGTGATCATTTTGGTGTTGTGGTTGATTTGATGTGTCAATATATGTTGTGTTTTGGCAAACTGTCATTTGTCTGTTTGTGATGTTCTAAAAACTTGTTGCCCCTCTCTTGTTTAGTCCATTTTTCTGCACCTAGTTTAAACACAATCCGATTGTTATGGATATGTACAAATTTCATCAAGCCATGATGAAACACAAGGATTCCCATTGCATGATATGGATATGATAGATATGCACAAATGATAGATATGGATAGATGATGTCGTAAAGCGAATGTAAGACATAAGCTAATAGATAGTGGAGCCCATTTTGATCACAAGTAGCGCCTGTTTGCCAGGTTTCCACCACTTGTTTTTATTGCACTTTTTCAAGACTTTTTCTTATTTTATTTTATTTTTTAATGATTTTTTCAAGACTTTTTTTGATTTTTTTGTATTTTTTCAATTTTTGATGATTCAGACATAGAATTTCTTCAAATGAATGCTATTAATCGGTTCTTCAAATAGGTCCCCTTCTGACGTAGATAACTGATATGCTCCAGAACTGTATGTTGCAATGATGACAAATGGACCAAGCCAATTTGGTTCAAATTTTCCTTTCTTTTCTCTATCTTGTTGATTGTGTGGATTTTCTCTCAAAACTAAGTCACCTACTTGATATGTCCATGGTTTAACTGTGATTGTAGCTACGGGACATAACTTGTTGATAACCTTTCAAATGATCAGTTGCATGTTGATGTCTTTCATCTAACAGTTCTAGCTCTTGCAGACGAGATACTCGGTAATCTTCATCAGTTATCAATCCTTTAAGTGAGACCCTGAGCGAAGGTATTTCAACCTCTAATGGTAAAATTGGTTCTACTCCATACACCAAGGCATATGGGGTAGCTCCTATTGGTGTACGAATGTTGGTTTTGTATGCCCACAAAGTTGGATTTAACTGGACATGCCAATCACGATCGGCATCATTTACCATCTTCTTCAAGATTTTCAAGATTGTTTTGTTTGAAGCTTTTGCTTGTCCATTTCCTTGTGGATAGTAAGGTGTAGAGAACCTATGTTTGATGTGAAATATTTCACAAAGTTCATCAACATCCTGATTCTTAAAAGGCCTCCCATTATCAGCGATGATAGAATTAGGAATTTCATATTGGTAGATGAGGTAATTCAAGATAAAGGAAGAAATTTGTTTACTGGTCATAGTTGTCAAAGGAACAACTTTGATCCATTTTGTAAAATATTTTGTACCTGTGATGATGAATTTATGCCCATTTGATGATGAAGGATGAATTTTTCCCACAAGATCTAGTCCCCACTGAGAAAAAGGCCATGTCAGAGTGAAAGGCTGTAGTTCCTGTGTAGCGGCATGAATAAGATTCCCATGAATCTGGAATTTAGAACACTTCTTGACAAAAGCAAAAGATTCTCTCTCCATGGTAGGCCAATAATATCCCATTCTAACAAGTTTCTTGGCTAAGGTTAAACCACTTGAATGAGTTCCACAAATACCACCATGAACCTATTGTAAAGCTTTTTTAGATTCATCACATTCAAGACATCGAAGGAGCATACCATCAAGACCACGTCAATAAAGGATATCAGCAATCAAGGTATAGCGGGATGATTGTTGTATGAAATTCCTTTTTTGGTTTCAGGATAAATCCGAAGGTAAGATGCTATCTTTCAAGTAGGTATAAGTCTTGCCATATAAAGGTGAATCAGAGCCAGTTAAATGGCATATGACTTGGGTCTCAGGATTATCATAGGCAAGAGAAAACAATTGTTCCACCAATAATTCATATCATTTTTTATTTTCTGGTAATTGCAACAAAGAAGCAATTGTAGCCATTGCATCTATAGCTTTATTATCAATCCTTGGGATTTGTGAAAACTTAATTTCCATAAAATACTTTTTAAAATCATCCACCATGTTCTTGTAAGGTAGCAACTTATCATCTTTTGTCTAATAATCATCATTGATTTGATTAATGACAAGTTGTGAATCACCGTAGACTTGTAACTCTGTAATCTGCCATTCCAATGCTATCTTTATCCCGATGAGCAATGCTTCATATTCAGCTATGTTATTTGTGCAAGGAAACATCAACTGATATGATTTTGGGATGGTATGTCCTTCAGGTATGACAAAAAGAATCCCTGCCCCCGAGCCATGTTGCATGTAAGATCCATCAAAGTATAATGTCCATGATCTCTTAATTATTGTTGTGAAGAAATCTGCATCAGGAAATTCAATGTGCATTGGGTTTTCTTCTTGTAAAGGTGCTTCAGCCAACTGATCTGCGATGACCTATCCTTTTATAGCTCTTCGATCTACATAGTGAATGTCAAACTCAATTAAGATCATTACCCATTTTGCAAGTCTTCCTGTTAAGGTGGCTTTGCTTAAGAGGTATTTTAGTGGATTGATTTTGGTGATCAGCCTAACTGTATGAGCCAACATATAGTGTCGCAACTTTTGGGAAGCAAACACTACTGCTAGACAAGCTTTTACAATGAAAGTGTAGTTTAGTTCATGACTTTTTAAAGTTCTACTGATATAGTATATGGCCCTTTCTTTGCCTGTAGAATCCTCCTGTGCTAGTAATGCTCCCAAAGATACTTCTATTGCTGAAATATAGAGTATGAGCGGTCTTCCTGGAATTGGTGGAATAAAGACTGGTGGATTCATGAGATAATGTTTGATCTGATTAAATGCTGCTTCACACTTTTCCTCCCATTTGAATGAGACATTTTTATGCAATAAATTTGTAAATGGTAAGATTTTGTCTTCCAGTTGAGCTATAAACCTCCTGATGGATTGTAATCGTCCTTGTAGTGACCGGAGTTGACTGATATTTCATGGTGGTGACATGTCCATTATAGCTTGTACCTTTTCTGAATCAACCTCTATGCCCTTTTCTGAAACAATATATCCTAGGAGTTTTCCATATTTAACGCCAAAGACACATTTCTTTAGATTGAGTCGAACATTGAACTTCTCCATTCTAGTAAAGATCTTTGACAAGATTTCTAGATGTCCTTCTCTTGTGTTAGATTTGGCCAATAATTCATCCACATAATCTTCCATAAAGGTGTGCATCATGTCATGAAAAATGGTAGTCATTGCTCTTTGATAAGTTGCTCCTACATTTTTAAGCCCAAATGGCATGACATTCCAACAATAGGTACCCCAAGGGCATGTGAATGTTGTTTTATCTTGATCCTCTGGTGCAATCTTTATCTGGTTGTATCCTGAAAATCCATCCATTAATGAATACATTGCATGGCTAGCAGTTAAATCAACAATCATATCTATGTTTGGCAAAGGAAAATCATCTTTGGGACATGCTTTGTTCAAATCCCTGAAATCTGTACAAATTCTAATCCTTCTGTCTAGCTTTGAAATAGGTACAATATTGGAGATCCATTCTGTATAGTCAATAGACCGAATAAATCCAACATCTAAAAGCTTCTTTAACTCTTCTTTAATTAATAATGCCACATGCGGATGCATTTTTTTGAGTTTTTGCTTCATAGGTTTTTCCCCTGTGTTTATAGATAGATGATGCATTATCAGATTAGGATCTAACCCTGGCATATCAGCATATGACCAAGCGAAGTTGATTTGATTCTCCTTCAAGAACTCTGTGAATTTCAGGACTTCTTCCACTGTTAATGATGCTACAAGTTGCAAGATTTTTGACTGCTCTTTTGTACTTATGTTGATTGATTATGTGGGCTCAATCAAAATAGAAGATCTTTCTTGATAATGTTTTGGAAGAGTGTCAAGTTTCTCATCCTTCAGTGCCTCAAAAAGGTTTTCACCATCGGATTCGCTCTTTATTTTTCTCTTGTTGTGATCTACCACTGCCGTTTTTCGGTTTTCACCAATAGATCCATCTTTTATTTCATTTATTTTGCAGCTAAGATACTTGACACCCTCCCTATCAAAATCTTTAGTATGAGATTCTTTGATGGAACAATTGTTTTCATGATTAGATGAACAAAGGAAATTTACAATATCCTCATCATCATGGAATGTAGGGATATGAATAGGTGCATCGTTGTCCCAATCAATACGTTTCAAATAGACTAAAGGCATGGAATCATTAGGTTGGGTAAGGTCTTGAGCAGTCAAAGTCATGATATGGTTGTCATTTTCATGATGAACAAGGTCTATGATGGTATTCTCCTGTTGACTATCAATCTCATTAAAATTTGAATCGTCCTCACTTGAGTCGTGATCACTTTGTAAAACATAATCAAGTGGAGGCCTTGAGCCCTCCCCTTGTAAGAACATGGGTGCAAATTTTTGTATGACATCCACCCTTTTCTCTGTTAAGAATGTATCATCAGAGACACCATCCCATTCATATTCATTGGAATCAGTGTCTGAACTATTCTGCAATTGGACAATTGATCCATTAAATTTTCTTAGAGTGACATTTTCATGGGATTTATCCAAAATTGATTCTCCTTCATGAGTTTGTTGTGGTTGCTATGAAGTTGACTCTTCTATATTCTTACCATACCCAAGTCTTGTTTTATATTTTGGATACATTGAAATAGGTTGAATTGGCTCAATGATTCCTTCTTTTCTTTTTCCTATAGGACCATTTCCTTCATAGCCCATTCTTTGCATAATGGTATACCCTTTTCCATATTGTTCGGTAGGTAACTTGATGTGCAAGAGAGATTCATCTTAATCTTTGTATAGCCAGCTTAGGATGTCCCTATCTTCGGCTTCTTCCTCGGTGGTGTTAGCTTTAATGAATTGTCCATCGAACTTTGTGATTGGCATAGAAGCTTGGGATGTAGAGGCTGTTGCAATCTTTTGATTTGATAGAGTCGGCTGACCATGTGACCTCGGAGAAAGAGGTAAGCTAGAAAGGGATAGAAAATATTCACCTACTCCTTTGTCTTTTAAATGTAACTTGGTGTCAAAATTCTTTGTCAATTCTTGCAATTGGCCTTGTAAATTAGAAGAAGAAGCAGAAAGAGCCTCCCTATTGTGTGGCACAAAGGTGTCTTGAGTTGCTAGGAGATTTGAACAAGTTTGGGTGCTATTGTAGTCAGCTTGTATAGTTATTTCCTGTCCATCATATGGAAACTTGAGGCATTGATGATATGTTGATGGTACCGCCGGCATATCATGAATCCATGGACGACCCAAAAGTATGTTATAGGAAAGATCACGATCTAGAACCTGACAAAAGGTATTTTTCACAACAGGTCCCACTCTGATAGCTAGCATTATTAACCCTTTAGAAGCTCTTTCTTCATCATCATATGCCTTGATAGTTATTTTCCTTCGTGGATCAATGGAATTTTCTGATATTCCTAAGGCATGTATTAGCTTTAAGGTACAAATGTTTAAACCAGCTCCTCCATCTATCAAGACACGTTTGATTCAATGTTTATGGGTCGTGACTTCAAGATAAAGCGATGAATTATGCAGATGTGTCATGGAGGCATCATCTTTTTTAGAGAATGAAAGACAAGTGAGGGAATACAAATGTCCCACCATGGTTTGAAATTTGTTTACATCCAGATCAGTGTCGACAGTTGTTTTTACAAGAGCTTCTTCTAAAATATTCTTGTGTACAGGAGATATTTTGAGAAGTTCAAGGATGGAAATTTGAGCTAATGTTTTTCTCAATTGATCAACTAGATTATAATGACTTGGAGAAGGAATAGCTGTCTTAGATGAACTTCCTTTTAAAAAAACTTTTGCTTGTCCTCTCATACTCACATTAACTTGTTGATATTCTTGTTTTTCCTTGATTTTGATAACATTAACCCATTGATCATTTGTATAGATGTGATGAATTATGTTGTCTTCAACATTATTTATGATTTTTGCTTTGGTATCTGATGTTTTCCCCTTTTGATAGTTTGGTAAAGGATCCTTGAATGCTTTATGATCGTCATTGGTATGATGTCCTTCAATTGTGATGGTGCCATTGTTAATTAAATCTTGTACTAGATGTCATAAGGCTTGACAGTTATTTGTTCTATGACCTTTACATCGATGATAATTGCAATAATATGAGTCATTCCATGATGGTGGTTTGACTCGTGGCTCAAAATCTCTTTGTGGATGTAAGGTGATAACCTTATTATCAAGAAGCTCCTTGAGAGAGGACTCAAGAGATTGACCCAAAGTGGTAAAATTCTGTCAATTTGAAAAGAATGGAGGTCTTGGTAGATTTGATGTTTGGGTATTACCATGATTATCCTTGGTTTTTTGATTGGTCATGCTTTCTTGATTGGAGTTTTGACCTTGTTGATTGTTGTTTCCTTATTGGTTGGTATTTCCTTGTTGGTTGTTTCGTGGAGCACTTGATAGGTTGAAGATAGATGGTCTTGTTCGTAGATTGTTTGCATCTACTATACCATCATTGACAACATTTTTGTTTCTATTCCAAAACCTTGTTTTATCATTGTTGTTATTGTTGGATGAACTTGAATTATCAAGTTTTATCACTCCTCTTTTGACCAAGGCCCCTTCAATGGTAATTGCATTTTCAATCAATTTTTCAAAGTTATGAGGACAATGAAGATTAAGCCTGTAGCTTAATTCTTGATCTAGGCTATTGATGAAGATATCCATCTTTTCCTTTTCAGGAATAAGGCGGGAATATCATGCAAACAATCTTCTCCATCTTTGCAAAAACGTAGTGAAAGATTCCCCTACTTTTTGTTTCACTTTACAAAGATCAAGCATGGTTATCTGGTGTTGGATGTTGTAGGTGTATTGTGATATAAATTGATTTATTAACTCCTCAAAAGTTTTGATGGGGGGAGTGATCTTGGAAAGCCACTCCATGGATTGTCCACCCAAACTTCATGGAAACAATCACATTAAGTAGGTATCTTCATAAGTGAATTCTAGACTCATATATCAGAAATCCCTCACATGTTCTATGGGGTCATTTTTTCCATTGTACCTATCAAATTTAGGGATTTCACAATGTTTTGGAAAAGGGATCATTTGAAGACTCCTATCAAATGGATAAGGAGATATGTCATCCAAAACATATTTCTTTGTTGTACCCCCTTGCATTTCCTTTATTTTCCCTTGTAATTCTTTTATCTGTTGAGTAAGGGCACTAAAGTCATTAGGAGGAGTTTCAGGATTCTCTTTAATCCCTTCTATATCAAAATCGGAAGGTAATTTACCTCCTTGATTAGCTAATGAAAGAAAATATCTTTCTTTGTTTCGTTTTAAAATTATTTCCATAAGAGTATGGAATCGGGGATCTTGCTCTACTTCTTGAAGCTTTTCTTTTGTTAACTCTTCAGTATGAAATGTATTCTCTTCTTTATCACTATTATCACCCATTTTGCTTGTGGTACCTTCTCTTTCGTCTTTTTCTATGTACTTTCGAGATCTCGTGACAACAGGCATAAGCTTTGTCCCAAATTCTACTAGATTTTGATCAAAAGAATGAAATAGTGCAAATTTTGATGGTTATGTAAGTTAGGATAGAATGAAGATTCTATGACTTAAAATATTTCTAGTCTTTAGCTTGTGTTTTTCCCTGATTGAAAGGATGAAAATCTTGTTGGCGGGAATTTAAGCAAAAGATCAAGAAGAAATGATTTTTGCACTTTATGAAGTTTGATTGTAGCCTCATAAAAAGATGGATTTTGTGATAGATGCCTAATGCAATTGAGTTCTCTATTGCAGAAATTGGTTGGGACGAGTAGAATATTCAATTGTAGGTTGGGGAATATAAGAAGGATGAATACACTGACTATGATTGTGCCTTTGAGAAAGGGCTCTCCTTTGAAAGAAAGTTTGTGAGTATAATGGTTCTACAACATAATCATTAGTGAAACCTCTAACACAGTCATGATATCGATGGATAAAGGTTCTATGTTTAAGTAAAACCTTTCGACTTTGGTACAAGAATCATCTTTTCTTCTATAGTTTCTTATAGCTAAGTGGTTTCTTTGGCTTTTTGATTCGTTTGAGAATGGATTTCTTGACAAAGGTTGTGGATTTCCAATCTCTTAACATGAGGGTAATCAATGTAATTGTGAATTTTGGATGATCTTTACTGAATTAATGTTTCGAAGACACATCAAGCAAATTATAGAATAGTTGTTTTTAAGTCCTATACTAAACATCAAGTGTATGATCAAAATGTTATTCAAAAATTGTTTTTACAGGTTTACACATGATAGATAGTTCAAGCAGACTCACTCTTAGTACTCAAGTAGGTCACCATAATAATCAATAGCCCACATCTTAAAACTGCGTCGACTCACACAGCCGTGTCACCCCCAAAGGGGCACCCATGTTTTTGTCTTTTCCAGGTGTGTACTCAGAGTGACAGAAGTGGATACCGGATCCCCTGAGCAAACGGTCCTTGGCAGTTATATGGTGAGTATCTTGGGGGTAGATTCTTCCCTCCCCTGCACTATGATTATTATGGTGTTCGGAGACTGACTTTGGTTAGATACTACACTAAGTTCATAGTAAGGGTTTCTGTTTGGTGCGACAAATGATATACTCCCTCGAGAGACCTCCCAACCTTTAGAACAAAGGCTTTGGGGATGGTTATCAATGCACACTACCGTCGAATGGGATTTTCATCAACCATTCGCATTTAATTAAAGTGGGTTGGAAAACTTGGCTTTAGTTGTTCCCACTTAGGTCGTTCCCGTAGGGTTAGTACTTTTTCCCACTACGATAGGCCTTCTAAAAGGTTGTAATAAAAATAGTAAATTTGCATGAAATTGGAAAGGCAAGTCTGGTATTTTGATCACCTAGTTAAGGGGAGAACATAGACCTATTGCCACAAACAAAGCAAACAAATATTCTTTTTAAAACCCAAATCACAATGATCTACTCTAAGTGAAGATATTGCTTCACAAAGACACGGTGTTCTTTTTAGTCCAAAATAAAAATGAAGTGACTATCCTAGGATTGCTTCATTCCAATTAAGTGACTATCCTAGGATTGATTCATTCTCATTAAGTGACTATCCTAGGATCGGTTCATTCTCTTAAAGCTCTTACTGGTCGCAGTCACGTCAGATCGAGTCAAATCCTACTTAAGTTACAGATTACAATTGTAGACTGAGAAAAACTATGCTGAAAATAAAAAAAAGCTCTAAAACAGACATCAAGGGCATTGCAGGATCAATCAAGGGTGTTGCAGGATCAGTCAAGGCCACTGCAGGATCAATCAAGGGTGTTGTAGGATCAATCAAGGGCATTGTAGGATCAATCAAGGACAGTACAGGATCAATCAAGGGCACTCTAGGATCAATCAAGGGCGTTGCAGGATCAGTCAAAGGCATTGTAGGATCAATCAAGGGTGCTGCAAGATTAGTCAAGGGTGTTGTAGGATCAATCAAGGGCACTACATGATTATTCAAGGGCGCTAAACTAGGTGTGAACTGCGTTGAAGTGTGTTTAATGCGCTAATACGCTCTTTTAGCCGTAACCTGTCAGAAAAACCTACAAAAAGATGTTAAAATTGGGGCAAGAGCCCCACGGTGGGCACCAAAAATGTGTGTGAGAAATGTTAGTATCAATATGAAACAATAAAAACACACCAATGAAACATTAAACCAAAGAAAACAAGATAAATTGAAATAAAAATGATATCAAACAAAGCTTCTTCAAAACCGTTCCATTGTCCTCTATCTCCAGTGATTTGCTTGAAGTTGCTGCTCTCAGATTGTGTAAGCAAAGCTTCTTAGAATGGAAACCTGCAGAACGAGTATGTAAAGGGAGAGTACTTCTCTATCCTATATGTTGGTGGAGTGAAATGTTGATGTACAAATATGCACAGGGGCTGTAGATTATGCACAGGGGCTGTGGATTATGGATGCAATTAAAACTATGATATGGAGATGATATGCCATGATATGGAATGCTAATATGCTAAGCTATGCTATGCTATGATTCTAAAGGCTATGGATGCTGAAAAGCTAATTGACTATAGTTTTCCTATATGAAAGCTTCTCTCTTTTTGTGAAGACCCAACAGTCCTTTTTATAGCTTTTTACAGGCAAGAGCTTGGCTGGCAAAGATCAATGGCTGTGAGATTGTCTAGTAATTTTGAATGGTGAGAGATGAAGAGGTTGAGAGGAAGATGGAAGATGTTGGGAGGTTGGAGAGAATGGAGGCTTGTCTTCAACCCACGGGAACAAGCTTGCACAGAAACAGAGAAATTAATTTTTTGTTTTGGAAGTTTGTTTCACAGTTGTTGAAGATAATCCAATATTAAATAAATAAATTTATTTAATATTATGTGAGTTTGATTTTTGATTTTAGGACTATAGGAGACTTAATTAAATATTTAGAATATTTAATTGTGAACAGACTTTAGAAGAATTTAATTAAAATTATGAATGGAATTTGGAAGATTTAATTAAATATTTGGAATATTTAATTGTGAATGGACTTTAGAGGATTTTTAGAAGAGAAGAATATTTAATTGTGAATGAACTTTAGAAGAAAAGAATATTTAATCTTTATTTGAATAAAATATTCAAGCCAAGATTATATAATAATTAATATAAATAAATCGTAACGTTTATTTAATTAATTAAGAAATGGATAAGAAAAGTGATTAAGTAAACTTATTTATTTAATCGAAATGAAAGAATGAACAATAAATTATTTAGATTTATTTATACGCAGATTGAATTTAGAGATTTAATTAAATATTAAAAATATTTAATTAATTACCAGACTATTGTGATGTGACCATTTTTAGGTGTATACAATAACTATCAAGCATTTTTTCACAAGAGCATTCAAGTTTCAAATGCAAACAAATTTGAAGTCTTGGAGTAGCATTAAAGTGTCTTTTCATTCAAGATCTAGCATTTTCAAGGGTTGATCATGGTTTTCTATGGTGAATCATGATGGATTCTAGGTTGGGGAGATGCAACTAGCCATCAAGCCAAGCCTAAAGACTTGTTTCCTAAGTGATTCCATCTTCCATTGTCACTCTACACTCAGCCTAAGGAAGGTACAAGCATTATTGAGGCTCATTTGGGTGATTAGAGGTCTCTCAAAGTGAGTCATTCATTGTCACATTTCCATTCATGCATCTCATTCTTGCACATTAGAATAGG
Source organism: Sequoia sempervirens (assembly GCA_007258455.2). NCBI lineage: Eukaryota > Viridiplantae > Streptophyta > Pinopsida > Cupressales > Cupressaceae > Sequoia > Sequoia sempervirens. The sequence continues at coordinate 404,879,128 of VDFB02086081.1, read as the reverse complement.
GTTGCATCATGTTTCAGGTTTCTTAGTGTTAGACACACTTAAGGCTAGGGTTTACAGTCCTATTTGCATGCATATTTCATTATTTCTATCAAGGTTTAATTACCAAACTAGGGGTTTGATTTAGGAAAACCCTCCATAAGCAAATCAAGTTTATATTCTATTTTGTAGATTATAACTTTAAATTCCCAAAAAAGTGGAACGAGACTGATTCACCAAGAGTGGTGAATGAGTCCCACTACAAGTGCTTTTTAGATCTATTTGTAGATGCAGATACCCTTTTTCCCAAAACAAATTCCTATGTAGAAATCCAGATTTGAGAATGATTCACCCAGAATGTCAAATGAGTCCCAGTAGGTCAAAAAGTTAGGTTTTTCAACATTTTAGAGCTCCTTCAGATCATTTCTAGATTCCCAAGTGCACACCTTCTATCTTGCATCTTTCTATTTTGCTTTACTTGCATTTCTAGGTTATTTAAATCAAGTTTCTATCATATTAGGGTTTAGTGTTACATCCTACATTTCATTAGTCTTTTCAAGTTATTGCTTGGTGGTGAACCCCTCATTAGTCTATATTCATCCCCTAGGATATCCCTATTGCAAGATCTCTTTCTCTTTTGCATTGAGATCTCTAGGGTCATCCTTGAGTGGAACATCTTATAAGTGGGTGTGCTCTATGTTCTAAACCATACGATAGTACTTAATAATAATAACCCAATTTTAATAGGTTCCACAAAGGATGTGCATATAGAAATATGTACTTCAAGTCAGAAGGTGAGCCCATGATCATTGTTGTTGTGTATGTAGATGAAATCATATATGGAGGTAGCAATGATAAGATGCGTGAAGTATTTTCTACACATATGCAAGATGAGTTTGAGATTTTAATGCTAGGAGAGCTACCATTTTTCCTTGTTCTACAAATTGCACAAATAGATAATGGGATATTTACATCTCAAACTAAGTATGCTAAGGAAATGCTTAAGAAATTTGGAATGGAAGATAGTAGACCGGCTAGTACTCCCATGATAACTAGTTGTAAGTTGAGCAAATCAGATGAATCTCTAGATGAAAATCATATAATGTATAGGTCAATGATTGGAAGCTTGTTGTACTTAATTGCATCAAGACTAGAAATTATGCAAGTACTGTGTATGGTGGCAAGGTTTCAAGCTACTCCAAAAGAGTCTCGTGTCAATGCAGTGAAGAGAAATTTTAGATATATCAAAAGTATTGTTGATTATGGGTTGTGGTATCATAAGAGAAAAGAATTCACTTTAACAACATATACAGATATTGATTGGGCTTGATGTACAGATGCTAGGAGAATCACTAGTGGTGGTGCATTTTGTTGGAAGAATGAAGGAGACCTTTGATTTGTTGTCTTTGTTGTCATTGATGCCAACATTGTTTTATGACTGATTACTTTCCCATCCGGTAAACCATGTTTGTGCTACATTGATCTGGTAGTTTGGTCTGGAATCACTCTGAAGTGTACTTTGGTCCATATAATTTTGATATGTTTTTCAAGAGTCTTAGAAGTAGTTGTGATCAGGGAAACATCAATTTTAGTTGAACAAGTTGAAAGATTTAAATGTCAAAAGTTTGGCTTATAGTTTCGTTGTGCTTCTCTTTTGGCCAACTTGTTCATAAAGCACACATTTCATGAAGGCTTATTTTTTAGGTCTAGGTTGACCTAAATTGTGTCTATCATTTTTGGTTTTGAGTGCCAAAGAAGTTTTTTTATGTTTGACAAGATATTTTGAGTTATGTATGCTTACATCCAATTAGGCCGACCTAATTGATGTATGAATTGTGTGTATATGGAATATCCTTATATTGAGCATTTATATATTTGAAATATACATAGATGTATGTGCGGACTGAAGAAAATATAGATAGACAAAGAGAGAGATGACAAGAAGTGATGATGCAAAGTATGTGATAAAGTGATATAGTGTGAAGTATTTGGTAGTTGATGTATACCTGTGATCCAGTGCAGAACTTTCCATCTTTCAAAGCTTAATTGGAAGTGAGCCATATCTTTAGTACTCCAGTTGTGAGCCTTTCAAGGATAGTGTGTCCTGGCAGTGTTCCATGTAATATTTTGTAACCGGTTATAATATATTGTGAGCTAATCCTCATCGTGGTTTTTCCCACTTTGGGTTTTCCACATAAAAATCCTGGTGTCTATGAGTTGTGTAATCTTATGTTTATTTCCATGTTTTTACTTATTGCTACAACAAGATATATTGTAATAATTGGATGGATGACAATCAATAGGTTTAGTATAATACCGATTCACCCCCCTCTCAATAGTCTATGTGTTCAACAATTGGTATCAAAGCTCAGTTCCTTTTGAAAAAGTAAATAGCTTAAGGAAGATCTTGAAGCTTGAACACATGACTAATAAAAAGTATCTTGTTCCTCTAGAAGAGATCTCTGCAACTAAGGAACTTCATGCTGCTCTTAAATATCTAGAAAAAAGTGAAGATGAGAAAGAATATTTGAAGGAAAACTTGAAAGAAACAAATAATGCATAAGAAAACTAAGATAAAAAATCAAGAAATTCAAAGAAAGGAATAGAGAAGTGAGTAATCAGTTGAAGAAGGATAATGAAGACATCACCGGAATAAAGCTACAAGTGGGAGAAAAGAAAAGAATTGAAGAATGTTAGAAAGCTAAAATCCAAAGAAAAATTGATGAATGCACCAAGCTTGAAAAAGAAGTGGTGACACTAAATCCGACTTAGTGAAGGAAAAAGCTCATGAGGATAAATTCAAAACAAGTACCACAAATCTTGATGAATTGATTGCTTTTCATAAACCCTCTTAAGGATAAAAGTGGTCTAGGACTTGAAGAAGGACAAAGTTCAAAGGAAAATTAGGTTCCCAACAAAATGAAAAATTATAGGAAGACTTAAGGAAATGAAAGGCAGATCAAGAATCATAGAAGCAATACCAGAAGGATTCCTATTCAACAACCTAATTCTCAAAGGTACCCATCTATCAATGGCATTTTTTTTATGTAATAAATTTGGTCATAGGGTGATAGAATGTAGAAGTAGAGTGAATCAGAATAGAGTGAATCAAAATGTTGGATTCTTTACTGGACAATTTTTTGCTGTCAATAAGTTTTGGCATAGAGCTATTGAGCATAAAAGTCAGACAATGATGAATAGATTCAATATTGGTAGAATAACTCAATATTTTCAAGGCTATTGCTATATATGCTATGCTTTTGGGCATAACGCTATTTGGTTTAGATCAATTAGGTTGAATGAAAATTAGTTTGGTTAGAAACATGTTGTGTGTTACACCTGCAATAAACCGAGACACATCTCAAAATTCTACAAAAGCAAAATTGAGAAGAAAGATAAACTGGATCAAAAGAAAAAAATTGTGAATAAGATTGATCCTACTAAAGTTAAAAAGGAAATGGAGGAAATTTGGAAGAAAAAATAAGAACTTGAGAATAAGGATGAATCAAATGCATCTGCATCTACATCTGGTGCTGATACTTCTTCTAAAAACTAAACCCAACAATGGTTTTAGGGGGAGCAGTGACCGAAAAATATAACAAACCCCTAGAATGAGAAGTTTTTGTTGTGCAGTTTTGCCCACACGCCCCACTGAAAGCGGGGACCCTCTTTTTGCTCTGGCTTTTGGTGTCTTTTGGCCCCTTAATTTTATTGATTTCATTGTCTTTGGAGGTCCTTATATGTTCATCTTGCTTGTCCAAGTCCTTCCCCCGAGTTGTGCTTCGAAAAAACTAAGTTCTGAACAAAATCCGGGATTTTTCGGTCTGGCTGGAATTTCGCATAATCCTGTCTGGCTGGAATTTCCCATAATCCTATCTGGCTGGAATTTCCCATAATCCTGTCTACCTGGAATTTCCCATAATCCTGTCTGCCTGGAATTTCCTGGATTCCTGTCCGCCTAGAATTTTCTGGATTCCTGTCTGCTTGGAATTTCTTAGATTCTTGTCCGCCTGGATTTTCCCGGATTTTAGTCTGGAGTCCGCCTGGCCCAGATTTTTCCGGATTTTCCCCTTGGTCTGATTTCCCCGGAAGGAAATCCCGAAATTTCCCAGAATGGAAATTTTTTTGAAAATAATTTTTATTTATTTATTTTTCCAAAAATGGAATTTTTAAAAAATGTTCCGAAATTGAAAATTTCTTGAAAAGATGTTGAAAATAAAATTTCCAAAAATGGAAAAAATTCTGAAAATGGAAAGTTTCCTTATAAAAATGTAAGTTTTTTAGAAAAGGTCAAGATTTTATTCAAATTTAATTTGGACATGTGGGCTATTAATGATGATATCTACTTTTCAGGACTAAACAAATATTAAAATGGGAACTTTCATATGGATTCGTGCCAAAAGAGGGAAATCTAGAAATGTTCAATTTAAATTTTCAAAAGTGGGACCTGCCTAAGAATCCGTGCCAAAACTGTCTACAGATGGAGGACTTTCTGGAGGGCACGTGAATCTGATCTTGCTGGAGATTGTGGGCCGACATGGATAATATTCATGCATTTAATGAAAATCTTGTCCTCTTTTGAATTTCTCCTAGGCCGACCTTGTTGTAGTACCAGCATTTAATGTGTGCCTTGTTACCAAATTTCTCCTAGGCCGACCTATTTTGAGGCCAGTTATTATTGTAAAATCTAATTAGGCCAACATGTTTGGGGGGTTCTCTATAAATGGCATTTGTGCCTCATTTGTAAGGGGGGAGATTTTAGGAGTTTGACTAGGCCAGAATTTTGCTAAGTTAGAGGGCCAGAATTGGCAAGTAGTTTTTAGAATTAGCTATAGGAGATGAGAGACATGAAATTGTTATGTACTGCTGGAGAAGTAATGCAATTGGATTGTTGATTTGGAAAACTTTGTATTTATTTTCAATAGTTTTTATGGTTTCTTGTTCTTGATTCTTAGATGTTAGATGTCAGATGTTAGATGTTAGATGTTAGATTTCAGCTCTTTTACAATGGTGGTGAAATGTTAATGATGTTGATCGATTTTCGGTCCATACTTTTAGCAATTTGCTGATTGTAGATTGTTGTGTAAAGTTATTCTGGGCCTCACTTCTGTGCTAAGTTCAACTATGAATGCTTGTTTACATTGTGCCAGCAGTTGGGTATGTGAATGAATGTTCAAAGTCTGAAAATCTTTAGATTTCCCCAGAAGATCGCACCATTTCTGTGTAGTTGCAGGTTTGTCCTTGATCAAGCAGAGATCAGTTTTATTGGGGATCTGTCCATTTGTAGCTTTCATCATTATTGTGATTGATCTTAGGAGTTAGAATTGAATAGAATCTCTCTAAACCCTTATCTCTTTTGCTGTTTATTTTGAATCTAGGTTAGTTTTAGGATTGAAAGCATCACCATATTGTTGCATCTGACGAAAATTCACTTCCAGCATTGTTCATTTGTAAGGCCCCTTGTGATTACCAACATTTTCACATATTATCTGAGTTGTTTATGCATTGTCATGACCTGACACCCAAGAGACCTTGGGGTGATTTTCAATAATTTATTGTTGAAGATTACCTTTCAAGAGAGATAGGATATTGTATTCTATATGAGTTGTTGTTGTGCAGAAAACACCATCAACAGTTTCAAGAAGTGACACAAGGATATATAGTGTAAAGCATAATTCTAAAGATGTTGAAGAAATTTTTGGTAGAAAATATGCAAATCTGATGAATTTTGGAGTATCTTAGGGTTTATAGTGTATTCTACAAAGTTTTTATCAGCTTTTTGAAGTTGGATTGCATTTAATGCAAAATTAGGGAAAATTTTGAAAAAATAAAGTAAGAAACTAAGTCAAATTAAATCACATTTGCAAATTGGAAGAAGCAGAGCGAGTTGAAGAATTTTGAAAAGTGATTCAGAGAAGTTGGCATCAAACCCTAGTTACAAGCTTGAAAAGGTATTTACTGAACTTTATGGGTTTTATATTTGAAGCAACTTTACAAGTAATTTTAGGAAAAGAAATGGTTACTCCTACTATTGTGGAAGTTTCTAAGAGACTCCAACCTAAATTCAAAAGTTATTCTTCAAAATCCTTTGAAATGGATCCCTTGGGTGCATTCTCTCTCATTTTGGTTAATGTTTTACCCACTGAAGACACTAGAGAATACATTCATGGAAAGTTGGAAGAATTTAACCATCAAGAACTTAGGGATTTATGGATGGAAGAATTGACAAGAGATGATCATTCTATACAACTTGAATATGAAAACCTAGTACAAAAGAAGTTGGATGTCTGGAATTGGTTCCCTAAATTTTCAAATGAAATGGAATCTAAATTTTTAAGGATGGCACTAAGTAGGGTGCATGATAAATTTGTGTGGACAAGCGTAGTAGGGTTCATCACCAAGGAGGTGATTCAAGCTATAGCTGGTCTTTGTGCCACTGGACCCTTGTCAGTGTTGAAAGCTATGAGGAATGATGCATTTATGAAGCTAATTGGAGCTACATTTGATGGGAGAGCTTTGACCACTAGGCCCATCACAAACCCAGTTGTGAAGTATGTTGCTATCATGATTGGACAAAAAATATATTTCACTAATCAACAGAATTATGTGTTTGGCACAACAATTCATACCACATACAAAATGGTAGTAAATGGAAGAGACTATGATATATATGAGTTTCTCTGATAGCAACTTCTGGAGAATCTGAGCTTGATCAAAACAAAGAAACACTCCTTTAAGTTTGGGACATTGGTAGTTTGTCTATTATTTTACTTTTTGAGGGAGTTATATGGAAGGGAAAAAATCATATGGGAATGTAATAGTCTAGTTGGTCATCAAATTTTTGAACACTTGCATAGTCTTGGAGACTTTAGGGATCAAAATAATGCATTAACTACATTATTTTCATTTTTCTAGAATGATATGCATGAAAGAGAAAGGGTTCCTAGAAGCTTGGTGAAAAGTATGCAAAGGACACAACCTTTCTTGTAAGTAATGATGAATGCATCATGGAAGCAGTTGAACCTTAAACTCTCTAGATAGAACCATTGGGATATGAAGTTGATGAACAAATTATTGAGAGGTTTATTGAAATGTTGCTAAGTAGTCCAAGGGAACCCTCTCTGCCTTGACATGGAACATATGAGGAAAAAGCTAAAGAAGTGCATTTAGAGACTTATGAATCCCATAGAGAAAAAGCACCAAGAAAGAATGTTGAGGAATTCTTCCACAAGCCATTCACTAAGGGTGACATTGATCAATTGAAGGAATCCCTTGATGAGAGGAAGTCCAAGCCAGATGAACTATCCTCTGGACCCAAGAAATCTGAAAGAATATCCTCTGCTACTGCACCTACTTCCAATGCTGCTATAACAAAGAAAGGAAAGAAGAAATAGCACAATACTTCGACATCAGTTGATGTAAATGTCTCCACTAGACCTAGTACGTGTGCTTCTAAAAGGAAGAACATACCCCCTGCTACACCATCTATTACTCCTAGAAAAAGAAGAGTAAAGAAAAGGAAAATAGGAAAAGAAATTTGAGTGATACTATACAAGAAATTGACCTTGTCTTGAAAGAAGAGCAACAATTGAGAAGGAACAAAAGAAGGATCACTTCTGCTAGTAATAAAGAAGCAAAATCTAGAGTCAATATCTCCACAGATAAAAAGACAGAGGAAGAAGAAGACTCTTTCAAAATTTATGTGCATGATAAGAAGAATGAAGAAGACACATCTAATCCTAAGGAGGGCATGCCTGCCTCTCCTCTGGTAAGTGATCAACCATCTTTAAATCTAGGTGCCTTAGTAAATAATATGATAGATACTAAAGATCTTATTCCAACTTACCAATTGTATGATGAAGATAAATAAATTGTTATTAATTCTTTTATTCAGTACATTTTATTTGCAATGTGAGTATGGAGAGAATCTAGAAGAAAGTAACTGAGATTGTTTGGAAAGTGTTAGTACAAATAAGGAAAGAGGCTATAAATGATGATAACAAGATGAAAAATGATGCCTTAATTTCTTATGGATCCTCTTTATTTGAAGACGAGGCTGCTAATTTGTTAAAAGAATGTTCTACTCGGTTTAGAGTCAAACAAAGAGTTAACATGATTATGAATAAGGAGAGATACAGTATAGAGAAAATAAGATAGGAAACTTAGGATAGAATTAGAAGCTTAGCAAGGAATTATGGGACAAGAACTATTTCTTCATCCTATACATCTCAAGGACAAGAGCATGTTACTGTCATAGAGGTAGTGGATCACCCAATCTTGGAAAGTGTTGGTGAGATGCATTGAGGTTTTAAAGACTCCTTCCCATCTGAATGATACAAAGGATACTAAAAGAAAATAGTCTGAAGAGGATTATATCGATAATGAACCTAAAGAACATCATGAATCCAATAGAAACAATGGGGAGAAGAGTAAAGATGAAGGTGAAGGGAGCAAGGATAAAAAGGAAAATGGTGATAAGGAGAAAGAAAGCAAAGATAAATCTTTTGGAAAATTCTTAGAAGAAGAGAAAGAAAAAGAAGAAGAAAAGGAAGAAGAGAAAGAAGAAGAAAAGAAGAGGAAGTAAAGAAAGCCACCTAGGTTGAAAGAAATGAAGAAGAGAATCCCAAAGTTGTTGAGCCACTAAATCCAATCGAAGAATCATCTGGAAACACCCTCAAAGGGTTAATGACAAGGAAACCAAGGCTACAGTCAGTGCTAGCACCTTAGCTAGTCAAGCTACCATCACATTTGGGCCATGTAGATTTGTCTAAGATTGGACCAATTGAGAAAATAAAGATTTGTGACACTTTCCCCAATTCTATTACACAAGAAACTACTAAAGCTTATCATAAAGGGAATGAGCTAATAAATGAAGCCATTAGATCTTTGCAAGAAATAGCCCTTGGTGTTACCATCAATGATTTCTTAGCACCAATTGAGAATCTAAAGTGCACAATTGATTTTGTTAAGGAATATGCTTCTAATCTTAAGGTACATACTATGAAAGAGGTAGAGACAAGTCTTCTAGAGAAAATACTATTGATTCTACAAGATACATGTGCAATTGCACATGATAGAGTGTTGAAAATTTTAAAAGAGGTGAAATACTATGATGAGGAAGCCCACTTATTATTTGTTTATTACATGTAGTGGTTAGATGCCACTCAAGGTATCAAGGACTTAATGGAATCAATTGAGTCTTAGCTAGCAAATGCCTCTGGAGTCTACAAAGTTGTAGATGATATAAATTAAATTGGTTGAACTTTGATTGTAGACCTTCAAAAAAATTTCTTCATTCTGAAAAGGAAAAAAGAAGATGCAATAAGAAAATTTGGACAACTTGGAGATCTGGTCATTTCTAGACATATCTCCATATCAAGTTCCTTGATAGATGCAGAAAGATTGGAGAAGATGAACATTATTCCTTCCACTCTGGAAGAAGGAGAAGGATGCTTAATGGAACTAGAATCTCTGCATAAGTCTCTTACCAAGGCTAAAAGGATTTGGGATGATGGTAAGCCAACTTGGGAAGCAATTCTCAAAGAACTACAAGGTTCCCCCAGCTCTTGATTATTTATATTTTCCTACCCTTTGTCCTTGATGTCAAAGGGGAAAAGGTTTAAAATTTAGTGTAAACAATATTTTGGTTTTAGTTTTATGTTTTTGAAAGGGGGCTTGTATGAAGAATTGAATAAATTTGTGTTTTTGCACAGTTTTGGTTTTTGAAGTGAGTTTCACTTTTGGCACATGTTGCCATCAATGACAAAGGGGGAGATTGTTGGAAGAATGAAGGAGACCTCTGATTTTTTATCTTTATTGTCACTGATGCCAACATTGTTTTATGATTGATTACCTGCCCCTTATAGTAAACTGTTTGTGCTACATTAATTAGGTAATTTGATCTAGAATCACTTTGAAGTGTACATCAACTCATATAATTTTGATATTTTTTCAAGATTCTTAGATGTAGTCATGATTAGGGAATCAACAATTTTAGTTGAACAAGTTGAAAGATCTAAATGTCAAAAGTTTAGCTTATAGTTTTGGTGTGTTTCTCTTTTGGATGGCTTAATCATAAAGTACACATTTCATGAAGCCTTATTTTTTAGGTCTGAGATGACCTAAATTGTGTCTTGCATTTTTGGTTTTGAGTGCCAAAGAAGTTTTTTTTGTGTCTGACAAGATATTTTGAGTTATGTATGCTTACATCCAATTAGGCCGACCTAATTGATGTATGAACCGTGTGTATATGGAATATCCTTGTATTGAGCATATATATATTTGAGATATACATAGATGTATGTGTGGATTGAGGAAAATATAGATAGATATAGAGAGATGACAAGAAGTGATGATGTGAGGTATGTGATAAAGTGATACAGTGTGAAGTCCTGGGAAGTTGATGTATACTTGTGATTCAATGTAGGAATTTCCATCTTTCAGAGCTTAATTGGAACTGTATTCAACACTTAGTAGGTGCATTCCTTTCTGTTCACATTCTTGGTAGTGAGCCATATCTTTTGTACTACGACTGTGAGCCTTTCAAGGATAGTGACTCCTGGTAGTGTGCCATGTAATATTTTGTAATTGGTTATAATACATTGTGACCTAATCCTCACCGTGCTTTTTCCCACTTTGGTTTTTCCACATAAAAGATCCTGGTGTCTATGAGTTGTGTAATGTTATGTTCATTTCCATGTTTTTACTTATTGCTTCAGCAAGATATATTGTAATAATTGGATGGTTGGCAATCAATTGGTTTAGTAGAATATTGATTCACACCCCCTCTCAGTATTCTGTGTGTTCAACACAATTTTATTAGGTGAAAAACTTGTGTCATGGGTGAGCAAGAAGCAAGAATCAATCATCTTATCTACAACAGAAGTAGAATATGTAGCAGTAGCATCATGTTGTACTCAAGTTCTATGGATGAAGCAAAACTCAAAGGAATCAAGGTTGAGTATAGTGAACCTATCTCCATTCTTTGTGATAACTCAAGTGCAATAAAAATATCAAAGAACCTAGTGATGCATTCTAGAACCAAGCATATATCAATTAAGTATCACTTCATCAGAGAGAAGGTTGTAAATTAGGAAGTCACCATGGAGTATGTGCCAACCAAAGATCAAGTGGAAGACATATTCACCAAGCCTCTTCCCAAGGAACAATTTGAATATCCGAGGAAAAAATTAGGAGTAATTTATCCCACACCATATCACTAAAATTTAATGATAAGGCATGGGTCTAGGGGGAGCTTCATTAGTAATTCATTCATCCCTAGAAATGAAAATAGAGATCAAGTTAGGTAAATCAAGTTTTACAAATTTCTAATGGTTTTATGGTTGCAGATTTGAGATCTCTTTTGTTTTTCTTTCAATTTCCTATAAAAGGGGGAGAACATTCAAAGGAAGAGAAATATTTAGGTGTGAAGCATGAGCCTTTACCATTTATGTCAAAGGGGGAGAAATTGTGCAAATACTCAGGCAATTTTGAAAGAGGGAGAATGTTGACAAGTGCAGTGAATAGTTTAGGTGTTACAAAGCATAAATTGAAACATCTATAATTGGTTGAGCATTTGGTTTTTCCATCAATGAAAAAGGAGGATATTGTTGGCATTGATGTCAAAAGTTCCATTGATGTCAAAGGAGATATCATAGATGTAGTGGATTTGGTTCTAGAAGAATTGGTGCAGGTTGATGGAGTAAGAAGCATTTTTTGCAATTGTTGCAAAGGTGCTCAAAAAGTTGCAATGTTGACATGAAATATTATCACTATTTTGCAAAATTTTCTTCCAAGTGTTAGAAGAGAAATCTATGGCCAGATTTGATATGGGTTTTTTGAGAGCTTCTCAAAAACGTGTTTTGATGGTCCAGAAGTTGTATGCCATGCTCAAGAATGAATTATTTGTGCTCTTGTATAGAATTAGGGTTTGTTGATAAACCCTAAGGTTTGTAGTCATGGTGGATGAACAAAGTTTATATTTTATGTTGACTAGTAATTGACTATTGTAGGTCAAATAAGTTATAACTTATATCTTTAAAATTGTTTGGTGACCAACTCCTCATCCTAGAGGTTACCTACTATGTCGATGGCATGTGCATTGCACCAACTCCTTACATCGTTGTTTGCATTCTCATGAACAAATCCTTAACCACAATGTGTGGTGTGCCCATGATGAATATTTGATGGTGAAAATTCATGTTTTAAGATCCAATGGCTATCAGATAATGTCTTCACACCATTCTTTGGTCTCTACCATGGTCCAATGTTTGTGCAATATGTGATGAAGGTTGATCAATGGCAATGATTAACCTTGCTAAATCGGATAGTGCCTACCAACCCATGGAATGTGTGGGGGGCCCGTGTCTAGCCCAATGGGATAGGAGGTTGAGGACACATGTATTATGGGACCAGAGTAGTGATAGGATCAACTAGTGAAGTACGATGTTAGCACTACTAAGTGTTAAGTTTACATTGTATCAAATATGTTATTTGCATCAACCAAGGCTATCAACAATGAAGTTTGATCAATGATAGCAATCAAAAATTGGTAAATCAGATGGTTCCCACTAGCTTGTAGTATGTTTGGTGGGTCCATGTCTGGCCCAGTGGTATAGCAAGGTAAGGACACGTGTATTGTGGGACCAGTTAAAGCTAGGTTTGGTTAGTGGAAGGTGACATTAGTTGAAGACAGGTGGAAATATGTGATTACATGGCTTCATTGCTTTCCATCACTATAGTGAAGAAAAATGAAGGCTTTTAGTGATGCGCTAGAAGGATACAACGGGTTGTCAACAGTGGAGATTGAGTGAAGGTAATTAGATGATGATCGTTATATCCATTCACATTTTTGAAATGGAAGTCAAAGGCTTATGTGAAGTAACAATGTACTAACTAAATGTGATGGGAGTTTAATAGATGAGATCATTAGGTGAAGATTAAATGACTATCGCTAAGGTTCTTCACATCACATATGAAGTCTCTTTCGAAGTAACGATATGTTATGAAGATGTGATGGCCATGAAGATAAGGTAAATAAGATCAATAGTGATTGTTTAAAGAGAATCAATCTAATGATCATGTTTTAAAGATATCAATATGAAAGGAGATCCAAAGGATCATGGCACAAAGATAAGAGATTGATGGTCCAAGTTTGAATTTGAAGACCACAAATGACTAAGTCCGTATGAACATAGGTTTTGACTGGTAACTAACATAGAGGATGAAATTAAATGATCTACCTACTCCTACAACTAGTTGATTGAATATTTGATTTGTAGGGTAGCGATAGATTTCCAAGGCAAAAAAGATCAAAATTAGATTAATAAAACAAGGAAATGCATTTAATGTATATTAGGGTTAGGGTTTTTTAGATAATTGTACTTAGTAAAATCCAATGAACCAGAATTTGAATTTGATGGCATGTGGCTCGATGAATAGGTACCTTCCTAAAGAAGAATTGTGGGAAAACCCTAATAGAAGCTTCTAGATGTGTTGGACGGAGGTGAAAAGCTTAAGGAAGTAAATATAGTTTGGTAGGGTTAAGGAAAAATAAGACAATGAAAAAATATCTAAGCGTAGAGGTGTGCATGATACAATAGTGAGAGTGAGAGAGCCAAGTTCTAGATAGAGAATGCATTAATTCAGAATGAGAACAAACCAAAAAAAAATTAGAGATCTTTATTAGGGTTAACATTCAAGAGGCAGAAAAGAAAGAGGAATAGAGTAGAAGATTATGGTACAAAGAGTACAACAAAGTGTTGAATAGTTACAAAATAAGTTGCAACATTAAACTATAATAGAATTGTAATATCTTGAGTTGTAAATCTGATTGGTGGGCTCCATTAGATAATTAGGTAGTTTCTCAATTTAGGGAGTGGGTGCCCTAAAACCAAGGGTTTGGTGTCTCCTTAAGGTTGGTGCTCTTAAAAATTATAATATAACATTTGATTGTGAGGCTGGATTAGGACAATAGATCCTAGCAACATTTCTCGCCGTGGTTTTTCCCATCTTGGGTTTTCCACGTATATCATGTGTTATGTGATGTTATTGTTGGAAAAACAAGGACACACAACTAAGAGTGGGGGGGTGAATCAGTTGTGACAGAAACTTAAACTTTTCTTACTTAACTCAACTTAATCTCATATCTAATGAATAAAAAATTAACCACAAGCTATTAACACATTAGAGAGACAAAGAACACCAATATTTTTTATGTGGAAACCCTATTAGGGGAAAAACCACAATGGATGTTAGTCTACAAGATTATACTTTGTTAAAAGTATAATGAGAAATAATAATGGGAATGCACGTGTATTCAGACACACTGCCTAGAGCTCACTACTCAAATACAAAAGAGGACTCACTATCAAGCAATACAGAAATATGGATTAGATCCATAGAGTATGAACTGAAAGAATAGCTTCTACACAAGCCTAATTATAATTCCAATTAAGTACATAAAACCTTCTTCACACTTCACTCAAACTTCTTCACTCTCTGCTCTGCAATCGAATGATAGAAACACTATTCACACATTTACACTTCCTCTGGCATACATTCACACTTATGCACACACTTAATTCACTCAACCAGTCGCTCTTATATATCCAGGTATGTGCATGATCATCATGGAAAAAACAAGCCCTTAAGTAGCAAAAAATTCAGAAAAATCAAAGTTAGGAAACTTGACGTAAAAATTTGAATAAGTTATCTATATTATTTCAAAAATATGTAAGAATAGAATCTGTAGAAAATTGAATGTAGTGTCTAAACTACTAGGTTTATTTAAAAAAAGGAAAAATCTATTTGGTGAAAATTTTAAATTTCAATGTAGTAGTAGTTAAATTTTAGGGAAAAAATAAGTAGGTGTCTGTCTAACCACCCTAACCACAATAAAATGATAATATTTTTTTATAATATTTTAGATATAAGTAGAGGACTCATGTCCGGATGTGATGCATATTTTTTTTGTAATTTGTTTTCAAGTAAATAATTAATTATGAATTTTTTATTACAACTTTTAAAAAATATAAAAAACTTGTATGTCTGACCACCTTAACTTGATCAAAACTTCATGAAATTAAATTTTCTTTTTTTCATCCTATAGTATGCAAAGCATAGAATGTGACGCGATGTTTCAGATTCAAAATGTGATGTCGCTGAAAGCTATATAGATTTTTTTCAATCAACTTATCAATCACAGGGACTTTAGTCAGACCAAATAGAAAATGAATAATAATTATTTATTAAATTCAAAGTATAGCATAATTTATATTATGGAAAGTTGAGAATCTCCTTTAAAAACCCTTTTGTTTCATCAATTTGGGTAAAAAAAAAGTTGTCATCCACATACCCTACACATACCCATCATATTGCCACTTTTTGGCCCATCATGATCCTACACATACCCATCCGCAACATGAGATTTCATCACAACTTAGTCTGCTAGAAAAATAAAACATATTTTCAATGTTGGCCCAAATTCACAAATAAATTTCCAATGCAAATCCACCAAGGTTGGCCACAACATAGTGGAGACTCAAATTAACATCTCCAATACAAAAATACTTTAATTAATTTCACCACGAAGATCCACAACACACTACCACCAACATGTCGACCAAGAATATTAAAACTTGAACATGCGCAAGAAAATATCTTCAACACAATCTCTTTGAGTAATGTGGACGTACCACAAAGATAGAGAATGATCTAGAGACATAAGAAAACACCAAAAAAAAACAAAGAAGCATCCGCAACAACTGAGATTACTAGAATAACACAATCTTCATTTAGGAACACTAACAAAGACCACAAAAACATTGTTAGACCACAACACAATCAAAACTTTATGTGGACCTCTGAAACTTCCAGTAGATGATCTAGAAACATTCAACAATAAACCTTTTAATCCACACCAGCTAATCTTTAATGTATAGAACAAGACACCTTCATGACCTGCACAGTTCCACTGGGAACCTAGAACACTTTCT
>VDFB02086081.1:404850245-404863057 GCA_007258455.2 Sequoia sempervirens | reverse complement strand
ATTAGCTGGAATAAGTCAGATTTGATGCAAATGCAAGATAAAATGATAACACACACAAGCAAGAATGCACAAATGATTCAAAAACAAAAAAGGTATTGCCCCTGTCAAACTATAAACCAATTATTGATTGACTGATTGTTGATGATGATAGTGTTGTCATCGCGGGGAACGATATATCCCTAGATCAACACAAGGATGACTGATTGACTAATTGATTGGTTGATTTGGTTTATGACAATATTAGGATCAAGACCAAAGGATGTGATTGGATAATTTGACAAGATTGATTGACTTGATTGGTATGGATTAAGGATTGACTTGCATTTGGATTGTTGCTTGGAATGATTGAGATGATTGATTTGATTTCAAGAAGTGGTTTGGAATGATCTGATGATTGATTTGATGATTTGATTGTCTTTTTTCAGAATCTTTTTCCATTTTTTATTTATTTTTGAAATGTTTTGAGGGGTCAATGGATTAAAATATGGATAGCATTTGTGCTAGATACCAATGACAAGGGGAAAACCAATTCTAGGTGCAAGGAGATAGATGGGATTGATGGATGAAAGGGTGGGTGATGGGATAAGGGATAAAAGGCTCATGATAGATGGATGGATGGAATGGATGTATGCCTCATAAGAGAGCAGGATGTAACTCAAAGACTATGTTATAGAATAACATGCCCATTCTAGGGCTCAGAAATTAGGATTTTTGTGACAAAGCTTATGACAATAGGATAATGTTAAAATTGTTTTGGGAAAGGATGAGGTATATCAAGAGATACCCAAAAACATGTTTCAACATTTTTTTTCCCTATGTCTTCATCAAGATCAAAGGGAGAAGGTGGATAAAATTGGACTTAATATGATAGGTATGTATGATGGCTGAAAAGATGGTGGGTAGGATGATGACAAGACCTTGAAAATGATGGAATTTGAATAGATGAGACATTGTGCCCCCAAGTGTAAGTGACATAGAATATCAACCTACACATGACACTTGTTTGCCAAGTTTTCATCATGGTACTTATCTAGGTGCCTATTTGCCAGGTTTTCCCCATTGGATGAAGGGATTTCTATTTACTTTTTTTTTGTTTTTTTCTCTCTTTTTTTTGACTTTTTATTTTTTTATTTTTTTGGATAGGAGAAGGGGAATATGGATGGGAGGGACTCAAGTGTCTAGTTCCATGAAAGGTGGTAGTCCCACTAGAGATTAATTTCATTGCATGGACCATGTCAAATGTCATTATGCTCATAGATGTTGGTAAGGGATGACATGAAAGGGAGATGGAGTAGGTAGATGATGGATTATGATGTGGATTATGGAGGAAAATATTGGATTATGATACAAATTATGTAGGGAAGATGATAGGGATTATATGGGACTTATGGAAAAGATGAATGGGGAGACTTAGCCAAAAGCATGGACCATAGGAAGATGGTGGGGGAGATATGTAGGATAATGAGTGAAGGATGAGGAGATGGAGGTATGTGGAATTTTTGTGAAATGGAAGGGAACCATGACCAATGGTTGCACACACTATGATAAATGTTTGAAGCTTTTGATGTGGATGGGGTGTAGGAAGAAATGGAGATGTTTGCTTAGGAGGTGGGTGGTGAAGTGCTTTAGGTACCCACATAGACTTAGTATTTTTATGACTTTTATTTGGCTTGTGGGCTTTAGGAATTTGAGATTTTTGAATGGAATGTGCATTTTGGATGGAAGGGGATAGTTTGGATTTTTGTGATGTAGATGCCTCATTTTACTTGCTTTCCTTTTTCTTAGGCACCCAAACCATTTTAGTTTTGGCCTTTACTTTTGGAGGTATGGGCTTATATAAAATTTTGAATGTATTTTTTTTTACTTTTTGCATTGATGCCCTAGGGCATGAGGATTTTTAGTATTTTTTACTTTATAGGTAGAGGCATTGATTTTTTTTCTTTTGAATCCCATGGGTATGGTGGAATGAGTGGAAGCTTCATGTTTAAACAATGTGTGCATTGATTGGTCATGATTAGGATTTTTAGAAGATTTACAGATGGATGAATAAGGGGATTGTATAATGGCAATATTAGGTGTGGGGAGTAATGGAGGTAGATTAGATGGAGGGATATTAGGATTTTGAAGAAATGGTGTCAAAGTTGATAGTGGAAGGTGTATGGTTACATGCTTTTGACATTTGTAGGATGATGGAGGCAGAATGGCAACATATGTCTTGGGTGTATGATAGGGATTATGATGGAAGGAGGTGGATGTAGGATGCATGGAGGAAGTACCAACATCTTGAGATTGGTTTCTTTGGGGTGAGTATCCAAGGCTAAATGAGTGTGGAGGGACTTTGACATGGATGGGCTCCAAAATACCATGTTCATGAAGGTCTAGAAGTTTACCTTGGTGGTACATGTTTTGGAGTATGCAATGGACAATGGGACTAGGTGCAGGTGGAACACTAGACACGAGTTCCTTATTGGATGGAGAAAATGAAGCAAGGGAATATAATGGTTGTTGTTGTTCTAAGGAGGAACATTCATGAATGAGGGTGGAAAGACCAATAGGATATGATGGAGGACTTGCAATGGGGTTGATAGTGGGTGATGGAGGATCATTAGGATCTTGATTAGCATTGTGTTCACTTAGATCCAAAGTATTTGTTTGATCTTCTATGTGTGCTTGGGAGGCATATGTCTCATCAAGGGAAGTAGATGTTGATGAATCATGGATAGGGCTAGGTAGGGGGTGGATATAAGCAATGGAGGTTTCTTGCTCGTGGATAGGTGAAGTGATAGGCTCTTGACCATGGAATGCATAAAGTTGGCTAAGAGGATCATCATGGCCTTCTTGATCATAGGTAAGATCATAGAGGGGAGTATGATCATAAATAGGACAAAGTATGTTATGAGTGGGATCATTAGATAGGCCTATATCTTGATTAGAATGAGAGGTTAATGTTTCCTCATGCTTAGGATAATGGTCTTGGCATAACTCTTGGCTTGATTGAATGGAAGTGGAAGGGGGTGACTCTTGAATGGGCTCCACATGTTCTAGATGGTCAAAAACATGGAGACATGATGGAGGTTAACTTGGGCTCAATGGGGGAGACTCTTGAATAAGCTCAAGGGGGATACTACATGATGGGGTTGTAAGAATGAGCATGGTGTTTGGAGACTCTTTTGTAGGTTCAAGCATATGAGTTGGATGACATGGCGATGTTTAATTCCTTGCTATTAGCCCTTGGACCACATCCTTTGTAGGTGGATGGGTGGATTTGGGTAATGCCATAAGTTTACTTTTGAAACGTTTGAATTTAGGGCATAGATTTGATGGAGGATTAGATGATGGTGGGGGTAATGAAGAGTTTGATGGGTTATAAGGGAGAGAGGCCAATGGATTAGGACTAGGACATGGTGACTTAGGGATAGGTATTTGAGTGGATGGTGGTATGATAAAGTTGTAGGGTGCATGAGCTAAATTGGTATTTCCCTTGTCAAAGGTGGCATTAAGACTTAAAGGCTTTTGATCTTGTTCAAAGGTGGAATTTGGCTCACATGTGCTTGTTGTGGGATGAATTGATAGGTTGATATAGAATTGACATGGAAAGAGGTGGGATCAGGTGATGTGGAATTAGTTTGATAGGTGGATGGATTAGATTGATATGAAATGGAGGGAGATACCACATAGGAATGAGGTGGATTTGATTGGTGTTGAATGAATTGAGGATGATGTGCTTGTTGGGTTTGACAAGTGGCTATGTGATATTGGGCTTGTGCTATGAGTTGTTGCATGTGAGGTGATTGGTTTGTTTGAAGTTGAAATTTTTGGATGAGGCGTTGGAGCCCATGTATAATTTTTTGGTCTAAGGGTTGTGGTGCTTGATAAAGTGATTGGAACAAGTCTTGGAATTGGGGTACTAGGTCTTCTAATGTTGGCATGGTGTAAAATGATGTTGATTGGATTAAAGAGATGACAATGATTAGGATATGATGTGGAATGAAAAGATTAGATGATTTGGATGAAGTTTTGGGAAGGTTATGGATGGTTAGAATGATATGTTTATGTGTTGGTGTTTATAGCTTGATATGGAAATTTGTAAACAAATGATTACACATGTACACACATAAATAACTCACACAAGACACATAAGCAAGTTTGAAATTTGAAATTTGAAGAATGTAATGATGATTATTAAACAAGTACACATGGAAGACACATCAACAAGCCCTATGACTAGTCAAGTGGGGTATGGCCAATTAGGTCTCAAGCTAGTTTGCACAAGGTTGTTTAAGGAATGATTTGGAAGAAAAATCCTGCCACACAGTTGGGAGAAAGGGGTAACCCACCCTTCACCTTCACTTCCCAAAGGTATAAAGTTATTTGGGGCTTAGAAAAGAGTGACAAGATTTTAACTCCCAAACAAGTGTGTCTTTCGATTCACACTTTGATTGAGGTCATCCCTAAGGGTGATGAAATCCCCTAGGAGGCTTCCTCTGAAGGGTTTGACAAAAGAAAACCAAGTGAGGTGTTTGTGATCACACATGCACTTGATTCACACTCGCAGTTGTTAATTAACCCTTAGAAAGGAAATGTGTGTAAGAAAACAATGGAAGCACTCATTCTTTTTAGATCTGAAATCAAAATGTGATGGAAGAAATTGGTTAATTTTAAACCCAATTTTTGATATGTGATTGAAGACAATATTCGTTTTAAGAGCCCAAATCCAAATGTGTGACAAACAAGATTAAGAGATGAAAGATTAAACGAGTGCACCTAGAAGTTTTCTCTTTCCATCTACTATCTATGACTGATATTGCTGCTACTATAGCTCCTTATGATCACCTACAAGATCAAAAAATGATATTATAATGCAGCCATAAAAAAAAAAGCTCATTAGAAAATTGTAATTTCAGATACATGTGTTTAACATAGTCGAATTATATTTCATTATTTGAAGATTTTGTTGATCTGAAAAATAAAAAATCAAAGAAGAGATCCCTGCTAATTTTCTAAGAGCTTTCCAAAAATGTAAAGAAGTCAAAAAAATTCCCTGTTTTGCACCCAGAAACGCGGATTTGTGAAAACCATACAAAAAATGAAGATTGGATGTTTTCGCATTGTATTTGACCTCCAAATTAAATTTGTAAAACATATACCCCCATTAGAATTTCAAGAGCTTTCCAAAAATGTAAAAAATTCTAAAAAATTCTCAATGACTCCTACAAAAATGATGACAAACCCTCATTTTTTTTTACTGTAGCCTGTTGAGATGATCCACAAGATTCTATGAAAATCTTGTAGAAAAATTTGCAGCTGTGTAGAAGATATGAAGAAATTTGTAAAACCTAGGGTTTTGTCCAAAAAATGGCAGATTTGTAACAAAAAGTCAATAAAACCTGCAAAAAGAAAGCTAGATCAAAGGATTCACATTGGGTTCACCAATGTAATTAGGAGAAAATCAAATATAAAACTAAAATAGAAATATATCAATCCTAACTAGCACAATAGAGTATGAGCAAGCATGAAAATCACAATAATAAACAAATGCAAACCCAAATCCACGCTAAACTCGATTTATCTCCATTACTCTTCTCCACCTGCATGAGAATGCGAGATTTTGAAGGATTGATAATGGAGGAATGTTGGTTGCTCAATTCAGCAGCATAATGACCTGATGAAAATGACAAATGGAGAATGATAGAGACAGATGGAAGACTGAAGAATGATTTTAACAGAGTGAGGATAGTTAAGAATCAACCCTCCTAAATGGATTGTGAGAGGCTATATTTATAGAGCCTTGATGTGAACAGAGATAAGATTTGATAAGGATTTAATTTTTGACAAAAGAGGAAATACAACAAGATGAGATAAGATTTTAAAAAGATAGAAAGATTTTGATTTTCTCTTTTAAAGGAAATAAATCCTAAAAAAGATGAGAAGGATAATTGATGAATTATCTAATTAAATAAATAAATTAGATACACATGAGTTTCAATTTTGGAAAGAAAGCGAGAAGATCTTTTTAGGATTTTATTAATTAAATAAATATTTGATTTATTTAATTAATGTTGGATTTATGATTTTATTAATTAAATAATATAAATTATTTAATTAACATTAGAAGAATGAATAGAAATGATTTAATTAATTAAATAATATAAATTATTTAATTAACATTAGAGGAATGGATGGATTATGTATAGGAAGGGAATAAATGAAATTAGTCAAATAAATAAGATTTATTTAACTAATTAGATGATGACACGGGTACCTAGGGAAAAACATGCTACAAGATGTCTAAATGATGTAATGTTGTGACAAGGTGTTGTAAGAGGACATTTTTGGGTGTTTACAAACATATTTTCAATGTCGTCCCAAATTCACAAATAAATTTCCAATGCAAATCCACCAAGGTCAGCCACAACATAGTAGAGACCCAAATTAACATCTTCAATGCAAAAATACTTTAATTAATTTCACCACGAAGATCCAAAACACACTACCACCAACAAGTCGGCCAAGAATATGAAAACCCAAACATGCACAAGAAAATATCTTCAGCACGAGCTCTTTGAGTAATGTGGGCGTACCACAAAGATAGAGAATGATCTAGAGACATCAAAAAATACCAAGAAATAATAGAGAAGCATCCACAACAATTGAGATTACCAGAATAACACAATCTTCATTCAGGAACAATGATAGAGACCATAGAAACATTGTCAGACCACTACACAATCAAAACTTTATGTGGACCTCTAAAAATTATGGTAAATGATCTAGAAATATTCAACAATAAACCCTTTAATCCACACCAGCTAATCTTTAACGTACAAAAAAAGACACCTTCATGACTTGCACATTTCCACTGGGAACCTAGAACACTTTCTCTTATAATTTTCTCAATATCCTTGTCATATACAATGACTAATATACCAAATTCTAATAGTGTTGACATCAATGACAACCACATATCAGCAACCATATCCACAACATCCAACAGTTATGTTTGTGAATGTTTAAGTCTCTGCTTGTTATTTTTTAATCTACACCTAAAGAACTAAAAGGAATCATTCTACTAAAAGTATTTGAGGCTATATTTTAAGTGATCTACTGATTCACCCCCTCTTAATAGATTGTTGTGTTCCAACAAATCACCTCAGGGGGTGCACAAAATTTAACATCCAAGGGACAGATTGATAACCACACCTCAGGGGGTGTTACAAACAACACCACCACTAAAGGGGTATGCCAATAATAGAAATCTCACAAGACAAGATGGATATGGGTAATATATTCCCCCCTTAAAATTTCAAAAAACTTTCTATGCTTGTATTTTAAGGGAAAAAAAATGCACACCTTCAAAACTAGTTATCCTTGCCCCCAAGTGTAGAGACAAGGAAAACCACACAAGACTATCATGTTGCTACCATGGAAAATATGGTTACACTTAAGATTATACCACCATGCATGGAAATGAGCAAACATATAAATCTATAAATCCCGCATAGTGAGGAGAAACACCATAAAATAAAGATTATTATTTCTTCCAAGGATTAGGTGCATCTACACATAGGAGAGCACCAAAATCATGAAGTTTATGTATTTTATTATGCAAGGCCTAATATTCATTGATGGAATGATCATGCACTTGATGATATGCACAAAATGAGTTTTTTTTATTAAATTTATTTCATATTTTTGGAGGAAGAGTAATAAAGTGGTCTTTGAGAAGCCTAAAAAAATGCTCTTGCTTAGTGGTAGGATAAATTCCTTTCTCTTGTGAAGAAAATCTTGCTCACTTACCTAAGATGTCATAAATACAGTAGATGATAAATCATTACATGAAGATGTGGATGAAGGTTGGAAACCTAGACCCTATTTGGAAAAGTACGATATAGACTTTACTCAATCCTTTTTACTTTATGTCACGTCTCAAACTTTGACACCTCTTGATTTCTCTTTACATAGAACTAGAAATTGAATGTGTGGTAGAATAACTTGTGTGATCTTTGAATGATAGAATAAACAAATGCTATTTTATTCTAGAAAATGAAATGTGATAATTATTATTTAATTCAAATGATATAGTATAGAAAGTGATATATTAGAATGAAGAATTGAATTTCTTTGATTTATATTTTTGGACACTAACCTACTAATGGGTGTCTGATTTTATATGAGGTGCAGGCTTGACGAAGACCAAGAGTGTAGTTGAGGTAGAGGAGGTTAGCTATCTGGCAGGGTTAAGTGGGAACATAATCTCTCGCACGCACACACCACATAGTAACATATTAAAATTGCATTTAGAAAATTATTTAATTAATTGTTATATTTGTTTTACTTGCTTTATTTATTTAAATTAGATAGTGGAAATTAAAATGCATATAATTAAAAGGATAAGTTTATTTTATTTTATTTCTTAATTGATGCTTTATCTGAGGATAAAAATGATATTTATTTTATTTAAATGAAGATAATTTGTTGCATAGGAAAGCAAATCTTCTTTTTGTTTTTAAAACAAATTTATTAGAAATTTAGAATAAAAGGAGATAAGAGAAGATTTTCGAAAAAAAAAGAGATAAGATAGAAGTCAAGAAAAGATAGAAAATATGAGAAAAGAGGGAAAAATTAGAAAACAAAAATGGAAAAAACAAAGGGAAAACAAGCTAGAAGAAATAAATAAAAATATATATAAAACTCTTATTTTCTCACACAAAGGGAAATCGATTCTAAAACTCATTATTATCTTATCTTTTGTTTTCTCATTATGTATGTGCAAAAACAATACAAAAAAAATTAGAACAGTGAAATTTAGATAAAAAAATGGAGGTGAAGAAGAAGTGGAATAAGGAAGAATAGAGCAAGAAAGAGCAACTGAATTAGAGCAGATTGTCATATTAGCATTGGAATCTAGGTTTTAATCATTTATTTTCATGAAGTTTTATTTCAATTATGTGTAATGATTCATTTTAGTTTCCATGAGAAAATATTTAAATTTGCTTAGATAATTATCTTGAAAATGCATATTATTTTCCTATAGAAAACCTGTAAGACTTTTTTTTATTAGAAAATCAATTAGGCTCTATATGTCCGTTAAATTTTGATTTTGTATATATATATATACAATCATATAACATAATATATATATATTCATATATACATATATGTAGATAACTTCCATATTATATATATATATCATATATACATATATGTAGATAACTTCTAGATTATATATATATATATATAACTGTAAATGTCTCCCCACTGTAATTTTCTATCTGAGATCAGAGATTGAATAAAATTTCACTGTTTTCTTATGACTATGTAGAATGATATATATAAACATTTAAAAAATATATATATACAAGTTTTATTTGATATAAATTGCAGCCTGTATTGGGAGAGCTGTGGAGAGGACAACAACCTTTCCATAGGACGCGGTATGTGGAGAGGGTGTTGCCCTCCCCACAGGGGCTGTTCCCATGTGGGAGAAACCACGCCCCCCCCTCACCCTACAAACTTAGCAACTCAAAGCTTATATTTATATTTTCTACTGAAAAATATGTGCAGAAATTCGCCTCCTTCATATTGGAGTATACAACACTTCAAATACATTCTTTGTCAAACTTTAAATTTCTTTCTAATTTTTTTTATAAACTCCAAATTTTGGGAAATATTCCTTTGGCTGCCTTCAGACAATTAGAAAGATATATATATATGTATATATATATACACATATAAATTTATATATGTATATAATATATTATGCACATATAATTATATATGTATATATATGTGTGTGTGTGTGTGTGTGTGTGTGTGTGTATGCACATATAAATATATATATATACATGTATAGAACAAATCTAAATAAATTGATATTATTATAATATATAAGGTGTAAACAACATGTTTTTAAATTAACAGGAAGTTGTTTTCAAAACACACACACACACACACACACACACATATATATATAAACAAGTACAAAATTTTATGAAAAATTACATGAAAAATCTGAACTTGACATCCATAACTTTGTGTTTGGCTGAGAAAATGATCTAAATTTATAATGATGTTCTTGACTAAAAATTTGATTAATAATGCCTTGTGTAGTCTGAGTTTTATTACTGTTAATTGTAAAAATATTTTCTTGAATGTATGAATATATTTATTTATGAGTATATATATATAAATACGTATATAGATATATTTAAAAGTCTAAAAGAATAGTTCAAATTTGTTCATGAATATATTTGACATGCATGATGATTTATGAATTATATTGAGATTTCAATCAAACAATAGTAAACCATTGAAACACTATCTTTATGTGAAACATATGAATTTTGAATTAGATAAATTGCTATTTGCTTGAACAATTAATTTATTGATTGATATCAAATCTTGTAAACACTTAGAAAATTGATGACGAAACTATACTTGAAAAAGATGAATAATTAGAAATCACTTGAAATATTATAAACTTGAGACCATTCATATTACAGGTATTTCTTTATGAAACCACTTCCGGGACAGGATGTTGAGTGTGGATTTCTAGAGACAATAGTTTTCCTTTTCAAAACTATCACTTTTTGTTCTTTTGTTGCTTGGCCAAGCATATGCACCATTGAAATAGATGGAATTTTAAAAGCCTATATATTATTGATATTAGTCTCTGCCACATCCTGCATGCAAGAGTTATGTCATTCTAGATTAGATTGCATGCAGGCATCAAGTTTGCATGGAGAGTTCCCTCCTGCTTCTCTGTTCTAGGTTGCTAGGCTGCTTGTGCAGGGTCAGAGTTTTCTTCAAGCTAGGAAGAAATCCGGGGAAGTATTTATACTTCGTGGTTGGGTGGAAAAGGAACCTGGACCCACTCCTGGTCTTGGCTTTGTGGAAGACAAAGCCATGTCATGGTGGTTGAGCACCAAGAATTTATCTTCACATGGATATTTATGTATACATATTCTTGTAAAACTTTGCATGGCTTGCATAGTCAATTGTAATTTAAATTATGAACTTGATGTAACCATCGATATGTACTTGCATATGTAACATTGAAAATGATATTATAACTTTACTTGATGTAAGCATCACACTTGACATTGTAATTGCTTGACAACAATCTTATTATTATCTATACATATTGCTTCATTAATCTTATGAGGAAATGGATTTTGTATCTGATACTTTAATTGGAAACATGTTTTTTCCTTGAGTTTCGATGGTTAGCAAGTAAGGATGGTGAACCTTTACACTTTATACTATTTTTGCATTATATCCATTTTTAGAAATAATTTTCTATCCAAGCCCATAAAATCCTTCCAAATCAAATGAAGAAACATTATCTACATTCTCATGAGAATAATGTTGAAAGAAGGTTTTCATTGATGTCAAAGGAGTTTATGGTTGTTAAAATTCTTCATTGTTGTCAAAAGAATCCTTTTCAAGAGATCAGTGAGAATTAAATGCAGCTATACTACCATATCATTTTGAGTTGACATGAAAGTATACATTGCTATATATATTGATAAAATAAGTTGAGGACTATCTATAGTATCATACTACATTTTTTCATGTTGTTATAAGTGATTTGAAAGTTTAATCCAAAATATTTTAGGTGTGTTACTCATGGTAGAGAAATTTCTCTAGCAATAAAACAATGTTTAGTATTTCTTTGAAAAGGTGAGTTTGACTCTGCAGTTTGAATGCAGAGTATGTATACACATTTTCTATCATATTCCAGAGTTTCCAAAAGATATATTTAGCATGAAATAAGTTTGTCGTGACAGAAGGCTCTCTATGCTTGTTTATTAACCAGTTAGTCTTTGAGAACTGTGTGGTAACAACTAGTAGCATGTGGAATGTAAAATTAGCATGTGGTGTTATGATAGGTCAAGGTTAAGGTTAATGTGGAAGCAAATGAAATGATGTTCTTCTAGTAGAAATAAATTTGATTTAGGATCAACCTATTACAAGTTTTAATGTAATTTGAATTTAGATCCACCTTATGTCATCTTGGTTAATTGTGAACCCCTATCCCACATAGAGTTATGCTAATGTAATGTTTTGTATATAATCATACATTTGTGCAGATGCACAAGGTGAAGTATAATTGAAGCATCTCAATCATTTTGAAGCATCTCAATCATCATGCACCATTATCAAAATATCTTAAGGAGTGTAGTAGAGTGTCTAAATCAATTTCAAACTATTTGTAAGTTGTATAATCAACACTGAAGGTTCGCAAGATTTATCATTGTAATTTTGTAGGACTAGTGTTCTACTCAGAGAGATGATCCTTAGATTATTGTATTGGGGATTGGTGTCTCTAGTAGGTTGGTGCCTACTTGATATTGTAAATTCCCTTAGTATATTTCTACTTTGTGAGGTTGGATTTAGATAGTAGATCCAAGTAGCTATTCTCATTGTGGTTTTCCCATCTTGGGTTTCCATGTATATCTTTTGTTCTCTTGTGTGGATGTGTGCTCATGATTGTTGCTTGATTATTAGTAATTAAGTTTCAAATTTCATGGTAAAAAATATGTATTATGATGCAGGAGCATCCAGTGGTGTAAGGGCAATCTTGCATCACCCAAAAATAGTTAAATTTTAAGTTTCTCAGTTTTTATATGTTTTTATATTTTTGGATACCCTTTTTGTCATAATGAAATTTAATTCCGGTTTGTATTTTTGGTTCACAGGTTGAAAGATGTGCGGTTTAGTTTCTAGATTTGCACGAAAATCTTCTAGACAGGTTGAGGCACCGACTCTGGATCGGCCACGAAACTTTCCAAAATCCGGCATGAGTGGAT
>VDFB02086081.1:404827147-404850145 GCA_007258455.2 Sequoia sempervirens | reverse complement strand
AAGTGGGATAGTTACTTACTACTCCTGAAAAAGTTTGAGTGGTAGCAAACTGGTTTACCTCCTTGCATGAGTACTACTCCCATGGAAAATCCACTCGCATCTATCTCGATCTCAAATGGTTGATGTAGATATGGTAAAGCCAGAACTGGTGTGGTGCTCAACTTTCCCTTTAAAGTGTCGAAAGCCTTCTGTTGTGGACCTCCCCACTAAAAAGTTGCTCTCGTACTAGTTAACGCGTGCAATGGTGATGCTATATAAAGAGATTTTAAATAAACTTTCTCGAGTCTTGTTGCACCTAGAAACCCGACCTCTGTGGTATGGCTTAGGCCATTTTACAATAACCCGACCTTACATGGGTCTACTTTCAATTGACCACCCCCTACGACATAGCCTAAGTACACTAAGGATGTCTTAGCAAATTCATATTTAGACATCTTTACATACAATTTTTCTTTTCTCAATACATCAAAGACTTTCTTTACATGACTTACATGATCTTCGAAAGTTCGACTGAATACCTCGGATTTATCATCTTCTTTAGCTTTTACAAGCATCAATACAAAGTTTTTACTTGAATTGACCAACCTCTTCATTTGACCAGCATTAACTAGTGTAAGATTAGTCTTCACCTTATGTGCCCGTACAATGTATTCTACTCCATCTTTAAAAAGATGATACTTATTCTCCCCCCTATAAAAGATTGCTTTTCTGTCATAAAGATAAGGACTCCCTAACACAAGCCCACAAATATCCAAAGGGACCACATCGACTTCTACCTCATCTACAAAGTTTGCGGTGATAGCAAATCTCAATTTACATTGTTTAGTTACTTGTAGTTGAGCATCATCGCAAACCCATCCAAGTGGATATGGTTTCGGATGAGGTGTTGTAGGCAAATTAAGTTTCTTTACAACTTCTTCAGATATTAAGTTGACTTGTGAACCCGTATCAAACAGAGTATCAATCTTAGTGTGTTTTGTTACAACATGAATGTGAAACAATTCATTTCTTTGCTTATCAACCTTAGGAGAAGATTCTTTACTTGTACTTGCACTGGCATTAGAAAAACTTGCATCAGATGAGAGAGATATACCTTTCCCTTTACCTTGGATTCCGGTAGCAACAATTTTTGTCTCATCTCCGGAGTCTGAACCAAGATCCTGTTGAATCACTGCAGTAGTCTTGCCTTTATTACCTCCATATCTTTTCGGCCTCAACTCAGGATGAAGCTTCCAACATCTCGAATCATCATGCCCCTCTTTCTTGCAATGGGAGCACATAGGTTTCTCACCCTCTTTCTTAGCTGTAGCTGTTTTCTTCCCTTTGCCTTTATCTTTGTCTTTATCTTTCCCTTTAGACTTACCCTCAAACTTAGATGGCTTCTTAGAAAAGTTATCACTAAAAGTATTCTTACCCCTAGACTCTAAATGAGTAGCTTGAACAGACACCTCGTCTAGATTGTTGGGACTCAACATCAAAATAGTGTGCCTAAGGTAAGAATGTAAACCACCAATATACTTAAGTAATGTGTCTTGGGTATACAAGGGAACATTTAGAGCAATGGCCCGTTTCCTAAACTCATGAGTATACTCCTGGACAGACTGCCCCTTACCTTGCCTAAAGGTTTGCCAATTCATGGTTAACTGTTGCATGTAACCTAAAGGGTAGAATTGTTTCCTAAGGGCAGCAACACACTCCATCCAAGACATATTAACTTGACCATGGCGAGCAATTTCTTCACGAGTTTTACTCTCCCACCAGGTGAGAGCTGTACCTCCCAACCGGAGAGTTGCTAATTGAATCCTAGAAGCATCTTCTACTAGGCCTTGAATCCTACAATATACTTCTACTTGTTGGACCCAATCGTCTAACTTCTCAGCATTTAACTCCCCGCAGTATTTAGGTAACTCAAATTTTACATCAAGCTTAATTACAGGCTTAGACTTGCTCTTAAATGGATTTACATTAGAAGAAGGAGAAGGAGAAGGATGAGAAGGAGGAGAAGGAGGAGAAGAAGAAGAGGGAGAAGATGGAGGAGAAGGAGTTTTTGGAGCTTTCCCCTCTGTGTCTTTCTGATCTTCCTGCTTCTTGTGCTTTGAAGAACCTCCCTTTTCGTGCTTCTTCTTGTCTGCATAAAGTTCGTCCACCATTGCCTTCATGTCAAGAAATAGCTTTTGGAAATCCTTGACACTAAGCTCTGAACTTTGTCCACCTTCTTTTTCTTCCATTTGTGATGGTTGATTAACTCTTCGTCTTCCGATTTCTGGATTGTATTCTTCAAGTTCTCCTTCACCTCATTGCAACCTGGATCTCATTAGCATTCAAATTGCAATACAAGCCACATACATAGCTCTGATACCAACTTGATCTATTTAGGATCTAGGACTTATTGGTTACAGAATGCTTAACGTTAAAAGATCAATTATTACAACGCTTAACTTAAATGATTACAAATTAAATGCTCAAATGAAATAATGAACATAACATAAAATAAATGAATGCCAAGATCAACTGAGAAAGAAAAGAGAGAAGAATAGAGAGACAAAACCAATTGATAATGGAGTTCGTCCCTAAGGACTACGTCTCTGGGTCCCTCTCCAATGGAGGACCGATCTGATTAGCTCCAAATTCAATTACAATGGCTTCAAGACTATCTCCTTCAAGCATTCAGCAGCATGACAGTACTCTGATATGCAGTAATGTCTTTAAAGACTCTCGAGCATTCTTCCGCTATCTCAACCTGGACTTGTCAAAACAAGGTCTATACCCCTCCTTTTATACAAAAAACTTGCCTAATATGGCTTAACCATAAAATTAATTGCATATCCTCCCTGATCAGCTCGTATCAGGTCTATTTTGCTCTCTGCAATCTTTTGGTTATAGGTTGTTTTGGGCGTTTTGTTTGTTTTGGCTTGATTAAGCCATTTTGATATGGCTCGGCCAACAGTACCATAACAAATTGATCCGACGCCACATATAGCTTAGAATGCTCGTGTGGCGCAGTGGTTCAAACACTTTTTGTTAGGCCGGATGGTCGGGGGTTCAAAATGCCGACCGGCCATTTTAAAACAAAATCCAACAGAATTAGCAACAAAAATAATGGCCATCCCCATTTAGTCGTGGTAGTTTTACCCGGCGCAACGGCGAACCAACGGACTGACTCCGGAGAGGTCGCGGGTTCACTCCCATGCGATATTTTAGCGATCCGATCAACAACTCGCTGGCCAAAGAAATTGACACGTGTCACGCTATCTTTCGCTGGAGACATCCGACGTGTGTGCTGACAAAGACGCTGACGAAGACTTCCGTACGCTGACTCCGTGCCACGTGTCAAATGATCATTCGTCAAAACTTGCCACGCTGTATGATGACAAGACAAGCCCGTACGCTGACTGGATGACACATGTCAGAATGCCATTCGCCAGACTTTTCCACGTCTGATGCCACGTGTCTGCCCACTGTTGTCGAGTTGTCTGCCACGGATGATGCCACGTCATCCGTACGGATGCCACGTGTCAACATATGATTGGTCTGTATAGATGAGTCATTTTCCACGTGTCTCGGCTGAATTCGCCCATATAGATTCCGTACAGTATGGACGATATGCTGATGTCATCATCCGTACAATCAGCTAGAAAGTCAACTCAAAACTTTGACTGCTTGTATCTTGAGCATGCGATGTCGGATTTCGACGAAACGAACACCATCAGAATCATCTCGATGAGCTCTTCGCGATTATGCCAGTTCCATTGATTTCTGAGATGATTATTTTTTTCACCTTCTGGACGCCCCTGAAGCCAGTTTGACTAAAAGTTTGACTGGCCGTAACTTGCACAAACGGAGTCCTTTTCGCCCCGTTCAAGTTGCATTGGAATCAGGACGTCATTCTCTTTCTGATGAAGCTAAAATCTAGAGCATTGGGAACACTTCAATTTTCACTAAAAAATTGTCCCCCAGATCAAGAAGTTAAGAGAAGAAAAACTATTGATTAATCTGAAGAAGTGTAGTTTTGTGAAGAGGGAGTTAGTGTACTTGGGGTTTTTTGTCTCAGCAGAAGGTCTCAAGATGGACCCAGAGAAGGTGAAGGCTATTCTGGAATGGCCTACCCCAAGAAATGCTACCGAGGTGAGATCTTTCCATGGTTTGGCTAGTTTTTATAGAAAGTTCATTAGAAACTTCAGTAGTATTTGTGGACCCCTGATTGAAACAATGAGAGGGGATAGAAAAGAATTCAAGTGGAACATTGGAGCAACAAAAAGTTTTGAACTATTGATGCAGAAGGTGACAGAGCAACCTATTCTATCCCTCCCAAATTTCAACAAGGTGTTTCAGGTGGATTGTGATGCTAGTGGTTGTGCCATTGGAGCAGTGTTGAGCCAAGAAGGTAAGCCCATTGCCTATTTCAGTGAAAAGGTAAATGATGCCAAGAGAAAGTATTTTGTATATGATCAGGAATTTTATGTGATAGTTCAAGCATTAAAGAAATGGAGACATTATTTGTTGCTAAAGGAATTTGTTCTATATACTGATCATCAGGCCTTGTAGTACATAAATAGTCAGGGAAAATTAAATCAGAGACATATGAAATGGGTAGAGTTTTTGCAGAGTTATACCTTTGTTTTGAAACATAGGAGTGGGAAGTCAAATAAGATTGCAGATGCCTTAAGTAGGAGGCATACATTGATGGAAAATATGTAGATTGAAGTGGTTGGGGTCAATGAACTCAAGACACTGTATGCAGAAGATCCTGATTTTGTAGAGGCTTGGAAAGCTTGCAAGGAACCTGTTACAGTGGATAGGACAAGGTGGCTAGATTTCATAATCTAGGATGGCATGTTATTTAAGGGAAGTCAATTGTGTATCCCAAGGAGCTCCATGAGGGAGAACCTGATAAAGGAGAAGCATAGTGGAGGAATGGCAGGACATTTTTTGGTGGGGATAAGACCGTGTGAGTTAGAGGCATTATTGTGGCATGGGTTGTCCACGAGGATGTGAAGAAGTTTGTACAAAGCTATAGGAGTATAATGGAGTTGGCTAAAGGTGAGCGAGAATCCACGGGCTTATGCTCGGCCCTTACTTGTGGAAGAGAATTTTGTGGGAGGATATAAGTATGGACTTTGTTCTTGGTTTGCAAGGATCGAAGGAGCCGTTAGTACATTTAAGTTGGTTTTGAAGATGGCACGTTTCATTATATTAAGAAGACTACGTCAAGTCCACATTCTTGGTTATTTCTTCAAGATTTGGTACAGGGCTATGGTTTGCCAAAAGAGTATTGTTGTTCGGATCGTGATGCAGGGTTGCAGAGGGTGCTGCTGGAGAACAGTGAGAGTTGAAGTTTAGGGTTCGCACCATCCACAAGCAGGATGGGTAGAAAGAGGTTGTTAGAGTGCGGGAAACCCTCTTTTGAGATGTTGGTAGGGGATAAGCAAGGGATGGGGCTTGGAGTCCTTTTGGGGCAGGGAATTTTCTTACAACAATTCTATTAGCGAAGCAGTGAATGCATTCCAGTTATTGTATGGGTGGCCCCGAATAGCTCGAGTGAGGAAGATGGACCAAGAGAAAGAAAATAAGTCTCTTGAAGCGAAGATTTTGTAGAACACATCAAGGATATACATGAGGAAGGTAAGAACATATTAACAAGATGAATATGTAGTATAAAAGGCTAAAACTGAGATCGAGGAAAGAGAAGAGGAGGTATAAGGAGTTTCAGATTGGTGATGAAGTGATGGTCCACTTGAGGAAAGAAAGGTTTCCAGTGGGAACATATAACAAATTGAAGATGAAGAAGTTTGATCCCTGTAAAATTTTGAAGAGGCATGATTCAGGGAATGCATATGAGGTAGCATTGCCGAATGGATTCAACATTTCCCCTGTGTTCAACATTTCAGATTTGATAGAGTATCATGAAGGTGGCGCAGAGGAAGTACCAATGATGGAACAATGTGGGATTCCAGCACCTACTTTAGAAAGGGAGGAGATTGAAGCAATCTTGGATATTCGTGTGGGAAGGAGTACCAGAAACAGGCAATATGAAGAATATCTAGTGAAATAGAGAGGAAGGCCTGTGAACGATTCATCTTGGCTATCTAAGGCAGTGGTTGACCGGTTGGGTTTTCCTCAACCATCTACGACGTGATGGGGTCACTTCTCAAATTACCCTGGGTGTCTGATGCAGGAGCATCTAGTGGTGTAAGGGCAATCTTGCATCACCCAAAAATAGTTAAATTTCAAGTTTCTCAGTTCTTAGATGTTTTTACTTTTTTGGATACCCTTTTTGTCATAATGAAATTCCCAATTTAAGGTTTGTATTTTTGGTTTTTGGGTTGAAAGATATTGTAGTTTTAGTTTCCTAGATTTGCACCTGAAAATCTTTCGAGTTAGATTTGAGGCACTTAGAGCTCCCGGATTGGCCCCGAAACTTGCCAAAATTGGCCTAGCAAATTTTATGTGCGTTCTTGACTTCAAGAACTTTCCAACGGTTCAAACGGTTTGTGAATCAGAGTCCTAGATCAAAAGTTATGGCCCTGCGAAGTTGGTGCACTTTCTAGAAGATACAGTTGCAAATGCTCTTTTGAAATTTGAACTTCATGTTGTAAATTTTCAGCGCAAATCACCTAAACTCAAATTGAATGTTGTTTTGGCTCCAAACTAATAAGGAGCTCTATTTATGGGCGGGTTTCTAATTTTTGGGTAACTTTTTGGGGACAAGCTTGCATATTGCGAAAGGGTTATTCTGTAGCTGTCTGTAACTTGCATGTGTTGTAGAACTTGGGGATTTGAGATCCTCTGCATGTAAGAAGCTCAATTTTCTGAATAATAAAATTTTTCTTGTTTGTGGGTTGTTTTCCGTGTCTCGGGTTGTGCCCTCATCATATTAAAGTTGAGTTTTAAATAGATTTGATCTACTAATTCACCCCTCTCAATATATTGTTTTCTCTTGAATTGGTATTGGAGCTTAGTTTCTTTGAAGGAGCCTAATAGCTTAAGGTAGATCCTGGATGGAACACCGAGTGGCTCAAGAAGGATTTTCTACAAATAAGGCACCATTGTTTGATGGATCCAATTATGCATTTTGGAAAGTAAGGATGGAACATACTTGATGGCCCCAAGTCTTAAAATTTGGAAATTAATTATAGATGGATATGATATTCCTAAAAATCCTCCAAGGGATTAGGTCATAAATAAGGCATAAAAATAATGCTTAGGAAAGCAATGATATTTTATGTGGGTTGTCTAAATTTGAATTTGTGAAGGTCATGTAGTGGAGGATAGCAGAGGAAGTATTGGAGAAATTACACACCATCTATGAAGGTGAAAGAAGAAAAGATCCAAACTCATATTTCTTAGTTTGAAATTTTGAAAATGAAGGAGGAAGAAAAAATTGCCACATTCCTGCTTGGGTTGGTGAAGATTTCAACTCTATTAGAGGTCTTAGTGAGGAAATGAAGGAAAGTATGATGGTGAAAAGGGTACCCAAATCTCTTACTAGAAGGTTTGATTCAGAATTTTCTACTATTGAAGAAGCTAAAGATCTAAATGCTTTAAAAATAGTTGAATTATATGGACTCTTGAATGCTTATGAGATGAGGTTTGATAGTGAAAAATTAATAAGAAAAGAGGCTACATTTAGAGAATCCAAGAAGCAAATTGATCTAGATTATGATGTTGGATCAGATCTGAAGGAGGAAATTTTTGTTAGAAAGTTACAAAGAGGTTCCATAAAGTATAAAGGTAAGTTACCTTTCAAATGCTTTAATTGTGGTGAAGTAGGACATTTTATGGATGTGTCCTTATAAGGACTCTAACAATGTTGATAAAAAGTATGCAAAAAATTAGTTTGGAAAGGGAATAAAGGTTACAGGAAATAAAAGAGTTTATTCATTAATGAGGAAGGCTACTCTACTGATGAAGAAGATGAAGATATCTCTAGAGATGAAAAAGAGAAGGTTGTATTCATGACCATGGAAAATATTGGAGATATTGAAGAGATGAATTCCAAAAATTATGATGAATAAGTAGATCTTGTGGAAGAGTTACTTGGTGTCGGAAAGGAGATCAAGAGATTGAATAAAAAAATTGTCGAAGTGTTGACAACACAAGGGTAGACAACTAAGAGGGGGGTGAATCAATTGTCTCAGAAATTTAAACTTATTAAACTTATTAACCTTATTCTTAGATCTAATTAATAACCATGAAAGCATAAATCATCAACACATCAAAAACACACATAACACCAAGATTTTTTTAAACCACGGTGGAGGTCAATCCACAAGATTATACCCTATTAAAAGTATAAAGAAGAATAAATGGGGAATGCGCATGCAGTCAAGCACACTGCCTAGAGCTCACTGCTCAAATACAACAAGGCTTATAGCAAAGGATGACACACTATCTTACAGAAACATTCAAATTACATCCGTAGGATTTTGAACTAAGACAATAACATCTGTTAATCCTTGATTATAGTTCTGGTTAAGCACATGAGCACTTCTTCACACTCCTCTCACTCTTCTTCACACTTTTCTTCTACCTTCAAATGATTAGGACATTATTCACACATCTCATACATGCCATACCTTCAAATGGAATAAAAAATCACTTACATATATCTGCAACAAGAGATTACATCACTACATGTTGGCTTCAACAAAATAATAAAATGAATACAAATTGTCGGCCCAAATCAATAAATAATTTTCAATGCGAATCGACCAATGTCAGCCACAACATAATGAAGACCCAAAAAAAATCCTCAAACACGAAACACCTTCAAAAATTATTCCACAACATGTTAGCATCACCTTGTCGGCCATGAACATGAAAAACATGAACATGCAAGAGAAAATCACCAATTGTGAGCACAATGATCAATGCAGACGTGCAACATAGATAGAGCACGATCTAGAAACATCCAAAATCATCATGAATTACCAGAGAAGCATCCACAACAACTAAATTTACTAGAATCACATCATCTTCATTTAGGAACACCAACTGAAGCAACAAAATGATTGTCAAAACATAATTGCTCATAACTCGATAAAATCTTCATGCAAATTTCTGAAACTTAACATGGATAAACTAGATATACACAAAAACAAACCCTTTAATCCACAACCTCTAATCATCAACGTACTAAGCTAACCAACAGACTGAACTTCACTGCATCATTGACAACCTACAACTCATTTTATTACAATTTTCTCAATATCCTTGACATATACAACTTCTAATGTCTTAAAGGCCAATAGTGTTGACATCAATGACAACCACATATCAACAACATCCAACATGAAGAAGTTAAGGCTAAAGAAAACTTATCTCAAAAACTTGAGAGTGTTGAAAAGATGATCATTGATTTGAAGATTCGAGAAGAAGAAGCAAAAAGGATTGAAGAAGTATTGATTGAAAAACTCATACCAAAAGATAAGGACTATGAAAAGCTTAAATAAAAAATTATGTCACTAAGGAAAGATCTTGAAAAAGTAAATCATTAGCTAAATATGAATTTTGGGAAGAGTATTGAGATCTTGGATCAGATAATTGATATTTAGATACTACGACATATCAAAACTAGTATTGGTTTCAATGAGCTAAAGAACAAAGTGATAGAGAAACTAGTGAAGCCTGCTAAGAAGAATTTGAAAGAGGTTGGGTCCAAAATTTCATAGTCTAAACAAAGTGTTGCAACCAATGATAGAAAAGTGTAGGATGATGGTTTGATCCAAATGCAAAGGAAGAAAAAAAGATCTAAAAGGAAAGCTACAAGAGGAAAAGGGTACAATACCAGGTTCAATCATTCTTTTTCTAGTTATTATTTTAATTACAATCATTTTGGTCATAAGGAAATGGATTGTGGAAGAGATCCGGTAAGAAGAAACAACTTTCTTAGTAGTAATACATTTGTAACTTTGTACAATGTCAATATCTTTTGTCACAAATGCAACAACTTTGGACATATTTCTAGAAATTGCAGACGCAATTTTGTATGTCCTCTACCATAAACAAGAAGAAAAGGGTTAGAATGTCAAAGTCATGAATTAGATAAAGTCTAAAATAAGATACCAAAGAGAAAAGATTAGAGAAATTAATGATATCTCAAACTACTCTACATGCTCAAAAAGAGAAAAATATGTGGATCATAGACAATGGATGTTCAAGTCACGTGACTAGAGATAAAAATAAGTTCATGAATTTCAAAAAAATTGATGGAGGTTTTGTTACTTTTGGAAACTGTTATGTTACTAAGATTACTGGTGAAGGTACTTTGAGTCTTGATGGTGGTAGAACTAAAACTCACGATGTTCTATATGTTGAATGATTAAAGAATAGTATTTTGAGTGTCAGTCAAATGTGTGACAAAGGTTACCAACTTTTATTTAGTGCTAAAGGTTGTGAGATCCAAAAATTGTTAACTATTTTTACCTTCTAGGTTAAAATAGTGCAATAAGTCAAATGTCCTAGGTTTACAAGGCCTCCATGTGAAAATATTCATTGAAAGGGGAAAGGAGATATTAAAAGGCCTTCTTATTGCCAAGTTTTGAAAGCTTCTTTTCAAAGAAATCTTCTTTTTAAATATTATCATAGTTCAAATGATAGTATTTAAAGTCATCATTCAAGTCAAAGGGACTTTTATTTCATGTAAAAAAATATTGGAAAAGTATTTTAATTATTTCAAGAGGCTTTTTTTCATGGAAATTCGTGTGCAAATGAGCAAATAAGATTAAGTTTTTTAATTTGAGAGGGAAAGCAATGAATGTTTCCATGTTTGGCAGAAGGTTTCCTTGTTCTTTTGACAAAAGAAGGAAAGAAGAATTGAGTTGTGAAGGTAAATGAAGTCTTGTAGAGGGAAAGAGCTTGATTTTTAGGCAACATTCATGTTGTGGATAGGTTTTTTGCATCTCGTATTGAAACAGTCATATATCAAAAACCATGAACTGGGTTTTTCATGATTTTTGGACAAAAAATAGAAAACAATTAAATTAAAAAGCCATTAAATTTCACAAAAACCCAATTTGTCATTTGAGAGAAATCTTCACCAGTCTGGGGCATACATCAAATTGCTAATGGAAACATTTCAGTCATCTTTAGCTGTAAAGAAGGGTCCCAAATTGGAAATTCAGTTGTTTCCTTATATCTTGAAGCTGATTTCAAGGAGTTTGCAGCAGTTAGGGGAAACAATCAACTTCAATCAAGTTGGTGTTTATTTTTCATTTCCAAATTAGTAAAAGTCATATTTAAGAATTGAATTTCTTTATAAAAGTATCTCTAGGCCTTTCTCTTCTAAGTTCTTGCTATCTTTTCATGCTTATAGAATAAAAGATTATTCTATAACTCAATTCTAAAATGCATTGTAAAAACTTTCCTTTTGATTCAATAAAGTGATGGCATCAGTTCCTTCTTATTTTTCCTTTGTCTTAATTATAAATGGATTGGTAGATGGTTAGTTGTGATCT
The DNA here is from genome assembly GCA_007258455.2 of Sequoia sempervirens. Classification (NCBI taxonomy): domain Eukaryota; kingdom Viridiplantae; phylum Streptophyta; class Pinopsida; order Cupressales; family Cupressaceae; genus Sequoia; species Sequoia sempervirens. The sequence continues at coordinate 404,838,689 of VDFB02086081.1, read as the reverse complement.
GAATTTTAGTCCTTCTTTTGTCCCTTTTCAAGTAATGTTTTGGCAAAGGATACATGTCTAAGTGCAGGTCATATGTTGTGTGTTAATTGCAATTGATTATAGTTGTGAAATTTGTCTTTCCTTCATGCAAAAGGTTGAAGCCAATACCTTCATATGAAATATTTATGTGCTTCATGTTTTGATTTGAGTTGTGAACAAGTCAAAACCTTGTTGGATCACATTGTGATAGGTTTAAAACTGTTGGATATAAAGATTTTGGTGCATCACCTACCAAGAATTAGTTTTCAGTTTCAAGTTATCCTTCTATTATTTTCCTTAGAAAAGTCATTAGTTTAGGTGATCTACCAAGGGAACCAACCCTCTTTGGAGATTCACTCTCATCATAAGTTACCCACAACTTGAGAACATTTTCATGTTTCAACAGGAAGGTTAAGTTAAACTTAGATAGGGTGAAATTCTGATTGACAACAATTTTTTGGCACACCCGGTGGGTCAGATTGGACTCTTTCAGTCCAAAATTTGATCATTTATTAGTGATATTAGGTGTGTATATCAGTAAGATCCTCCTTTGGAGGAAAAAATCTACACACATCTAGCGGCTCCAATCTCAAATTTACTGGGTTCTGTATGATCAAGTGTTGGTTTATTTTAAAAAGTCTGATTTTACTTGAGAACAACTTTGAATGAACAATATGTCAATGTTTCATGTAAATATGTCTTCTAAAAAGCTTGATATGTGCTGCCATGAGGTAAAAAATAATCATTTTTCATTAAGCATTCAAGAATATTGTAAAGAAGATTTGTTGTGGAATGATCTTGAGGATTTTGTTGCAAATTTAGATAATATGAATGAAAAAACTAATGATGAGTTGGATGAAGATTTGTGCACAAGCATAATAGAAGAGTTTTGTTCAAAGATTGATGACATTTTTTCAAGTGATTTCAATCAAATAAATGAGGTTGTAACAATAGATAACTAGCAAGAAGACAACAATAAAAGTTCAAGCTTCATCCTTTCAAGAGGATGTCCCATCAGAGATTTAGCCAGCAAAGATACCAACAAGATACAACAGGTTATAAGTGCACCTAAGAATGAGATTGTAGCTGAGAAGCAACAAACCCAACTTTATTATTCATGCCAAATTAGTGGTATGTTTGGTCTAATTCAAAGGGTGAGTGAATTTGGTTGTGTCCTTCAGAAGACATTGCAGCAATTTGTGAGGTGTATTTTGATTTCTCACCTCTTACCAAGAGTTCATGAACATGTAGAGTATCTTTTGTTGGTTAGGAAAGGGAGTTATTTCACAAAGCTAGTTAATGGGTTTGCTTGAGAACCATATTTTGCTGGTTAGAGTAGGTTAGAGTAGGTGTTTCTTTCAAATAAGGTGTTGTTACACTAATGTTTCAGTTTATTTCATTCCTCCAACTGCTTTGCACATGTTGTAGTTCAATTTTCCTTTCCTTAAGTGTTGGTGCACAGGCTTGCTATCTTATCAAAAGGTTTTGTTCATTTTCTAGTGGGGTTACAAGTTTTTCCTAAAGTTGTTTCAATGCTAGTTTGACTCCTATGCCCAATGGATATATTAGGCTACTAGTCCTTGTTTCATCAGACAAAACCCCCTCAAAGTCGCCAAAATGTTACCCATTTTTACCTTCCAAGTTAAAATAATGCAATAAGTCAAATGTCTTAGGTTTACAAGGCCTCCATATGAAAATATTTATTGAAAGGGGAAAAGGATATATTAAAAGGCCTTCTTATTGCCAAGTTTTGAAAGCTTATTTTCAAATAAATCTTCTTTTTAAATATTATCATAGTTCAAATGATAATATTTAAAGTCATCATTCAAGTCAAAGGAACTTTTATTTCATGTAAAAAAAAACATTGGAAAAGAATTTTAATTATTTCAAGAGGCTTCTTTTCATGGAAATTCACATGTAAATGAGCAAATAAGATTAAGATTTTCAGTTTGAGAGGGAAAACAACAATTGTTTCCATGTTTGGCAAAAGGTTTCCTTGATTTTTTGACAAAAGAAGGGAAGAAGACTTGAGTTGTGAAGGTAAATGAAGTCTTGCATAGGGAAAGAGCTTGATTTTTAGGTAGCATTCACATTGTGGATAGGTTTGCAGCATCTCGTATTAAAATATACATATCTCGAAAACCACAAACTGGGTTTTTGTGATTTTTGGATTAAAATTAGAAAAAAATTAAATGAACGAACCCATTAAATTTCATGAAAGGCCAATTTTTTGTTTGAGAGAATATTTACCAATCTGAGGAAGATGTTAGATTGCTAATGGAAATATTTCAGTCATCTTCAGCTACAAAGAAGGGTTCCAAATTGGAAATTCATTTGTTTCCTTCTATCTTGAAGCTGATTTCAAGGAGTTTGTAGTAGTTAGGGGTAAAAATCAATTTCAATCAAGCGGGTGTTTGTTTTGCATTTCCAAATCAGTAAAAGTCAGATTTAGGAATTGAATTTCTTTATAAAGGCATCTCTAGGCCTTTCTCCTCTGAGTTCTTGCTATTTTTTCATGCTTATAGCAAAAAATATTGTTTTATAACTCAATTCTAAAATGCATTGTAAAAACCTTCCTTTTGATTCAATAAAGTGATGACAATAGTTCCTTCTCATTTTTCCTTTGTCTTAATTGCAAATGGATTGGTAAATGATTAGTTGTGATTTGGATTTCAGTCCTTCTTTTGTCTCTTTTCAAGTAATATTTTGGCAAAGGATACATGTCTAAGTTTAGGTCATATGTTGTGTGTTAATTGCAGCTGATTGTATTTGTGAAACTTGTCGTTCCTTCATGCAAAAGGTTGAAGACAACACCCTCATATGAAATATTTATGTGCTTCATATTTAGATTTGAGTTGTGAACAAGTCAAAACCTTGTTGAATCATATTGTGATAGGTTTAAATAGTTGGATATAAAGATTTTGGTGCATCACTTCCTAGGAATTAGTTTTCAGTTTCAAGTTATCCTTCTATCCTTTTCCTTAGAAAAGTCATTAGTTTAGATGATCTACTAGGGGAACCAACCCTCTTTGGAGATTTGTTCTCATCATAAGTTACCCACAACTTGAAAATGTTTACATGTTTCAATAGGAAGGTTAAGTCAAACTTAGCTAGGGTGCAATCCTAATTGACAACATAAATTTAGTAGCAAAGAATTGATTGTGAAAGGAAGAAGAATAGATAATCACATATATCATCTCAGTGAGTTGAATGGATAATTTTTTTTTACTATATAGAAAGAAGAGAGTTGTCTCTAGAACAAAAAATTGGGACACATCAATTTTGATGACATTATGAATATTAGCTAAAAAGGAACAGTACGATACATGCCAAAGATCAAGAAATCATAGTCTACAAGCTACAAACCATGTCATGAGGGAAAACAAAGTCTAGATTTCCTACTAAGGAATATTCCACATCAAAGCCTTTGGATTTTATCCATACAAATCTATGCAAACCAATGAGGACAAAGAGTCTACAAGGTGACATGTATTTTATGATGCTAATTAATGATTACATTAGAATGACTTGGATTAATTTCCTAAAATAAAATTTAAAAGAATTTGAGAAATTCAAAGAATTCAAGGCATTAGTTGAGAATGAAACTGAAAGGAAAATCAAGGTTTTGAGATCTAACAAAGGTGGAGAATTTAATTATGATCGATATGATGTATTCTGTGAAGAGTATGGGATCCGAAGGAAATTTTTTGCTCCTAAGACTCCATAGAAAAATGGAGCCGTGGAAAGGAAGAGCTAGACTATATAGGGGATGGAAAGAAAAATGTTGAGTCAATAAAGTCTACTGGATATGTACTAGAGAGAAGTAATTCAGACTATAGTATACATTCTAGACAGATCTCAGACTAGACCTAAGTCTAATAAAATACCATATGAGCTATGGAGAGGAAGGCCAACTTCAATCAGACATCTCAAGATATTTGAAAGCAAATGCTGCATCAAAAGGGATGATGAAAACTTGGGTAATTTTGATTTTGCATTTGATCAAGGTATTTTCCTTGGGTATTCTATGATAATAAAAGAATATAGGTGTTACAATAAGAGGTTGAAGAGGATTGTGGAAAGTAAAAATGTGAGATTTGAAAAGGTAATTTAGTCTACCAACATTCCAAAAGTTGAAAATTATGAAGATCTAATCTACAGTAATGATGAAGACTCAAAATATGATTTTTAGAACACTGCTACAAATACTCTGACAAGGTATGCATAAAAAATCAATCTAAAGATTAGATTATAGGAGATAAGAATAGTGGAGTTCAAACTTAGATAATAATTAGGAGAGAAAATGAATAGGTATATTTTTCCTTATTATCAAAGATTGGACCAATTTCTTATAAAGAGGCAACCTAAGAGAAAGAATAGGTAGATTCTATGGAGGAAGATTTATCTCAGATAAAGAAAAATGAAACTTGGGAATTGGTTCCAAGACCTAAAGGAAAGAATGCCATTGGTACTAAGTGGGCCATTAGAAATAATTTGAATGAAGTGTTGGATGTTTTGGTTGTGTTGCTGATATGTGGTTGTCATTGATGCCAAGACTATTAGCATTAGTGCATTTGAAGTTGTATATGTCAAGGATATTGAGAAAATTGTAATGGAATGAGTTGCAGGTTGTCAGTGGTGAAGTGGTGTTTTTTCTGTCGGTGAGTTACATACGTTGTTGATTATAGGTTTTGGACTAAAGGGTTTGTTGATGAGTATATCTAGTTTATCCACGTTGAGTTTCAGAGATCCATGTGAAGATTTAATTGAGTTATGAAGATTTGTATTTTCACAAGTTTTTTTGTTACTTCAGTTTGTGTTCCTGAATGAAGATTATGTGATTCCAATTAGTGCATTTGTTGCGGATGCTTCTCTAGTGATTCATGATGCTTGTGGATGTTTCTAGATCGTTCTCTATCTTTTTTGCACATCTGCATTGATCGTTGTGCTCGTGATCCAAGATTTTCTCTTCAGTGTTCATGTTTTTCATGTTCTTGGCCAACAAGGTATTGAAGTGTGTTGTGCATCTTCAAGGAGAAATTAATTGAAGTTTTTTTGTGTTGGAAATGTTGATTTGGGTCTTCACTATGTTGTGGCTGACCTTGGTTGATTCGCATTAAAAATTATCTATTGTTATGGGCCGACAATTTGTATTCATTTTATTATTTCTTTGTGGCTAACTTGTAGCGATGTAATTTCATGTTGCGGATATATAAGAGTGATTGTTTATTTGAATTGGAGTGTGCGAGTAGGTTTTGTAGACATGGAAAATGAACCAAATTGATCCTATATGCTTGATCCTGATTTACTAACACCATTTTTGTCCTGAATCATCTCCTTTGCTAGTCATTTAATTGAATAATCCGTATTTGATTAAATTCATCACTCTTCATCTCTTAATTAAATAAATCAATTTTATCTAATTAAGTCATTGTCCCTCTTTTAATTAAATAATTCATTTTATTTAATCTCTAAAGTCATCCCATTTAAATTAAATAAATTTATATTTATTTGATTTAAAGCTAACATCATCCCTTTTAATTAAATAAATCAAAATATTTATTTAATTAAGTCTAAATCATATTCCTCTCACTTTGACTTAAATCAGCCCAAAAATCTAAATCAAATAGTCACATCATCTAATCCCTTATTAAATTAATTAAACCCTAATTAATTTAATCATAATCATCCAATTTCTCTAGATTTTTCCACTTGCACATGAAAATACATTTAATGGATTTATTAAATCCCTATTTTCTTTTAACTTGGCATCTTTAGGGGAATATTCCTCCAAGTTTGAAAATCCCTCCAAGTGGATTTATCCTTCCAACAAGACATTCATTCCCTCTTACATGTCCTTATGCATTGAGCCAAGTGGCATTTAATTCATTATTTTTCCCTCTAACATGTCATTTCATAATTTTCAAATTCCACCTAATTTCATTTATTATGCACATTCATCAAAATGTGCTCAACCTTCCTCCATTCACATCTTGACAAGTGGCACTTTCCCATTGGATGTTGAATGATCCCACATTGCTCCATTTTGCTCATTCCTTCATCTTGTCTTTCTATAAATAAGAGGCTTCTCTTCTCATTTTGATCATCCACAATTTGAGCAAGTCTACTATACTCAATTTCATCCTCAAGCATATCTATTTCCATCAATTTTATCAAGGTCTTAGCTAGGTTATGCAGATTTTTCATCATGGAGCTCAATTGAATCTTCAACAAAGTGGATCACTCATCAACATTGCATCAAAGGAGTTGGGAAAGGGCCAATTTTCACATCAAATTTGCACCAATTCCCCCATGAGATTGAGAGTCTACATCTTAAAATAGGATTTCATTGCTTTCTTGGTTCATTTTCTTAATTTTCTTTCCTATTTGAGCTTTGCAAATGAATTTCATGGGGAATCTTGATTCTCACTTGCATTTGATCTAACATTGTGTTTGTTTGTTGTGTTTGTGCAAGTATAGGATTGGGATTCTATAGGTTCCGAAAGAAGTGCTTGCATATGAGATGTGTGAATAATGTCCTAATCATTTGAAGGCAGAGTAGAGAGTGAAGAAGAGTGAAGAAGTGTTCATGTGTTAACCAGAACTGTAATTAGGCATTAGCAAATGCTATTTTATCAGTTCAAAATCTGGATGGTTGTAATCTGAATCTCTTTGTAAGATAGTGTTTCTTCCTTTGTAATTGAGCAATGAGCTCTAGGCAGTGTTCCTGAATGCATGTGCATTCCCCATTTATTCTTCTTATACTTTTAATAGGGTATAATCTTGTGGATTGACCTCCACCATGATTTTTCCCCTAACAGGGTTTCCATGTAAAAAAAACTTGGTGTTATGTGTGTTTCTGATGTGTTGTTAATTCATGCTTTCATTGATATTGATCAGATATAAGAATAAGGATTAATAAGTTTAATAAGTTTGAAATTTGGTGACAACTAATTCACCCCCCTCTTAGTTGTCTACCCTTGTGTTTCCAACAATTATTATTTTGGGCTGACAGTTTGTATTCATTTTATTATTTCTTTATGGCCGACTTGTAGTGATGTAATTTCATGTTAAGGATATATAAGAGCAATTATTTATTCGAATTGGAGCATGTGAGTAGGTGCCAGAAGAAGTGCTTGTGTATGAGATGTGTGAATAATTTCCAATCATTCGAAGGTAGAGAAGAGAGTGAAGAAGAGTGAAGAAGTGTTCATGTGCTTAGCTGGAACTATAATTGGGCATTAGTAGATGCTATTTTCTCAGTTCAAAATCTAGATGGTTTTAATCTGAATCTCTCTATAAGACAATGTTTCTTCCTTTGTAATTGAGCAGTGAGCTCTAAGCAGTGTGCCTGAATGCATGTGCATTGCCCATTTATTCTTCTTATGCTTTTAATAGGGTATAATCTTGTGGATTGACCTCCACCGTGTTTTTTCCCCTAACAGGGTTTCCACATAAAAAATCTTGGTGTTATGTGTGTTTCTCATGTGTTGTTAATTCATGCTTTCATTGATATTGATCAAATCTAAGAATAAGGATTAATACATTTAATAAGTTTGAAATTCGATGACAACTGATTCACCACCCTTCTCAATTTTTTGCCCTTGTGTTTCCAACATGAAGATGTAGAAGTGATCTAAAAAAAGGCCTACTTGTGTGTAAAGGATATGCTCAGGTTGAAGGGATAGAATTTGAGGATACATTTTCTCTAGGAGCAAGATTGTAAGCTATCATAATGTTTTTGGCTCTTTTAGCATTCAAGAACTTCAAAATATATTACATGGATGTGAACTTTGCATTCTTGAATGGGTAGTTGGAAGAGGAAGTTTACATTGAGATATCAAAATGCTTTCAATGATTAGATACTCTAGATTTTGTGTATATTAAAAAGGCTCCATAGTTTACATTGAGAAATCAGAAGGATTTCAATGCTTATATAATCTGGATTTTTTGTGTAGATTAAAAAAACTCTTTATGGAATTAAAATATCTCCTAAAGCTTTGTACTATAGGCTAGACAAGTATCTATGATAATAAGGGTTCTGAAGAGGTAGTGCGTATAACAATCTATACATAAAAATAGGTGTTAATTTGTTGATTTTTGTTTTCTACGTTGATGAAATTATCTTTGGAGGAAACAATGATGAAATATGCAACAAGTTCCAAAATGCAATGTAGAGTGAGTTTGAAATTTCAATTCTTGGTGAATTATCTTTCTTTTTTGGTTTGTAAATTTCTTAGTTAGACAAAGACATTCATTTCTCAAAACAAGTACATAAAGCAAATGTTAAGTAATTTTAAGATGGAAGAATGCAAACTAGTAAGTGCACACATGGTTACTGGATGTAAGCTAAGGGTGATGAATATGCTCCAATAGACCAAACCTTTTATATATCCATGATTGGTAGTTTATTGTATGTGACTACATCTGGACTATATATAATGCAAACAATTGGAATGGTAGCTAGATTGTAGGCTATACCCATGCAAACTCATGTCAAAGCTATGAAAAAATATTTAGATATCTGAAGGCTACAATGAATTTTGGATTGTGGTATCCTAAGAGTGAAAATTTCACTCTAACTACATACACATATGCACATTGGGTAGGAAGCATACATGACCAAAATAGTACAAGAGGTGGAGTTTTCTTTCTTGGTGATAGTTTGGTATCATGGTTAAGCAATAAACAAGATTCAATTTCTTTATCTAATACAAAAGTAGAATACACTGTGGAAAATTCATGTTGCACTTAAGTGTTATGGATGAGGTAGAATCTAAAGGAGATGAGATTGAGTTTGATGAATCTATTTCCATTCTTTGTGATAATACCAGTGTTATAAAAATCTCAAAGAATCCAAAAATACACTCAAGGAAAAAGCATATAGAAATCAAGTATCGTTTTCTAAGGGAGAAGGTTACATAAGAGGAGGTGAAGTTGAAGTATGTTGAAACTAAGGAGAAAGTAGCAAATAATTTCACAAAACCACTTCTTAAGGAGACTTTTGAGTTTCTTTGGAAGAAGCAAGAGTTACTTCTCCCTCCTCTTAAATCATGAGGAAATATAGGTTGAGGGGGAGCTTGGTATCCCTAATGCAAGAAGGCATGAAGGTCTTGCAAAATGTTTTTAGATGCACTACGACATGGAATCATGGGGATGTTATTTGGGAAACAATTTTTTGGATTGTGCAAAGTGTCAATAATGCATAGGGAGTGTTGACCTTTTCCATTGATGTCAAACGGGGAGAAGTGCAACTAAAAATGCTATACTTTTCTAAGGGGGAGAAATAGAACTCAATACCATATATGTCTTCGTGTGAGGCCAAATTTTTTCTATTTTCCATCAATGACAAAGGGGGAGATTATTGAATAAAGGTTGTCATTGATGTCAAAGGATTTTATGGTTGTTAAAGGTGTTCACTATTTTCAAAGGAATATTTTTAAGATGTTAATGAGAATTAAATGTAATTATACTACCATATTATTTTGAGTTGATGCGAAAGTATATATTGCTATCAATATTGATTAAATAAGTTGAGGACTATCTATAGTATCATACTAGATCTATTCATGAAACATTAAAATATGGGGAAGATCCTAAGTTTAGTATCCAAAACCTAGGGTACATTCCATCATTTCTATAATTTCATTAGGATATAGATCAACAAGGTGCATAGGTTGACTATCAACCTCAATGTTGAGCCAATCAGAAATTGATCTATATCCTTTTGAGGATAGGAGTAATTTGAAAGTGTTTTTGATTGATTTCCCTAATTAAACTATATGACCTAATGCAAAAATTTAAATTACTGATAATTGATAATAAAAAAATCAAGATCCAATAGATCTGGAAGGTGCAGAGAACTATGTACCTACTCAAAAAAATTGGTTCCATTGTAACTACAGGGATTGGGTCTCCATATGGTCACTGAATCTTTGTATGCTTCTTCAAATCTTCAAAATTTGATCATGTAACCCTCTATATGCTCTCCATTCCTATTCCTATAAATCTTCATTTTTTGATCTAGACATGTGATAAATCTACAAAATAAATTGTTTGGGTGGCTATATGGGGGTTTTCCTTAGTCAAGCCCCTATTTTGGTAATTAAACCTCAAAAAAATCAAAAGATTTGATAAAAAGATAGTGTGTGTGAGCCTTAACCTTATGTGTATCTAAGGTTGTTATGAGCTAAATGCAAAGAAACCCTACTCAAGTGTATTAGAGTATGATTCCTAAATGACAATGATAATATTTAATTACAGAGAAGTCAAAATATCCCAAGTAAATCTAAAAAAATAAAGATGCCTTACTTTAGGTTAAAATGGAGTGAAGCTTGAAGATGTGAACAATAGGAAACAAGTCATTAGGTAGAGGGAAGTGGCCAAATGCATCTCCCAATCGTAGTATCCATCATGTTCTTCTATAGGCATCAACCTTCAATCATGTGACAAAGCTTGATCAATATATGTAAATAGGCTTGAAGACTTGCAATCTCAAGTAATGTTGCTCCAAGAATCTAATTTTTTCTTGCTTGAATTTTCTCTCTTGTGTTCTCTCTTTCTAGTTTTGGAATGATAAAATGAATAGGTATTTATAGGCATTTCTCTAATTTCCTGAAAATTAGATCTCGATAGCTCCCATTTATAGTTTTAAATTTGAATGTTTAATATCGCCAACAATCCTCTAAATTTGGGTCCTGACTAAAAGGGGGACCCATTCACCCTTGGGTGAATGGGTCTTGGCCCAAGTTTCTAGGAAAAACTTGATTAGGGTAAATTTAATGATGGGTTGTATTTGTTCAATTCTTTTTTTAGTGTAAAAACAATAAAAATAGGCCTCAAGTTGCATAATAAAGGGAATCAGGGCCTATTTAAGAAGGTTTGAGAATGCATAAATGTAAGTGTTACTAAAATAGGTCCAAACTAAGTGTGAAATTTTACTAACACCTATAAGGAAGTACAATTTTCTACACTACATTTAGCCCCCAATTTAGTGGCCATATGACACTACATGCATATGCAAGCTAAAGTACAAAAAGTAAATGTTTCATAAAAGGATACTCATATGGATATTGTGATTCATTTGTAATGGGAGAATGAAGCCTTTAGTGTAGTTATCTGGACAACCACAATGTTGGGAATCACATCTTGCAAAACCTATTTGGTAGTTGTTTAAAATAATCTTGTACTTTCAAATAATCATGTCAACTTCTACAAAAAATCAAATTCAAGGGTAGATGTATGCCCCTTGATTCCACTTGCTTTATGGAGGTAGACTCAGGGTAGTGATCTAAACACATACAATTTATAGGTTTATTGATGGAAATTATTATGATAGGGCTATGGAACCACAACACCATCTATTGGTAAACATTAGATAAGATCAAGGATGAAACTATGAGTCCAATGCAACAAACGACATCAAAATCAGAGTTCTCTAAACTCCATTATGGTGATTTTAATGAAATGTATTACTAGAAAATTTTACTATATGTTAGTGGAAAATCATGTTTTTGACTATCAT
>VDFB02086081.1:404681885-404827047 GCA_007258455.2 Sequoia sempervirens | reverse complement strand
ACACATATATATAAATATATATATATATATAAATACATATATATATATATATATAAATACATATGCATATATATATATATTCATATATATATATATATATATATATATATATATATATATATATATATATATATATATATATATATATATATATACATATATATATATATATATATATATATATATATATATATATATAAACAAGTACAAAATTTTATGAAAAATTACATGAAAAATCTGAACTTGACATCCATAACTTTGTGTTTGGCTGAGAAAATGATCTAAATTTATAATGATGTTCTTGACTAAAAATTTGATTAATAATGCCTTGTGTAGTCTGAGTTTTATTACTGTTAATTGTAAAAATATTTTCTTGAATGTATGAATATATTTATTTATGAGTATATATATATAAATACGTATATAGATATATTTAAAAGTCTAAAAGAATAGTTCAAATTTGTTCATGAATATATTTGACATGCATGATGATTTATGAATTATATTGAGATTTCAATCAAACAATAGTAAACCATTGAAACACTATCTTTATGTGAAACATATGAATTTTGAATTAGATAAATTGCTATTTGCTTGAACAATTAATTTATTGATTGATATCAAATCTTGTAAACACTTAGAAAATTGATGACGAAACTATACTTGAAAAAGATGAATAATTAGAAATCACTTGAAATATTATAAACTTGAGACCATTCATATTACAGGTATTTCTTTATGAAACCACTTCCGGGACAGGATGTTGAGTGTGGATTTCTAGAGACAATAGTTTTCCTTTTCAAAACTATCACTTTTTGTTCTTTTGTTGCTTGGCCAAGCATATGCACCATTGAAATAGATGGAATTTTAAAAGCCTATATATTATTGATATTAGTCTCTGCCACATCCTGCATGCAAGAGTTATGTCATTCTAGATTAGATTGCATGCAGGCATCAAGTTTGCATGGAGAGTTCCCTCCTGCTTCTCTGTTCTAGGTTGCTAGGCTGCTTGTGCAGGGTCAGAGTTTTCTTCAAGCTAGGAAGAAATCCGGGGAAGTATTTATACTTCGTGGTTGGGTGGAAAAGGAACCTGGACCCACTCCTGGTCTTGGCTTTGTGGAAGACAAAGCCATGTCATGGTGGTTGAGCACCAAGAATTTATCTTCACATGGATATTTATGTATACATATTCTTGTAAAACTTTGCATGGCTTGCATAGTCAATTGTAATTTAAATTATGAACTTGATGTAACCATCGATATGTACTTGCATATGTAACATTGAAAATGATATTATAACTTTACTTGATGTAAGCATCACACTTGACATTGTAATTGCTTGACAACAATCTTATTATTATCTATACATATTGCTTCATTAATCTTATGAGGAAATGGATTTTGTATCTGATACTTTAATTGGAAACATGTTTTTTCCTTGAGTTTCGATGGTTAGCAAGTAAGGATGGTGAACCTTTACACTTTATACTATTTTTGCATTATATCCATTTTTAGAAATAATTTTCTATCCAAGCCCATAAAATCCTTCCAAATCAAATGAAGAAACATTATCTACATTCTCATGAGAATAATGTTGAAAGAAGGTTTTCATTGATGTCAAAGGAGTTTATGGTTGTTAAAATTCTTCATTGTTGTCAAAAGAATCCTTTTCAAGAGATCAGTGAGAATTAAATGCAGCTATACTACCATATCATTTTGAGTTGACATGAAAGTATACATTGCTATATATATTGATAAAATAAGTTGAGGACTATCTATAGTATCATACTACATTTTTTCATGTTGTTATAAGTGATTTGAAAGTTTAATCCAAAATATTTTAGGTGTGTTACTCATGGTAGAGAAATTTCTCTAGCAATAAAACAATGTTTAGTATTTCTTTGAAAAGGTGAGTTTGACTCTGCAGTTTGAATGCAGAGTATGTATACACATTTTCTATCATATTCCAGAGTTTCCAAAAGATATATTTAGCATGAAATAAGTTTGTCGTGACAGAAGGCTCTCTATGCTTGTTTATTAACCAGTTAGTCTTTGAGAACTGTGTGGTAACAACTAGTAGCATGTGGAATGTAAAATTAGCATGTGGTGTTATGATAGGTCAAGGTTAAGGTTAATGTGGAAGCAAATGAAATGATGTTCTTCTAGTAGAAATAAATTTGATTTAGGATCAACCTATTACAAGTTTTAATGTAATTTGAATTTAGATCCACCTTATGTCATCTTGGTTAATTGTGAACCCCTATCCCACATAGAGTTATGCTAATGTAATGTTTTGTATATAATCATACATTTGTGCAGATGCACAAGGTGAAGTATAATTGAAGCATCTCAATCATTTTGAAGCATCTCAATCATCATGCACCATTATCAAAATATCTTAAGGAGTGTAGTAGAGTGTATTGGCGCACTTTCTACAGTTGCAAATGCTCTTTTGAAATTTGAACTTCATGTTGTAAATTTTACGCCAAACACCTAAACTCAAATTGAATGTTGTTTTGGCTCCAAACTATAAGGATCTATTTATGGGTACTTTCTAATTTTTGGGTAACTTTGGGGACAACTTGCATATTGCGAAAGGGTTATTCTGTAGCTGTCTGTAACTTGCATGTGTTTAGAACTTGGGGATTTGAGATCCTCTGCATGTAAGAAGCTGTGTTTTCTGAATAATAAAATTTTTCTTGTTTGTGGGTTGTTTTCCGTGTCTCGGGTTGTGCCCTCATCATATTAAAGTTGAGTTTTAAATAGATTTGATCTACTAATTCACCCCTCTCAATATATTGTTTTCTCTTGAATTGGTATTGGAGCTTAGTTTCTTTGAAGGAGCCTAATAGCTTAAGGTAGATCCTGGATGGAACACCGAGTGGCTCAAGAAGGATTTTCTACAAATAAGGCACCATTGTTTGATGGATCCAATTATGCATTTTGGAAAGTAAGGATGGAACATACTTGATGGCCCCAAGTCTTAAAATTTGGAAATTAATTATAGATGGATATGATATTCCTAAAAATCCTCCAAGGGATTAGGTCATAAATAAGGCATAAAAATAATGCTTAGGAAAGCAATGATATTTTATGTGGGTTGTCTAAATTTGAATTTGTGAAGGTCATGTAGTGGAGGATAGCAGAGGAAGTATTGGAGAAATTACACACCATCTATGAAGGTGAAAGAAGAAAAGATCCAAACTCATATTTCTTAGTTTGAAATTTTGAAAATGAAGGAGGAAGAAAAAATTGCCACATTCCTGCTTGGGTTGGTGAAGATTTCAACTCTATTAGAGGTCTTAGTGAGGAAATGAAGGAAAGTATGATGGTGAAAAGGGTACCCAAATCTCTTACTAGAAGGTTTGATTCAGAATTTTCTACTATTGAAGAAGCTAAAGATCTAAATGCTTTAAAAATAGTTGAATTATATGGACTCTTGAATGCTTATGAGATGAGGTTTGATAGTGAAAAATTAATAAGAAAAGAGGCTACATTTAGAGAATCCAAGAAGCAAATTGATCTAGATTATGATGTTGGATCAGATCTGAAGGAGGAAATTTTTGTTAGAAAGTTACAAAGAGGTTCCATAAAGTATAAAGGTAAGTTACCTTTCAAATGCTTTAATTGTGGTGAAGTAGGACATTTTATGGATGTGTCCTTATAAGGACTCTAACAATGTTGATAAAAAGTATGCAAAAAATTAGTTTGGAAAGGGAATAAAGGTTACAGGAAATAAAAGAGTTTATTCATTAATGAGGAAGGCTACTCTACTGATGAAGAAGATGAAGATATCTCTAGAGATGAAAAAGAGAAGGTTGTATTCATGACCATGGAAAATATTGGAGATATTGAAGAGATGAATTCCAAAAATTATGATGAATAAGTAGATCTTGTGGAAGAGTTACTTGGTGTCGGAAAGGAGATCAAGAGATTGAATAAAAAAATTGTCGAAGTGTTGACAACACAAGGGTAGACAACTAAGAGGGGGGTGAATCAATTGTCTCAGAAATTTAAACTTATTAAACTTATTAACCTTATTCTTAGATCTAATTAATAACCATGAAAGCATAAATCATCAACACATCAAAAACACACATAACACCAAGATTTTTTTAAACCACGGTGGAGGTCAATCCACAAGATTATACCCTATTAAAAGTATAAAGAAGAATAAATGGGGAATGCGCATGCAGTCAAGCACACTGCCTAGAGCTCACTGCTCAAATACAACAAGGCTTATAGCAAAGGATGACACACTATCTTACAGAAACATTCAAATTACATCCGTAGGATTTTGAACTAAGACAATAACATCTGTTAATCCTTGATTATAGTTCTGGTTAAGCACATGAGCACTTCTTCACACTCCTCTCACTCTTCTTCACACTTTTCTTCTACCTTCAAATGATTAGGACATTATTCACACATCTCATACATGCCATACCTTCAAATGGAATAAAAAATCACTTACATATATCTGCAACAAGAGATTACATCACTACATGTTGGCTTCAACAAAATAATAAAATGAATACAAATTGTCGGCCCAAATCAATAAATAATTTTCAATGCGAATCGACCAATGTCAGCCACAACATAATGAAGACCCAAAAAAAATCCTCAAACACGAAACACCTTCAAAAATTATTCCACAACATGTTAGCATCACCTTGTCGGCCATGAACATGAAAAACATGAACATGCAAGAGAAAATCACCAATTGTGAGCACAATGATCAATGCAGACGTGCAACATAGATAGAGCACGATCTAGAAACATCCAAAATCATCATGAATTACCAGAGAAGCATCCACAACAACTAAATTTACTAGAATCACATCATCTTCATTTAGGAACACCAACTGAAGCAACAAAATGATTGTCAAAACATAATTGCTCATAACTCGATAAAATCTTCATGCAAATTTCTGAAACTTAACATGGATAAACTAGATATACACAAAAACAAACCCTTTAATCCACAACCTCTAATCATCAACGTACTAAGCTAACCAACAGACTGAACTTCACTGCATCATTGACAACCTACAACTCATTTTATTACAATTTTCTCAATATCCTTGACATATACAACTTCTAATGTCTTAAAGGCCAATAGTGTTGACATCAATGACAACCACATATCAACAACATCCAACATGAAGAAGTTAAGGCTAAAGAAAACTTATCTCAAAAACTTGAGAGTGTTGAAAAGATGATCATTGATTTGAAGATTCGAGAAGAAGAAGCAAAAAGGATTGAAGAAGTATTGATTGAAAAACTCATACCAAAAGATAAGGACTATGAAAAGCTTAAATAAAAAATTATGTCACTAAGGAAAGATCTTGAAAAAGTAAATCATTAGCTAAATATGAATTTTGGGAAGAGTATTGAGATCTTGGATCAGATAATTGATATTTAGATACTACGACATATCAAAACTAGTATTGGTTTCAATGAGCTAAAGAACAAAGTGATAGAGAAACTAGTGAAGCCTGCTAAGAAGAATTTGAAAGAGGTTGGGTCCAAAATTTCATAGTCTAAACAAAGTGTTGCAACCAATGATAGAAAAGTGTAGGATGATGGTTTGATCCAAATGCAAAGGAAGAAAAAAAGATCTAAAAGGAAAGCTACAAGAGGAAAAGGGTACAATACCAGGTTCAATCATTCTTTTTCTAGTTATTATTTTAATTACAATCATTTTGGTCATAAGGAAATGGATTGTGGAAGAGATCCGGTAAGAAGAAACAACTTTCTTAGTAGTAATACATTTGTAACTTTGTACAATGTCAATATCTTTTGTCACAAATGCAACAACTTTGGACATATTTCTAGAAATTGCAGACGCAATTTTGTATGTCCTCTACCATAAACAAGAAGAAAAGGGTTAGAATGTCAAAGTCATGAATTAGATAAAGTCTAAAATAAGATACCAAAGAGAAAAGATTAGAGAAATTAATGATATCTCAAACTACTCTACATGCTCAAAAAGAGAAAAATATGTGGATCATAGACAATGGATGTTCAAGTCACGTGACTAGAGATAAAAATAAGTTCATGAATTTCAAAAAAATTGATGGAGGTTTTGTTACTTTTGGAAACTGTTATGTTACTAAGATTACTGGTGAAGGTACTTTGAGTCTTGATGGTGGTAGAACTAAAACTCACGATGTTCTATATGTTGAATGATTAAAGAATAGTATTTTGAGTGTCAGTCAAATGTGTGACAAAGGTTACCAACTTTTATTTAGTGCTAAAGGTTGTGAGATCCAAAAATTGTTAACTATTTTTACCTTCTAGGTTAAAATAGTGCAATAAGTCAAATGTCCTAGGTTTACAAGGCCTCCATGTGAAAATATTCATTGAAAGGGGAAAGGAGATATTAAAAGGCCTTCTTATTGCCAAGTTTTGAAAGCTTCTTTTCAAAGAAATCTTCTTTTTAAATATTATCATAGTTCAAATGATAGTATTTAAAGTCATCATTCAAGTCAAAGGGACTTTTATTTCATGTAAAAAAATATTGGAAAAGTATTTTAATTATTTCAAGAGGCTTTTTTTCATGGAAATTCGTGTGCAAATGAGCAAATAAGATTAAGTTTTTTAATTTGAGAGGGAAAGCAATGAATGTTTCCATGTTTGGCAGAAGGTTTCCTTGTTCTTTTGACAAAAGAAGGAAAGAAGAATTGAGTTGTGAAGGTAAATGAAGTCTTGTAGAGGGAAAGAGCTTGATTTTTAGGCAACATTCATGTTGTGGATAGGTTTTTTGCATCTCGTATTGAAACAGTCATATATCAAAAACCATGAACTGGGTTTTTCATGATTTTTGGACAAAAAATAGAAAACAATTAAATTAAAAAGCCATTAAATTTCACAAAAACCCAATTTGTCATTTGAGAGAAATCTTCACCAGTCTGGGGCATACATCAAATTGCTAATGGAAACATTTCAGTCATCTTTAGCTGTAAAGAAGGGTCCCAAATTGGAAATTCAGTTGTTTCCTTATATCTTGAAGCTGATTTCAAGGAGTTTGCAGCAGTTAGGGGAAACAATCAACTTCAATCAAGTTGGTGTTTATTTTTCATTTCCAAATTAGTAAAAGTCATATTTAAGAATTGAATTTCTTTATAAAAGTATCTCTAGGCCTTTCTCTTCTAAGTTCTTGCTATCTTTTCATGCTTATAGAATAAAAGATTATTCTATAACTCAATTCTAAAATGCATTGTAAAAACTTTCCTTTTGATTCAATAAAGTGATGGCATCAGTTCCTTCTTATTTTTCCTTTGTCTTAATTATAAATGGATTGGTAGATGGTTAGTTGTGATCTGAATTTTAGTCCTTCTTTTGTCCCTTTTCAAGTAATGTTTTGGCAAAGGATACATGTCTAAGTGCAGGTCATATGTTGTGTGTTAATTGCAATTGATTATAGTTGTGAAATTTGTCTTTCCTTCATGCAAAAGGTTGAAGCCAATACCTTCATATGAAATATTTATGTGCTTCATGTTTTGATTTGAGTTGTGAACAAGTCAAAACCTTGTTGGATCACATTGTGATAGGTTTAAAACTGTTGGATATAAAGATTTTGGTGCATCACCTACCAAGAATTAGTTTTCAGTTTCAAGTTATCCTTCTATTATTTTCCTTAGAAAAGTCATTAGTTTAGGTGATCTACCAAGGGAACCAACCCTCTTTGGAGATTCACTCTCATCATAAGTTACCCACAACTTGAGAACATTTTCATGTTTCAACAGGAAGGTTAAGTTAAACTTAGATAGGGTGAAATTCTGATTGACAACAATTTTTTGGCACACCCGGTGGGTCAGATTGGACTCTTTCAGTCCAAAATTTGATCATTTATTAGTGATATTAGGTGTGTATATCAGTAAGATCCTCCTTTGGAGGAAAAAATCTACACACATCTAGCGGCTCCAATCTCAAATTTACTGGGTTCTGTATGATCAAGTGTTGGTTTATTTTAAAAAGTCTGATTTTACTTGAGAACAACTTTGAATGAACAATATGTCAATGTTTCATGTAAATATGTCTTCTAAAAAGCTTGATATGTGCTGCCATGAGGTAAAAAATAATCATTTTTCATTAAGCATTCAAGAATATTGTAAAGAAGATTTGTTGTGGAATGATCTTGAGGATTTTGTTGCAAATTTAGATAATATGAATGAAAAAACTAATGATGAGTTGGATGAAGATTTGTGCACAAGCATAATAGAAGAGTTTTGTTCAAAGATTGATGACATTTTTTCAAGTGATTTCAATCAAATAAATGAGGTTGTAACAATAGATAACTAGCAAGAAGACAACAATAAAAGTTCAAGCTTCATCCTTTCAAGAGGATGTCCCATCAGAGATTTAGCCAGCAAAGATACCAACAAGATACAACAGGTTATAAGTGCACCTAAGAATGAGATTGTAGCTGAGAAGCAACAAACCCAACTTTATTATTCATGCCAAATTAGTGGTATGTTTGGTCTAATTCAAAGGGTGAGTGAATTTGGTTGTGTCCTTCAGAAGACATTGCAGCAATTTGTGAGGTGTATTTTGATTTCTCACCTCTTACCAAGAGTTCATGAACATGTAGAGTATCTTTTGTTGGTTAGGAAAGGGAGTTATTTCACAAAGCTAGTTAATGGGTTTGCTTGAGAACCATATTTTGCTGGTTAGAGTAGGTTAGAGTAGGTGTTTCTTTCAAATAAGGTGTTGTTACACTAATGTTTCAGTTTATTTCATTCCTCCAACTGCTTTGCACATGTTGTAGTTCAATTTTCCTTTCCTTAAGTGTTGGTGCACAGGCTTGCTATCTTATCAAAAGGTTTTGTTCATTTTCTAGTGGGGTTACAAGTTTTTCCTAAAGTTGTTTCAATGCTAGTTTGACTCCTATGCCCAATGGATATATTAGGCTACTAGTCCTTGTTTCATCAGACAAAACCCCCTCAAAGTCGCCAAAATGTTACCCATTTTTACCTTCCAAGTTAAAATAATGCAATAAGTCAAATGTCTTAGGTTTACAAGGCCTCCATATGAAAATATTTATTGAAAGGGGAAAAGGATATATTAAAAGGCCTTCTTATTGCCAAGTTTTGAAAGCTTATTTTCAAATAAATCTTCTTTTTAAATATTATCATAGTTCAAATGATAATATTTAAAGTCATCATTCAAGTCAAAGGAACTTTTATTTCATGTAAAAAAAAACATTGGAAAAGAATTTTAATTATTTCAAGAGGCTTCTTTTCATGGAAATTCACATGTAAATGAGCAAATAAGATTAAGATTTTCAGTTTGAGAGGGAAAACAACAATTGTTTCCATGTTTGGCAAAAGGTTTCCTTGATTTTTTGACAAAAGAAGGGAAGAAGACTTGAGTTGTGAAGGTAAATGAAGTCTTGCATAGGGAAAGAGCTTGATTTTTAGGTAGCATTCACATTGTGGATAGGTTTGCAGCATCTCGTATTAAAATATACATATCTCGAAAACCACAAACTGGGTTTTTGTGATTTTTGGATTAAAATTAGAAAAAAATTAAATGAACGAACCCATTAAATTTCATGAAAGGCCAATTTTTTGTTTGAGAGAATATTTACCAATCTGAGGAAGATGTTAGATTGCTAATGGAAATATTTCAGTCATCTTCAGCTACAAAGAAGGGTTCCAAATTGGAAATTCATTTGTTTCCTTCTATCTTGAAGCTGATTTCAAGGAGTTTGTAGTAGTTAGGGGTAAAAATCAATTTCAATCAAGCGGGTGTTTGTTTTGCATTTCCAAATCAGTAAAAGTCAGATTTAGGAATTGAATTTCTTTATAAAGGCATCTCTAGGCCTTTCTCCTCTGAGTTCTTGCTATTTTTTCATGCTTATAGCAAAAAATATTGTTTTATAACTCAATTCTAAAATGCATTGTAAAAACCTTCCTTTTGATTCAATAAAGTGATGACAATAGTTCCTTCTCATTTTTCCTTTGTCTTAATTGCAAATGGATTGGTAAATGATTAGTTGTGATTTGGATTTCAGTCCTTCTTTTGTCTCTTTTCAAGTAATATTTTGGCAAAGGATACATGTCTAAGTTTAGGTCATATGTTGTGTGTTAATTGCAGCTGATTGTATTTGTGAAACTTGTCGTTCCTTCATGCAAAAGGTTGAAGACAACACCCTCATATGAAATATTTATGTGCTTCATATTTAGATTTGAGTTGTGAACAAGTCAAAACCTTGTTGAATCATATTGTGATAGGTTTAAATAGTTGGATATAAAGATTTTGGTGCATCACTTCCTAGGAATTAGTTTTCAGTTTCAAGTTATCCTTCTATCCTTTTCCTTAGAAAAGTCATTAGTTTAGATGATCTACTAGGGGAACCAACCCTCTTTGGAGATTTGTTCTCATCATAAGTTACCCACAACTTGAAAATGTTTACATGTTTCAATAGGAAGGTTAAGTCAAACTTAGCTAGGGTGCAATCCTAATTGACAACATAAATTTAGTAGCAAAGAATTGATTGTGAAAGGAAGAAGAATAGATAATCACATATATCATCTCAGTGAGTTGAATGGATAATTTTTTTTTACTATATAGAAAGAAGAGAGTTGTCTCTAGAACAAAAAATTGGGACACATCAATTTTGATGACATTATGAATATTAGCTAAAAAGGAACAGTACGATACATGCCAAAGATCAAGAAATCATAGTCTACAAGCTACAAACCATGTCATGAGGGAAAACAAAGTCTAGATTTCCTACTAAGGAATATTCCACATCAAAGCCTTTGGATTTTATCCATACAAATCTATGCAAACCAATGAGGACAAAGAGTCTACAAGGTGACATGTATTTTATGATGCTAATTAATGATTACATTAGAATGACTTGGATTAATTTCCTAAAATAAAATTTAAAAGAATTTGAGAAATTCAAAGAATTCAAGGCATTAGTTGAGAATGAAACTGAAAGGAAAATCAAGGTTTTGAGATCTAACAAAGGTGGAGAATTTAATTATGATCGATATGATGTATTCTGTGAAGAGTATGGGATCCGAAGGAAATTTTTTGCTCCTAAGACTCCATAGAAAAATGGAGCCGTGGAAAGGAAGAGCTAGACTATATAGGGGATGGAAAGAAAAATGTTGAGTCAATAAAGTCTACTGGATATGTACTAGAGAGAAGTAATTCAGACTATAGTATACATTCTAGACAGATCTCAGACTAGACCTAAGTCTAATAAAATACCATATGAGCTATGGAGAGGAAGGCCAACTTCAATCAGACATCTCAAGATATTTGAAAGCAAATGCTGCATCAAAAGGGATGATGAAAACTTGGGTAATTTTGATTTTGCATTTGATCAAGGTATTTTCCTTGGGTATTCTATGATAATAAAAGAATATAGGTGTTACAATAAGAGGTTGAAGAGGATTGTGGAAAGTAAAAATGTGAGATTTGAAAAGGTAATTTAGTCTACCAACATTCCAAAAGTTGAAAATTATGAAGATCTAATCTACAGTAATGATGAAGACTCAAAATATGATTTTTAGAACACTGCTACAAATACTCTGACAAGGTATGCATAAAAAATCAATCTAAAGATTAGATTATAGGAGATAAGAATAGTGGAGTTCAAACTTAGATAATAATTAGGAGAGAAAATGAATAGGTATATTTTTCCTTATTATCAAAGATTGGACCAATTTCTTATAAAGAGGCAACCTAAGAGAAAGAATAGGTAGATTCTATGGAGGAAGATTTATCTCAGATAAAGAAAAATGAAACTTGGGAATTGGTTCCAAGACCTAAAGGAAAGAATGCCATTGGTACTAAGTGGGCCATTAGAAATAATTTGAATGAAGTGTTGGATGTTTTGGTTGTGTTGCTGATATGTGGTTGTCATTGATGCCAAGACTATTAGCATTAGTGCATTTGAAGTTGTATATGTCAAGGATATTGAGAAAATTGTAATGGAATGAGTTGCAGGTTGTCAGTGGTGAAGTGGTGTTTTTTCTGTCGGTGAGTTACATACGTTGTTGATTATAGGTTTTGGACTAAAGGGTTTGTTGATGAGTATATCTAGTTTATCCACGTTGAGTTTCAGAGATCCATGTGAAGATTTAATTGAGTTATGAAGATTTGTATTTTCACAAGTTTTTTTGTTACTTCAGTTTGTGTTCCTGAATGAAGATTATGTGATTCCAATTAGTGCATTTGTTGCGGATGCTTCTCTAGTGATTCATGATGCTTGTGGATGTTTCTAGATCGTTCTCTATCTTTTTTGCACATCTGCATTGATCGTTGTGCTCGTGATCCAAGATTTTCTCTTCAGTGTTCATGTTTTTCATGTTCTTGGCCAACAAGGTATTGAAGTGTGTTGTGCATCTTCAAGGAGAAATTAATTGAAGTTTTTTTGTGTTGGAAATGTTGATTTGGGTCTTCACTATGTTGTGGCTGACCTTGGTTGATTCGCATTAAAAATTATCTATTGTTATGGGCCGACAATTTGTATTCATTTTATTATTTCTTTGTGGCTAACTTGTAGCGATGTAATTTCATGTTGCGGATATATAAGAGTGATTGTTTATTTGAATTGGAGTGTGCGAGTAGGTTTTGTAGACATGGAAAATGAACCAAATTGATCCTATATGCTTGATCCTGATTTACTAACACCATTTTTGTCCTGAATCATCTCCTTTGCTAGTCATTTAATTGAATAATCCGTATTTGATTAAATTCATCACTCTTCATCTCTTAATTAAATAAATCAATTTTATCTAATTAAGTCATTGTCCCTCTTTTAATTAAATAATTCATTTTATTTAATCTCTAAAGTCATCCCATTTAAATTAAATAAATTTATCTTTATTTGATTTAAAGCTAACGTCATTCCCTTTTAATTAAATAAATCAAAATATTTATTTAATTAAGTCTAAATCATATTCCTCTCACTTTGACTTAAATCAGCCCAAAAATCTAAATCAAATAGTCACATCATTTAATCCCTTATTAAATTAATTAAACCCTAATTAATTTAATCATAATCATCCAATTTCTCTAGATTTTTCCACCTGCACATGAAAATACATTTAATGGATTTATTAAATCCCTATTTTCTTTTAACTTGGAATCTTTAGGGGAATATTCCTCCAAGTTTGAAAATCCCTCCAAGTGGATTTATCCTTCCAACAAGACATTCATTCCCTCTTACATGTCCTTATGCATTGAGCCAAGTGGCATTTAATTCATTATTTTTCCCTCTAACATGTCATTTCATAATTTTCAAATTCCTCCTAATTTCATTTATTATGCACATTCATCAAAATGTGCTCAACCTTCCTCCATTCACATCTTGACAAGTGGCACTTTCCCATTGGATGTTGAATGATCCCACATTGCTCCATTTTGCTCATTCCTTCATCTTGTCTTTCTATAAATAAGAGGCTTCTCTCCTCATTTTGATCATCCACAATTTGAGCAAGTCTACTATACTCAATTTCATCCTCAAGCATATCTATTTCCATCAATTTTATCAAGGTCTTAGCTAGGTTATGCAGATTTTTCATCATGGAGCTCAATTGAATATTCAACAAAGTGAATCACTCATCAACATTGCATCAAAGGAGTTGGGAAAGGGCCAATTTTCACATCAAATTTGCACCAATTCCCCCATGAGATTGAGAGTCTACATCTTAAAATAGGATTTCATTGCTTTCTTGGTTCATTTTCTTAATTTTCTTTCCTATTTGAGCTTTGCAAATGAATTTCATGGGGAATCTTGATTCTCACTTGCATTTGATCTAACATTGTGTTTGTTTGTTGTGTTTGTGCAAGTATAGGATTGGGATTCTATAGGTTCCGAAAGAAGTGCTTGCATATGAGATGTGTGAATAATGTCCTAATCATTCGAAGGCAGAGTAGAGAGTGAAGAAGAGTGAAGAAGTGTTCATGTGCTTAACCAGAACTGTAATTAGGCATTAGCAAATGCTATTTTATCAGTTCAAAATCTGGATGGTTGTAATCTGAATCTCTTTGTAAGATAGTTTTTCTTCCTTTGTAATTGAGCAATGAGCTCTAGGCAGTGTTCCTGAATGCATGTGCATTCCCCATTTATTCTTCTTATACTTTTAATAGGGTATAATCTTGTGGATTGACCTCCACCGTGATTTTTCCCCTAACAGGGTTTCCATGTAAAAAAAACTTGGTGTTATGTGTGTTTCTGATGTGTTGTTAATTCATGCTTTCATTGATATTGATCAGATCTAAGAATAAGGATTAATAAGTTTAATAAGTTTGAAATTTGGTGACAACTAATTCACCCCCCTCTTAGTTGTCTACCCTTGTGTTTCCAACAATTATTATTTTGGGCTGACAGTTTGTATTCATTTTATTATTTCTTTATGGCCGACTTGTAGTGATGTAATTTCATGTTAAGGATATATAAGAGCAATTATTTATTCGAATTGGAGCATGTGAGTAGGTGCCAGAAGAAGTGCTTGTGTATGAGATGTGTGAATAATTTCCAATCATTCGAAGGTAGAGAAGAGAGTGAAGAAGAGTGAAGAAGTGTTCATGTGCTTAGCTGGAACTATAATTGGGCATTAGTAGATGCTATTTTCTCAGTTCAAAATCTAGATGGTTTTAATCTGAATCTCTCTATAAGACAATGTTTCTTCCTTTGTAATTGAGCAGTGAGCTCTAAGCAGTGTGCCTGAATGCATGTGCATTGCCCATTTATTCTTCTTATGCTTTTAATAGGGTATAATCTTGTGGATTGACCTCCACCGTGTTTTTTCCCCTAACAGGGTTTCCACATAAAAAATCTTGGTGTTATGTGTGTTTCTCATGTGTTGTTAATTCATGCTTTCATTGATATTGATCAAATCTAAGAATAAGGATTAATACATTTAATAAGTTTGAAATTCGATGACAACTGATTCACCACCCTTCTCAATTTTTTGCCCTTGTGTTTCCAACATGAAGATGTAGAAGTGATCTAAAAAAAGGCCTACTTGTGTGTAAAGGATATGCTCAGGTTGAAGGGATAGAATTTGAGGATACATTTTCTCTAGGAGCAAGATTGTAAGCTATCATAATGTTTTTGGCTCTTTTAGCATTCAAGAACTTCAAAATATATTACATGGATGTGAACTTTGCATTCTTGAATGGGTAGTTGGAAGAGGAAGTTTACATTGAGATATCAAAATGCTTTCAATGATTAGATACTCTAGATTTTGTGTATATTAAAAAGGCTCCATAGTTTACATTGAGAAATCAGAAGGATTTCAATGCTTATATAATCTGGATTTTTTGTGTAGATTAAAAAAACTCTTTATGGAATTAAAATATCTCCTAAAGCTTTGTACTATAGGCTAGACAAGTATCTATGATAATAAGGGTTCTGAAGAGGTAGTGCGTATAACAATCTATACATAAAAATAGGTGTTAATTTGTTGATTTTTGTTTTCTACGTTGATGAAATTATCTTTGGAGGAAACAATGATGAAATATGCAACAAGTTCCAAAATGCAATGTAGAGTGAGTTTGAAATTTCAATTCTTGGTGAATTATCTTTCTTTTTTGGTTTGTAAATTTCTTAGTTAGACAAAGACATTCATTTCTCAAAACAAGTACATAAAGCAAATGTTAAGTAATTTTAAGATGGAAGAATGCAAACTAGTAAGTGCACACATGGTTACTGGATGTAAGCTAAGGGTGATGAATATGCTCCAATAGACCAAACCTTTTATATATCCATGATTGGTAGTTTATTGTATGTGACTACATCTGGACTATATATAATGCAAACAATTGGAATGGTAGCTAGATTGTAGGCTATACCCATGCAAACTCATGTCAAAGCTATGAAAAAATATTTAGATATCTGAAGGCTACAATGAATTTTGGATTGTGGTATCCTAAGAGTGAAAATTTCACTCTAACTACATACACATATGCACATTGGGTAGGAAGCATACATGACCAAAATAGTACAAGAGGTGGAGTTTTCTTTCTTGGTGATAGTTTGGTATCATGGTTAAGCAATAAACAAGATTCAATTTCTTTATCTAATACAAAAGTAGAATACACTGTGGAAAATTCATGTTGCACTTAAGTGTTATGGATGAGGTAGAATCTAAAGGAGATGAGATTGAGTTTGATGAATCTATTTCCATTCTTTGTGATAATACCAGTGTTATAAAAATCTCAAAGAATCCAAAAATACACTCAAGGAAAAAGCATATAGAAATCAAGTATCGTTTTCTAAGGGAGAAGGTTACATAAGAGGAGGTGAAGTTGAAGTATGTTGAAACTAAGGAGAAAGTAGCAAATAATTTCACAAAACCACTTCTTAAGGAGACTTTTGAGTTTCTTTGGAAGAAGCAAGAGTTACTTCTCCCTCCTCTTAAATCATGAGGAAATATAGGTTGAGGGGGAGCTTGGTATCCCTAATGCAAGAAGGCATGAAGGTCTTGCAAAATGTTTTTAGATGCACTACGACATGGAATCATGGGGATGTTATTTGGGAAACAATTTTTTGGATTGTGCAAAGTGTCAATAATGCATAGGGAGTGTTGACCTTTTCCATTGATGTCAAACGGGGAGAAGTGCAACTAAAAATGCTATACTTTTCTAAGGGGGAGAAATAGAACTCAATACCATATATGTCTTCGTGTGAGGCCAAATTTTTTCTATTTTCCATCAATGACAAAGGGGGAGATTATTGAATAAAGGTTGTCATTGATGTCAAAGGATTTTATGGTTGTTAAAGGTGTTCACTATTTTCAAAGGAATATTTTTAAGATGTTAATGAGAATTAAATGTAATTATACTACCATATTATTTTGAGTTGATGCGAAAGTATATATTGCTATCAATATTGATTAAATAAGTTGAGGACTATCTATAGTATCATACTAGATCTATTCATGAAACATTAAAATATGGGGAAGATCCTAAGTTTAGTATCCAAAACCTAGGGTACATTCCATCATTTCTATAATTTCATTAGGATATAGATCAACAAGGTGCATAGGTTGACTATCAACCTCAATGTTGAGCCAATCAGAAATTGATCTATATCCTTTTGAGGATAGGAGTAATTTGAAAGTGTTTTTGATTGATTTCCCTAATTAAACTATATGACCTAATGCAAAAATTTAAATTACTGATAATTGATAATAAAAAAATCAAGATCCAATAGATCTGGAAGGTGCAGAGAACTATGTACCTACTCAAAAAAATTGGTTCCATTGTAACTACAGGGATTGGGTCTCCATATGGTCACTGAATCTTTGTATGCTTCTTCAAATCTTCAAAATTTGATCATGTAACCCTCTATATGCTCTCCATTCCTATTCCTATAAATCTTCATTTTTTGATCTAGACATGTGATAAATCTACAAAATAAATTGTTTGGGTGGCTATATGGGGGTTTTCCTTAGTCAAGCCCCTATTTTGGTAATTAAACCTCAAAAAAATCAAAAGATTTGATAAAAAGATAGTGTGTGTGAGCCTTAACCTTATGTGTATCTAAGGTTGTTATGAGCTAAATGCAAAGAAACCCTACTCAAGTGTATTAGAGTATGATTCCTAAATGACAATGATAATATTTAATTACAGAGAAGTCAAAATATCCCAAGTAAATCTAAAAAAATAAAGATGCCTTACTTTAGGTTAAAATGGAGTGAAGCTTGAAGATGTGAACAATAGGAAACAAGTCATTAGGTAGAGGGAAGTGGCCAAATGCATCTCCCAATCGTAGTATCCATCATGTTCTTCTATAGGCATCAACCTTCAATCATGTGACAAAGCTTGATCAATATATGTAAATAGGCTTGAAGACTTGCAATCTCAAGTAATGTTGCTCCAAGAATCTAATTTTTTCTTGCTTGAATTTTCTCTCTTGTGTTCTCTCTTTCTAGTTTTGGAATGATAAAATGAATAGGTATTTATAGGCATTTCTCTAATTTCCTGAAAATTAGATCTCGATAGCTCCCATTTATAGTTTTAAATTTGAATGTTTAATATCGCCAACAATCCTCTAAATTTGGGTCCTGACTAAAAGGGGGACCCATTCACCCTTGGGTGAATGGGTCTTGGCCCAAGTTTCTAGGAAAAACTTGATTAGGGTAAATTTAATGATGGGTTGTATTTGTTCAATTCTTTTTTTAGTGTAAAAACAATAAAAATAGGCCTCAAGTTGCATAATAAAGGGAATCAGGGCCTATTTAAGAAGGTTTGAGAATGCATAAATGTAAGTGTTACTAAAATAGGTCCAAACTAAGTGTGAAATTTTACTAACACCTATAAGGAAGTACAATTTTCTACACTACATTTAGCCCCCAATTTAGTGGCCATATGACACTACATGCATATGCAAGCTAAAGTACAAAAAGTAAATGTTTCATAAAAGGATACTCATATGGATATTGTGATTCATTTGTAATGGGAGAATGAAGCCTTTAGTGTAGTTATCTGGACAACCACAATGTTGGGAATCACATCTTGCAAAACCTATTTGGTAGTTGTTTAAAATAATCTTGTACTTTCAAATAATCATGTCAACTTCTACAAAAAATCAAATTCAAGGGTAGATGTATGCCCCTTGATTCCACTTGCTTTATGGAGGTAGACTCAGGGTAGTGATCTAAACACATACAATTTATAGGTTTATTGATGGAAATTATTATGATAGGGCTATGGAACCACAACACCATCTATTGGTAAACATTAGATAAGATCAAGGATGAAACTATGAGTCCAATGCAACAAACGACATCAAAATCAGAGTTCTCTAAACTCCATTATGGTGATTTTAATGAAATGTATTACTAGAAAATTTTACTATATGTTAGTGGAAAATCATGTTTTTGACTATCATTTTCATATTTCCTATTTGGAGATTCTAAGAGAGATACCTTGGTGCAAAGGAGTGAAGATGTTGATTTGACAACCATACCAACCCCTACAACTTGAGCACCTTTGAGTAGAGGTTGCGAGCAGTACCATCACACCAAAGGTGAGTACCTTGTACCTACTTCCTATCATTTCACTTTGTATTCTACACTATTTTCAACATTTTTCAAAAAAATTGGTGTCCCTATCCTCTTTGGGTGACCCTATCCCAATTTGGTGGCCCTATTCTAGACTCCCCATCCTAGAATGGTGACCATGTCCAAAGGTGGTTCCTTTTTATTTTGAAAATTTTATTGACTATTTTTCCATGTTACTAATGATTTCCATTGTTTCTTCTAGGTTCTACCATGCACTCAACAATGCTTAATTGGATGACTATTTGTATGTCTCCAGGAGTAGTTTACATAGCTTACTATAGAGGAGGAGACCTTATGTGCCACTAGAATATATTGGATTTACCTCATGCCACCCATGAGGTACCCTGATGTGATTATCATGACATTGGTTGAGTGGTATAATGTTGATACATTAACATTTCATCTCCCAATAGGGGAGATGACAATGACCTTAGAGGATATACACCATATATTTGGAATACCTATCTGAGGTAAGACTATCCATTTTGATGAGTTCCACACATGTCATCAAAAGAGATATGATATTTAGTATTGTACCAACCACCACATTATACCCATCTAACCCATAGCTAACATTGAGCTTGAGTAGCTTCTATATGCAGATGCTCCTTTGATTCATTAGATTTTGTGTGTGACTATTGCTTTAGTTCTTGTACTTGATGGATGAGGTCCACACCTTGATGGGGATCTCATTCATACTATACATGAGATGGAGTATTAGATAGTCTATGCACGGGGACAAAGAATGCTTTCTCACCTTTACTATGATCTTGGTCATTTTTTTTACCAGGAGCTCCACAACATTGTACATTGTACTTTCCTTCAAGTGTGGTAATTTGAGCATATCACATGTACGAGACCCATTATATTTCCCACCATGACAGTGCTTGGTTATCTATGAATCCTTTTTATACATTGTGGTGAGCATGGCAATGTGCTGATCTATTACACTGGAGAGTCGAGTTTGATTATCTAGAGGAGGATGACATAGTATGGAGACCATATAGGAGTCTACCATAGTGGTCAGGTCTTACATGATAGTTAGCTAGGATGCAACAAGATAGGTTACTTATTGGATTCCATGATTATATTTTCATTCCATCCTATGATAATCATAGAATGTGTTAGTTTGGTCAAATATAGATAGCATCCAACCCACGACCTATATTCTTGAGATCTTCTCATAGTGGTGTGATTCTAGGATACATCTATTACCCTACAATTGTCAATGGTTTTTTTAGTGATTCATATGATGAGGATCAAGAAGCACCCCTAGTATTGGATTTGGATGATGTCGGAACCCCTATAGCTTATGAGAGATGGTGGGTTACAACATGACCTTGACATGTCTTCCCTGATGACTATCTTCCAGGTGATGTTGGACCTTGCTAGTTCAAGAGGATGCAAGAGAGGATGTGGGTGTGGAGGGAGATATAATTGATGGGGAGGATATAGCAAAGGAAACATATGGGGAGGGGTTGCAGCCAATGAGAGAGGATCCCAAGGATCCAGTAGAGGACGCAGATGCTCCCAAGGAGAGACAAACATCTCATTCCTATGTTAATTGAGCACATGCATCAACTATAGCAGACATTCAGTTTCATGAGCATGGAGAGAGTAGCCATGCAACTCCAAAGATTCCCCCTACCCATCAGAGGATTCCTGATAGGATACCCATTGTGTCCTACCAAGATCCTTATTAGCGAGTTGGTGTTCTAGGTGATGATATGTTATTTATCTTATATATTTTATCTATGCATTAGTTATTATATTAATTCATGACTTATGTTATGTTTTCTTTGTCATATTTGGTACATGAGAGTGGCTTGACTTCTTTAGTAAAATCACTACATACATGGTTCCACCAATGCCCCCACAATAGGAAACACAAGTAGAGCATAGACCACCACCTAGTGTGGGGCTCCATGCTAACTTTTTTGAGCCCTTTTCTAGGTGGAGGATAACTTATGATGATGCTATGAGGACCATTAATTTTTCTAGAGTTGATATTGAGGAGGTTTGAGCTAGGGAGGAGTAGTGGAGAGCCAAACATGAGGAGCTTAGAACTACTCATGAGGAGCTCAGGACTACATATGAGTAGATTTGAGCCACCTGGGTTCCATCCAAGAGTGAGAGACATATTCACTTATAGTTAGAACTCAATAGAGTGTAGATGTAGCTCACTAGGGTGCAAGCAGATAGAGATCATATAGACTAAGAGCATGTAACATCTCTTTTATGTGAGGATGTAGCCTTAGGCTAGATACAGGTTCTATGAGAGTGGATAAACTTGATGAGCTAGTTCCGCACTACTATCTATCAACATGCACCACCACTAGCACCAGTCCCCAAAGGGTCTAGTAGCTATAGGCCCTCCTAGATGTACTATCTTATGATGCACCACATTTTGTTACCATGGTGAATTTGATGTATTTGAACTTTTTGATCTATATATGAGTGTGGTTTTATTTCTATTAGTTCTTGTTTGGATTAGATTTCAATGTGATCTATTAAGCAATCTTTTTTAGATTATTTAATAAATTTCTCCATGATCTAATTTCTATGTGATCTATTTAAACACTTTTTCTTACTTAGATATTTGATTAAGTATGAGAATGCTAAAGTATATGCTCTTATGATCTAATTTGAAAATTAAATACATGTAATGATCTAATTTAACATAAAGATATTTGATTAAGTGTGAGAATGCTAAAGTATATGCTCTTATGATATAATCTAAAAATGAAATACATGTAATGATCTAATTTAACATAAACCACATATGATTAAATAGAATGCAAACAAATTAATAATTCAAGCCAATGAAAAATTACTATAAATAATTCAAGACACACAAAAATGTTTGTCAAGAATGAAGCAATGTGAGATAAAATAGAAAACTATCTACTTAATCTAAAACATGCTTTAAGTACATACTATTCAAAATATTTTCTAAGAGGTGTTCTATCCATTTCTTTAAGTTTATATGCTCCAGATCCATATTTTTTATCAATTATATAAGGTCCTAGCCAATTCAGGTTGAAATTTCCCTTTTCATCTAGAATGACATTTATATTTCATTGATTTTCATACAACACCAAATTTCATTTATCAAAAGAGCAAGGAATTACATTACCATTATAATTACGTTTCATTCTTTTTTAATAAGCTTGTAGATGCTCAAGAGGATTTATACACTATTCATCAAGCATCTCAAGTTGTAAACATTTTTTCTCTATAAGTTTTATCATCAATAAGGACCCTAAGAGAGATTCTCAAGGATGGAATTTCTAACTCTAAGGGAAGTATTACATCCGTACTATAAAAAATATTATACAGGATATTTCATGTAGCTATGAATACTTATATGATAAGCCCATGATGCATAAATCAACTGAGTGTTCCAATCCTTGTTATGTTTATTAAGTATTTTGTGTAAGATTTTTTCAAATTTTTTATTTGTTGATTCTACGTGACCATTAGATAGTGGATAATAAGGTGTAGAAAATCAATTCTGGATGTGAAATGTTTCTAATTTTTTTTTACTTCATTATTTTTAAATGGTGTCCCATTATCTAAGACCAAAGCAGAAGGAAGAATAAACCGGGCAATGATATTTTCTAAGATGAAATGACATATTACCTCAGTAGTCATGGAATAAAGAGGGATTTCCTTTACCCATTTTGTGAAGTAGTCTATGGTAGTAATTATAAATGTATGTCCCAAAGAAGAAGGAGGAGATATTTTTCCATTAAGATCCAAACCCCACACCGAAAATGGCCAAATAGGAACCTAGGAAAGAAGTTTAATGGTAGGAGTGTGGATCAAATTATTGTGCTCTTAACATTTATAACATTTCTTAACATATTCAAAATAATCTTGCTCCATGTTTTGCTAATAGTATCCTCTGTGAATTAACTTTTGAACTAGTGATCTTCCTCCAAAATCTCCCCACAAGAACCTCCTTGAGCTTCCTAAAGGGCTATAGGTATTTCATATTATTTAATGCATCAAAGAAAAAGGCCATCAAATGATCGTCTATACAACACATCAACTAGGATCATGTATCAAGCTGCAAGCTTTTGAATACGAGGTCTAGTGTTATTGGTAGTTGGTTTAGGAAAGGTACCATTCACTAGAAGCTTCAATATTAACAACTAGCATTTCTTTCATCTTTTTATCTATGGATGGGTTTGTAAGAGTATGGATAGTGAATGTGAATTCCATGAAATAATATCTAAGAGACACAAGAGAAGCAACACTTTCCATTGCACCTGCATGTCAATTATCTTTTCATGGAACATTTTCAATAATGTATGATTCAAAAAGATCTAGCAAGTTCATTGTGAAGTCTTTATATTGTGATAACATAGCATGCTTTGCTTGATAAGACCTATTTATTTGTTTAATAATTAATTAAGAGTCACCAAATATGTGAATGTTTTTGACACCTAAAGACAAGGCCACATGTATCCCAACAATAAGGGCCTCGTATTCCACAATATTTTTCATACATAGGAAGTTTAGATGATAAGATAAGGGAATTTGCTTCCCCAAAGGTGGTATCAATATAACCCCTACTCTAGGACTAGTTCAACACTTAGAACCATCAAATTACTACTCCTGAATTTCATTGTTATCTATTAGTAACACATTCTCATTGAGGAATGATTCATGGTTTTGTAATGCTAGTGGTGAAGGAGCATCAGTTAAATGGTTGGATAATGCTTGACCCTTGATTTCTTTTTGGGAGACAAAATTAAGATCAAATTCAGTTAACATAACCCACTTAGCTAAGTGTCTTGAAAAGATGGTTTTAGTAAAGAGATGTTTTAAAGGATCAAATATCATCACAACATGCACCTCTATGTTTAAAAAATAATGTATCAACTTGTAGTGGAAAATGCCAGATCTAAAAGTTTCTTTTTGTGGTTTTATATCAGTTTTTATAATCAATCAGTGTTCAACTAGTGTAGTAGACATGATGTTCTTTTCCATTCTCATATTGTTGGGCCAATAATGTAGCAAGATCATGGGTTGATGCTAATATATAAAGAATAAATAGTTTTCCTTGAATAAAGGTTGAAAAATAGGAGGACTAGCTAAGTATTGTTTCAAAATTTCAAAATATTTCTCACAATCTTCATTCCATTTAAATTATGATTGTTTTTAAGGAGTTGCGTAAAGGGAAGAGTTTGATTTTCCAACAATGCAATAAAATGGTGGATAGCTTGAATCTTGCCTTGCAAGCTACACAATTGGGAAATATTCTTAGGGGGTGGCATGTTTATGATAGAATCAATATCCTTTGTTTCTACCTCAATGCCCCTATGTGATAAATCCCAACAATTTTCCACTATCCACACCAAAGACACACTTCTTTAGATTTAGCCTCACATTATAATTGTGAATTCTCTCAAAATATTTTTTGAAGGATTTTGAAATTTTCTTGTAGTGTTATGGATTTGGCCAAAATTTCATCAACATAATATTCTAAGATGTTATGTATAAATCATGAAATATTAATGCCATTTCTCTTTGATATGTTCATCTAGTATTGTTCAATTCAAAAGGCATAACAACCCAACAAAATGTTCCCCAATGTGTAGTGAAAGTTGTCTTATATTGATCTTTTGAGTTGATGAAAATTTGATTTTATCTATAAAAAACATCCATGAATGATAACAAAGCATGTCCCATAGTTGAATCCACTATCATATCAATTTTAGGAAGAGGAAAATTATCTTTTAAAGATGATTTATTGAGATCACAAAAATCCATACACATCCTAATACGATTATAAGGTTTTGTGACCACCACAATGTTAGAAATCCAAGCAAGATAATCAATGGGGTAGATGAATCCAGCTTGGAATAGTTTTTCAATCTCGATCTTAACTAACAATGCTATCTTAGGATTCATCTTTTGTATCTTTTGTCTTATTGGTTTAGCATCTTCCTCAAGAACAATGTTATGTGTGAAAATATTAGGTTCAATACCTGACATATTCAAATAAGTCCAAGAAAAGATTTTGGGAAAAAATCATGTAATAAAGTTGCATGATATTTGTGCTCATCTTCATCAAGAAACTTTCCAAATTGAATCACTTTGTATTCATTATACGGGTCCATTAGTATATTTAGGGTATCTCCCACAAGTAACGTGTTTCTACTTTGATCACCATGAGTTGTTTTAGTTTCATCTTGTTCATCTCCTATGTCATTTCTTTTCCCACAACATGTCTTAGCATTCAAACAATAAATACATTTTTGATGATTATGATGGATGCGCGAAGTACCTTTTATCCCTAAAATTTTTGCTAAGGACTCATCATCTTGAAACACTTCTAATGACATGTTCGTGTCTTTGACACTTTTGTTTCTTTTGAAGGACAATATCCAAGACCCCTTTTTGTCTCTTACATGTTAAGCTCTATAGGCACACAAATTACTTGTTCTTTTATTCCACATCCTTTTCTATTATAGCCAATTTTTTTCATTAGTTGGTACCCTTTTCCATAAATTTTTTCCATTTCTTTTGATGAAGGTGGTCTTATATACTCAGTTTCATCATAAAAAAATGTGTAATATATATTCTCCTCACTACTAGAAGTTGTGCCCAAGTGTGAGGGGATATGGGACCCTAGGTTTGTGTTTTTTTCTCAACAAGGTGTGGGAAGTCTGAAGTTGTCTGGTGATCTCCAACATAATGATCCTACCATTGGGGTAACACGGTAATTTATAAGGTCTTCCTGAGAATCCCTCAGCTCTAATGTATGTGAAATTTGGGAATTGGATGAATAGATATCCAAAACCTTTAAAAATTTCCTTCACACTATGTGACACCCTTCTTTCAAAGTCCCCTCCCAAGAGTCTAATTATATGCCTAATGAAGGAATCATTTACTCTTCTGTATTCTTTCTTTAAGTTTTTGTATTGGAGTTGAGGATAGAAATCATATACCTTCAATTGTCCCTTCTTCATTCCCAGTTCTCCCGTACAGAATAATCCTTTATATGGGAACTTGATCACCAGGAGGTAGACCAGATATGAGGTCATATAGAAATGAGAAGTCTTCTTTACCTCCGAGAATTGGTTGTGCATATTGTCGCTTATCATCTTCACCCAGTGAAACCTGGTTTCCCCCCAAATATCTCTTCCATAAAGTAGAACATCCAATTTTCAAATAATGTAGCGGTAGGAAAGCCTGTCACTCGGCTCTAGAGTGTGAATAGATCACAATGTTCTTCAAAGAAGTCACTCCTGTACAATGTATGGGGAACCTTTGCAACACTCACCCTCTTTTCCTTCAACCAATTCTAGTTGACCATTCTTTTGCGTCTAAGGGGATCTTGTTTCCATACCTAGTTAGTGAACTCCTTCTCTACTTCCTCCATTTCATCAAAAACTGGGATGCCAAATGTTCTGTCGATAGACTTGGTAGATAAATCCACCAATACTCTTCCATCATGATCAATTATTTTCCTATTGGAGTGATAGCACTCCTGGCAGGCCATTACCAGTTCTGGAGGTACAAGAGCGGGAGGGAAATGAGCCGCATTGGCTAGGTCACTCTGCTTGATTCATAGGGCCCTCTTCATTCTAGGGTTAAGCATAACCATCTATCTAAATTTATCTACACTGACATGCCCAAGGTCAATGTCAGAGATCGTCTCCCAGTTGGAAGTGATTTTCGAAGTGTGCTCCACCCCATGAAACTCATACTTCATTTTTTCTTTTCCTTCTTTTCCCCTAGGGGTGCAAGCAAGCTTATTTCCCTTGTTAGGATTTTGTGCAAGCTTCTCTAATGGCCTACAATAGGTTCCATAAATCCTATGTGCAAAAGATGTAGTAAGTATGTTTATATGTAAATTAGGGCAAGTGTCAATCAAATCCTGCAAATCGAGTGTTAGATCCATCCATATATCCTTAAAAGATCATAATATTCATCATCATTCATTTTTTGGGTCTCATTTAGGTAATTTATAAAAATGTGGGATTAGGGGTGTGGGTATCCCCTAAGTGGAAGTCGTTAGCAATAGTTTAGAGTAGGATGACATCGGGGCCATGGAATCCCGCAAGCAGCCACCTGCAGGGAAGTTTTCACACGACTGGTTTGATAGGAAAATATGAGTCTGGGTCTTTTGGCATGCATGATACATCAAATAGGTGTACCTCCTAGTTTCTCTTTTATTAAACTTGACTTCTCTTAGTTCATGCAGGTATAGAGGGTGTGAGCACCATGGAGTGGAAGGATGTTAGAGTTTGGCCATTAAGTAGCAATGCTAGATGGACAACAAGTTGCACATGGACTTCCATGTAGCGAGATTCACATGGAAAGTTCTCACCATGTTCTATTTAAATTCTTCAAGTTTGGATATTGCAGAGCTGGATGATGTGGGAATCAGGTGGTGGAAAGTCGTTAGGTTCTTGCCATTAAGCAATGGCTCAGTAGGAGTGAAATTTTGATCGAAGTGACTTGCATGGGAGGGCCCACTAGAGAGGTTTTCCCATAAGTTTTGACTTGAGTTTTAACTGCTCCTAGCACTGGCATGTTTGGGGTCTGCAAGGTAGGAAGATGGTTCACCATCGCCGTTAAAAAATGACACTTGGAGAGGCGGTGTCCTACGGGCGAAATCCTGCAAGGATGGACCTACAAAGGCATCCGGTTGGTGATTAGTATGTTCAAAGTTTTTCCCAGGGGAAATGTCTCTTGTAGAGCCTGCGTGGTGAAGGGATGTGAGAACTAGGTAGTTAGATAATAGTGGGGAGTTGGCAGCCACCCGATGGTAGAGACCTGCATGGGGAAAGCACACATGCAAATTCAAACTTAGAAATTTTTTGAAGGCTTTGAGCACTAGTGCAGAGCTAGCAGTGCAGAGTGACATTATAGTTCAACCACTAATGGAATGATGATGGGATGGGGGCCACCCGTAGGTGGAGTCCCATGCAGATATTTCTGCATGGCTCTACAAACTTAGTCATTTTAACTTTGGCATTCTCAACAATGACAAACAAGAACTATAGAGCTATCAGGGCGGACCTCTAGGGCCTTCTCGCTATTGAAGAATGGCGGCGATAGAGTGTAACTCCGTAAAAGCTCACAAGAGAATTCTTAAAAAAATCAAAGGGGGTTCTTCATCTTGACGAGGTCTAGCTAGGAACCAACAGCTTCGAAAGAGACAACAATGATGATTCTTCTCTGGGAATCTAGGATTTGATTGGGTAGTGTCTAGGGTTTAATAAATTCAACTTCAGGTGGTTTAAAACCCTAACTATGAAACATTATTAATAGTTGTTTAAATGCAAAGAAAAGGAGATGGGTTGAATCCATTCCTCTTAGTGGCACAAGAATCTAAACAAGAAGGCTTGGATCCTCCAAGGGAGTCTTGTGCACACACTTGATCTCTTCTCTCCTCAAATTCAAATGCTTTGGGTGAAAATGAGAGGTGGAGCGTGATTTATTTATAGGTC
This sequence comes from Sequoia sempervirens, assembly GCA_007258455.2. Classification (NCBI taxonomy): domain Eukaryota; kingdom Viridiplantae; phylum Streptophyta; class Pinopsida; order Cupressales; family Cupressaceae; genus Sequoia; species Sequoia sempervirens. The sequence continues at coordinate 404,798,532 of VDFB02086081.1, read as the reverse complement.
GAAGTGAATTTAATGGTTGCATTTAATTACAGGTACGAAGGGTAGTTGGGTTGGTGAGGTGTGGAAACCCACACTAGGTCAGTTATTTGGTAAAGACCCAGACATCCAAGGAAAGGGTAGGGGTCAAGGTGTGGGCAGAAGCTTGGGGTTAGACACTACTTAGCAGCAAAGCTACAATGATGGTCTGCATGAGGCAACCTACAATTGTGGGTTTGCAATGCTTGATGGATGCAGGGGAAAAAGGAAGGCAGAAACCCACAGGCCAAGTTTCGCTCTTGCCAAAGACTTAGTGAATTTTGAATAGGTGACTTTGGTCAATGAGGATTTGATGACTTTATTGTATTTGACCAATTTTAAGCTCACAAAATGAGGTGAAAGAAAAATGACCCGACAAAAATGAGAATGAAAATAGGGGGTTCATAGTCCGAACGGGGCATGTGTGCTATAGGAACAACAATGTCCTACTAACATTGGTTGGTAGGAATCTAGGACTATCCCCTAGATAGGCATAGCAAGGGCCACCTCTAATATGCACTGGGTGAAAAAACCAATCCATCCTTGAGCATCCACTACAACCACAAAAGTACAAAGTACATTAGTATCATGAAGTGTATAAAATAAAAACATGATATGATGAAAACTAGAAAATGTCAAAATGAAACAACATAAATAATTGTCATACCTGGGTCCCCTGGATGCTAGAATGGGTTAGGGGGAGGAGGTCAACTTGATCTTGCACCATCGATTTTAGGAGCCACCCCAGAAGCTACAAGGGTTGGTGGGAAAATGAAACAAGAGTAGTTGGTGGAAAGGATGACATCCTCCACCACCTCCTGGGTCTCAATGACATTTCCCTAGCCTCCTCGGCTTGCTTCTACTCCTCCTGTTGCTCCTCCTCCTCATTTCTGCTACCTATGTGCCTTCACCTTTATTTGGGTGGTTGTGGTGGCACATCCCCCTACAAGCCGGTATCCCCCTGGGCGCATCCACTAGAAAAACTGGGGTGGAATGGTGTGTCATCCACCACACCAGAAAGGCTTGATCCACACTGACATTGCCTAGTGTACCCATCGGCAGTAGGTCAGTGTCATCAGTGTCATTGTCAAAGAGATCCACATTTGCCAAGGTAGGGAACAGATGGTCCTCAAGCCTTGTCGTGCTCTGTACAACTCAGTTGTATGTGGGGATAGGAGGGGGAATGGATTGAACTAGCCCATGCTACCACATGACCTGACTCCAATAGTATGGCATTATCACAAAATCTATGCACTCGAGAAAAAATTGATCATGCTACAAGTTTTAAAGGAACTTGAGATCATCAACCCACCTAAAGTAGTAGTGGGGCCTCCATGTGATCCTATTTAGCGTCAATGTATCAATTTACAGTTGCCATAATTGCATATCATCATGCCTCCATTATCGAGTGAGCTTGTACTATTGGGCCATTGGGACAACATAATTTTGCACCTACAGATATCCCTTCAGCCTAGTGCATGTGATGTGGGAAAAATCCCACACTTGGAGTGTGCACACAGTCAAGCTATGGTATTGATAGTGGATGTACTAGCCAAGCTCCTGGTAGAGGTGTGCAAGCATGTTGCACCCCCATGAGAAGATTGTCTATCACTCCACCTTTGCCCTAATGGTGTGGACGAGGCCTCCATGCAGGTGAGAGCCTCATTCATTTATGGTGACCCTCATGGAGACCATAACCACCATGACATGGTGCAATAGAGTGGAAGTGGTCCAAGCTTTGTCAAAGCACTGGGTGTAAATGTGCCTAGTCCCATCTTCATTGTTCACCTGATCGGAGTAGTATAGGACCCCATCTGATTGCTCTTATGGTGAGTGAGAATCATTAATCACCACCCATTGGCCATGGATGGGAAGCTTGAGGATGCAGTAAACATCCTCCAATGTAATTTTCATCTCTCCAATTAGTAGTTGGAAGCTGGAGATAGTGGCCTCCCATCGCTCTATCAACACCATCAGCATGCGATCGTGGTATAGCATCTTTGGCATGGCATATACATGCCAGAGCCCAACCCACTGTGGATGGGTGACCTCATCATTAGTAATTTGGTCCCTCTAATATCACAATATGTGAAGCAACCGCCCTTCAAGATGCTCCCTGATCTTTGGATAGTCCTGCGAAAGAAGAAGCAAATGTGTGTCAGTACACAATAAATTACAAAAAATCTATGTAAAAAGCATTTGAGGACAGATGAGCGTTGTGCAAGCATCCTAGTTTGCCATTAATGGTGCAAGGATGACAATGTGTCCCTTGGATTCCAGTGCTTGTCCTAGATGCTAGCACTTGTCAAGGATGCATGCGCGTGCCTAGGACACTTGGAGCACCTAAAACTCTAAAAACATGCAAAAAATCACTAAAAAATGACTAACAAAGTGGTTTCGGGGCCTACCTAGTCTACCTCGAGACCCTCAACGATGTCTGCATGTACCTGGTCAAGCCTTAGATCCTCATAGTCACATCTGCTCAGCATTTTGATGACTTTTCTCTCACAAAAGTTAGCAAAATCCTCATGATGAATAGTGCAAATGACCCTTCTTGGGGCCCACCAAGGTATATATAGGCCCCCCTAGGGTCCATTTTTCCTAGAGTTTGTGGCTCCCCGGTTTCTCCTAATTTTACCCCACCTAGCTAGGGGCAAAGTGAAAAGGGAATATAGTCACCTCTTCACCATGTGTTTCTTCTAAATCATCAAATTTTTCTTGACCATTCTTCTTGCTGTTGTAGCTTCTTCTAATTTTTGAAATTGAATTAAAATTGAGTTTTACAGAGAAGAATTTTGCATGATTTTCACAACTAGTCATGCACTTCTTGATGGGCACAATTTTTTGGGGGAACCTTCGGTACTTTCCGGCTCGACCTCGATGACCTCTAAGGCACCTTCTTTTGGCATGCAAATTTGTAAAAATTAATGTTTAAGTGAAAACTTTTCCTTTTCTACTTTAGTGTGGCTGATTTTTCCCAAAATTGAGCCCACTAAAGTGGGGGAAAAATGTAATGTCACAAAATTTCACCTAGGGGAAATTCCACATTTTAGCACTTTTCCTACCTTTTATGATGCCTAAACACATTAATGGAAAAAATTCCATTGGTCCAAATTTCACAATTCTAGCTTCATGCATACTAATGGCAAAGCAATGGCAGCCTGATGACACATTTCCCAAAAACCTATGCTTTGGACGTATGCATGGTGCACAGGATCTGCATGGTGTGCTAGCATCCTAGTGCTTTTCCAAGTTTGAAATGAGGAATCTCAAATCCTTACTCTTGACACGTGTCCCAACAGTCAAATTTTTGGGAGTAATGACTCTTTTTCGCCCTTCCATGCAACAAAACCACTCATTTTCTCTCATTTTGGGGGTTCTTTCATTCAATCAATTTTCTCTCTTAAACTTTACTCTTGAATCTTTTTCACTCTTGACAACAACACTTCTACAAGTGAAGCTCTGTTGGACTGAGGTCCCTCCAACAACCAAATATCTCTAGCAAGCATTCAACGGTGCATTTGTGTGTTCAAGAGGGGGTTGAGGCATGTTGGTAATGTTCTCTCACTCTTTTATATTTTCAAATAGATTAGATCTCTTGTTCATTTACTACTTGGTGGTGTAGGTTCTACTCCTAAAGTGGGTTTTTCTTTCACCACCCCCTTTGTCCATTTTGGTTACACTCTCTTTCTATCTAGTTGTCTATGAAGGTGGGAACACCAAAGTGGGGGTCTGACTGCAACATGCCCCTATACAACCCCAACATTTTCCCTCATTTTTTTTGTGTGTAGGTTGTAAAGTGGAGCTTGGAGTGAAGACTCGAACGTCTGGTTGAAGGTAAGTTTTCTCCAAGTTCTCCTTTTATTTTCTCATAGTTTCTATTCTCTATTTTATTGTTTTGTTTAGTAGACATCAGATCTGGATTAGGTAGTGAAGCTCTATTTCACCTGCTTGAGTTCCTGAGCTCTCTATTGCTCAGGGTCACCAACATACCATTTGGACACTAGCGTGTCATGTTGGAATCCTAAATCCATGCTTATGTCCTTTGGCCATGATCTCCTCTATTGGAGGCAAAAATCTAGAATTTTCACTCTCTCAAAATCTAAAGTAGTCTTCTTTGATAGTTAACTTGTGTGCAGTTCCTTTGCAATTTCTCCATTCAGCTTATTTCAAGGTGGATAAATCCAATTCATTCCCTACGATTCTCTTGAGAATAAAGAGACTCAAGTACAGCTAATCCCCCTTATCTCACACATAATAAATTTTCTTAATTGTTTTACCTCTTTTTTCTTTATTCTTGTCATTCAAAGCTATGTTTGGACATCTTCAAGCATAATGACCTATCTTTCCACAACTAAAATATTTGAAAGTTAAATTATCTCTATATTTACCAGTACCCTTTTTCATTCTCCTCACAAAATTTTCTTCTACATCATCAAGATCTTCCTAATCTAATTCCTCAATCTTCTATGATTTCCCAACCTTAAAAGAAGTATCAACTTTTTCATTACTTGAACCAAAATCTCTTAATTCAAAAGTAGTTAAAGTGCCAAGTAGTTGATCTCTAGAGTAATTATTTATATTTTGAAATTATTCAATAGAAAAAACCTTATGACTATAACCTTTAGGCAGTGTTCTCAATACCGTCTTTACCACTTCATCATCTTCAAGATTTCCACCAAGCCCTCTAATGGAATTGACAACTTCGTCCACTTTCTGCATGTAGCTTGTAATGTTTTCATCCTTTCACATCCACATATTTTCAAACATGATCTTTAGATTTTGCATCTTAGCTTGCTTGACCTTATCATCTCCTTCATAAATGCTTTCCAAAATTTTCTAGATCTCATTAATAGTTTTAAGGTTCATAACTTTCACAAGTTCGGTATTAGAAAGACCACTTAAAAGACCATACCTTGCTTCACCATTTTTTTCATAGGCCTTGATCTCATTATCAATATTTGAACCATTTATAGGCATAGTGTAAATAGTCACAACATACTTTGAAACTCCATATCCAAGGGATACCAAAAATCCTTCCATCCTTGTCTTCTAGAATGCACAATCTGATCCATCAAATAAAGGAGCATATCTCTTGTGCACCATCTTAGATCTAACTCAAGCAGTTAATATTTCTTCTAAGGAACATTTCTATGATACTAATTGTTGAATGCACAAGACAACTAAGAGGGGGGTGAATCAATTGTTCATTAAAACATAAAATCCCTCATTAACATTAAGATCCACATCAACTTAATAACCTTTAATTTGTTAGAATGATTTAGCATGAAAGAAAATAACAAAAAACTAAAAACACATCAACACCATGCACAATAGAACACTAGATTTATGTGGAAAACCCAAGAAGGGAAAAACCATGGTGAGGATTAGCTTACAATATAAAGTAATTTCAACATCGAGTATAACAGTCTCACTGCCTAAAAGAAAGAAGGGCTCACATCCAAAATATAAAAAAAGAGAATAATGTTATAGTGAGAAATCCATCTCAATGCAATAGAAAAGTTCACCATAACATCACCAACACTTTCACAACATTTTTGAATATTATGGACACCTTTTTATGAATGCTTCCAATAGTCTAACTCATTGAAGCTTGAACTGCACTTCACAAATTCACACTTCACACATCTGTAATTCACATCACATATACTACACACTAATCGTACATAAAAACAACACTTATTTATACCTTCTTCAACCTTGAAAACATTCTCCAAGGTTGGGTATGTACCTCAACCATGCAATTTCAAATTATTTCAGCACCAAAAAATTCCCATGGTGGAAAGAAATGAAGGTAGACCACATCACACCTTAACTCAGTTAGAAATATACTCACACATGCCACACTATGCTTCCACAATCAATGTAAGCACCCAAGGTTGGTTGAACCTGTGTAATCACCATCAAACATTTAAGTACATGCTTCCTATGATCCAAAGGTAACTCACGGACCACACACAACACTTGAACACAATCTAGAATATTACACAAACACTCTAAAATCCAAAAAATTCCTTTGCAAAAACTTTCACCAAAAGAAAAAACTCATCCTATACACCCAAATAATCTTCCACACACTATAACTCAAGAAATCATCTTGCAAAGTACTAAAACATGAGAAAAACCAAGTCGACCAATTATTGGCATGATGTATTCATGTGCGCAATGTATTGGCACAATAATTCATGTTCATTGCAGATTCATTCATCTTGCTTGGTATCGCTTCATTCGTTCATTGCAGACCTTGCTTCATTCATTAGCTTGGCATTAGCCATTTTGATCAATTATAGTAGCTACTTGCATGGACGATAAGGATTGAAAGAGGACCTGGAGACTTTTGAAAAGGTGGGCAAGGGCAAGGAATTTGGAGTTTGCTACAACAAATTTGAATTTGCCAAGGCCCTCTATAGAAAAATCAGATTTGGGGACACCTTCTATAGAAAATTCAAAGGTAATTTGAAACCCTCATTACATTAAACACAAATTTGAAATGCTCATTACAATCTATTGCTCTTAATAATTTTCTACTACACTTAATAATGTTCTTTTACAATCTTTCCACTATTCTGCTCCATAATGTGTTTGAGCTAAATATAATAAAATTTGGGCGTCAGTGCCAAAATAGAATTTCCTCAAACAAATTTGATACATTTTCACTACAAGCACAAAATGTCCTTGTGTAAACATGTCCTAGATTTACCCACACATTAGGCATCTCAACAAAGATGTTTCCTGCAATAGCTTCTTGTACCTGTGTAATGATTTCCTTTGCAATATCAAACTGGCCCCTTTTAGCTAGCACAATGGCTTCCCCATTTGAAGAATAAACATTTCCTGGTCTTTGTTCCAACACTTTACAATGGCTGCCCCATTTGTAGCATAAACATTTCCGCTGCAAGCACAAACTGTCCTTGTGCAAACTAAACATGTGCTAGATTTTCCCACACATCAGGCATCTGAACAAAGATGTTTCCTGCAATAGCTTCTTGTACTTGTGTAAAAATTTCCTTTCCAATATCAAATTGACCCCTTTTAGCTAGCACAATGGCTACCCATTTGCAACATAAACATTTCCTGGTCTCTGTGCGAACACTTAAGTGGCCCCTTTTATGACATTAAGATAATCTTGAGTTATTATTATACTCCTATTTTCCAAGAAAAAAATCCCCAAGGCCCATGGGAAATGAATGATGAGAATTTGAGTTTCAACTTGGTTTCATTTTGAAAAGGGGACATTACATTGTACAAGATTTTCTTAACAACAAAATAATTTAATCCACCTATTTAGGATTGTAAAATAAAAATAGATGAATTAATCCATTTTCAATTATAGGTTCTTTTAATCTAGAATCTGATAGAAAGATAAAGCATAATACATTGAAGGACATAGAAAATGTTCTAAAATAACTAAAATAGGTTTCCCATAAAAAAAAAAAAAAAGAGGAAAAATGAAAAGTATAGATGATTCATTTGAGTTTTTTTTATAAGATCTCATTTAACTATGTCAAATAGATTTGGAAGGGACAAAGCATATTTAATTGACTAAAATTTTGAGGTAGCTTATCCATCATCATTGTATGCATCATCTTCTCTAGGAATATGTTTCTACAATGCACCAAGCCTAGAATTGATTGGGGATGCACTTAAGGTGGATAAAAACTCATCAAATACTTTATGTATGCTTGGAAACATGGGATTGAAAAATAAATGACTAGCTTAAGGAAAAAAAAATTAAAGTAGCATGCCAACTTGTCTTGGATGATGAAGCAAAACGAAAATTTGATGAAGAATGGAGGACTTCGATGGAAAGGAGAAAGCAAGAGGAAGAACTTCGGTGGGTGATGCAACAAGAGGATAAATTTGAACATGTGAAGGAATTATGGAAGAGTAAGTGTAAGGATAGGGATGATGATGATGATGATGAGGCTGGTCAGTCTAAGAAGAAACAAAAGAAGGAAAACAAGAAAAAGAAGAAGGATAAGGACCACAAGGCTTATGATTCTTATATGGAGGAACCTGATGTTGTCATGGAAGATGAGGAAAATTATATGACTGATAAGGCACAAGATGATGTAGAAAATTCCCAAGATCTTCTTGCAGCTACAGGTCTAGAAGACTCTGATGATGGCGAGAAAAATTCTCTAGTTTCAACAAAATCACAAAGGAGACATGCATAATTTGATTCTAAAGATGATGAACCATTTTACAAATAGTGTCCAAGAGAAGATGATCCATATGATGATGATTTCTAGGCTTCTTGAGCTTTAACCAAACCTAGCTCCTATTTTCTAAGATAAAAATCCCCAATGCTCATGGGAAATGAATGATGAACATGATAGTTTCAACAGATTCCAAGAGAAGATGATGCATACAATGACAATGGATAGACTACCTCAAAATTTTAGTCAATCAATTATGCTTTGTCCCTTCCCAATACATGTGACATAGTTCAATGAGATCTTATCAAAAATGTCAAATGAATCATCTATATGTTATCTTTTCATTTTTCCTCTTTCTTATTTTTTGATGCAGAGCTATGAGGATTCACAACACATCTCACAAACTTCAATAATAATCCAAAACAATATTTGTATAACACATGCTATTAGGCATTGTATATCACATTGAAAACATAGCTATGGCAGCCCACAATTTATTCTCATGAACAGTCATTAATAAATTCTAAAAAATGAATAATGAAGCCAATCCCTCTTGTGAGATTAAATAAAACATAGTTATAGTATTTTCCTCCAATTCTTATGAAGATCCAACGGTTGAAATGAAATTTATTGTATTTTTCCCAAAACTGCAAACCTTAGGTAGGGTTCAGACCTGCCCTCACAAAAATATTCATAACTCATTCAATTATTAATTAATTTTGATGAGAGTTGAATAAAATGAAATTAGATTCATATAGAAACAAAATCCAATTGGTTTTAGATCCAAAATATAGACTTTAAATTCCGTACCATCACACTTCTTTAGACTGTAAATTCTGCACAATATTGTTAGAAAAGGCAGTCTCACCAAAATAATCATATCTTCCACAAAACTTGATAAAATTCACTGAGACAAAAAGAATTGGAAACTAGAAATAGATATCTTTCCATAAATATATGATACTCTATCATTTGAGTCTATACCAGGCTGTAGAAATCACAACTTCAATCTGGTAACAATGTAAAAATCAGAAAATGCATAAAATTTGAGGTTTCCATTTATCAAACTTCAAAAATGATGTCTCCAACCCCCAATTCGAGTTTTGGAGGGTTTATTTATACATTTTCATCCCAAACCAACTATTTGCAACCACCTTTTGATTAGTGTGTTGACAAAACACCTTAATGACATTTCATCTACCTAATTTTGCACTTTTGACAATTTTTACAATATATGAGAAATGAACAACATCCTATGACCTATAACACCACAAAGGTGGCCTCTTGGGCTTATTAAAATATCAAAACATAAAAATGGAACAAATTACTCAATATGGCCTCATGGAGGCATGTGATCAAATAGGTGCTCCTGCACCAAACTCCCGAGGGCAAAAGAATTCAAGCCCCTTTGAATTATCTTCTTCCTAGTCTTCCAGTTACTTTGCACCTTGTCCTTTGTATTTTCAATCAAATTTTGTCTTTTCTTCCTTTTGTTCTTCTTATGCCTTCTTCTATCAAGCATCCCTGCAACTTGGAAGTCCCAAAACTCTATCATATCATCAAACACTTCACTTTGTCCTTCATAATCTGCACATACATAGTCCAAGGAAAAATTAGAAACAAAATATAGAGACCTTGAGGTCTCCTCCTTGTCTTCTTGTACTTCAAATTCCTCTTCACCCATAACCAACTTATCCAATCTTGACACCAATTCAATTTCAACCTCAATTTCCTTGCTTTCTTCTACCTTGATGAGTTCTTCTTCCTTTTGTTTGAATTTTCCATCACCAACCTTACTATTCCATTCTTCTTCAATAGCTACATATTGTGCCATAAATCTTCTTCTTCATCTTTGACTGAATTTGCTGCCTTCTTTTGTTTTCTTTGTTTCTTCATAATCTTCTTTATAGGCCAAACCATCTTCCTTTTCAATGTCAAATTCCAACTTGTATCTTGTTTCATCATTTGTTCCATCTTCATCATGGATTCTTGGAACTCTTCTTCAAGTCTTTTCAATTCTCCCTTCAACTTAGCAATCTCTTTGTCCATCTTCTCTTGCCTTATCCTTTTCTTTCTTTCCTTCTTTCTCAACTCTTTTTCCTCTCTTTCCTTCTTTCTTGAATCCTCAGCCTGCAAATATCTTTCCAATCTTCTCAACAAATCCATCTCCACAAGAAAGTCTCTCCTTGCTTCCACTTTACTTTGCCACACCTAGGCAATCAGGTTCCTTCCTCAACCTGTACAACACACAACCACAAACACCAACACAAAACCAAAAAACTTCATCAGCCCATATCTTTTCTAGGCTCTAATACCAATTTGATGCAGAGCTATGAGGATTCACAACACATCTCACAAACTTCAATAATAATCCAAAACAATATTTTTATAACACATGCTATTAGGCATTGTATATCACATTGAAAACATAGCTATGGCAGCCCACAATTTATTCTCATGAACAGTCATTAATAACTTCTAAAAAATGAATAATGAAGCCAATCCCTCTTGTGAGATTAAATAAAACATAGTTATAGTATTTTCCTCCAATTCTTATGAAGATCCAACGGTTGAAATGAAAGTTATTGTATTTTTCCCAAAACTGCAAACCTTAGGTAGGGTTCAGACCTGCCCTCACAAAAATATTCATAACTCATTCAATTCTTAATTAATTTTGATGAGAGTTGAATCAAATGAAAGTAGATTCATATGGAAACAAAATCCAATTGGTTTTAGATCCAAAATATAGACTTTAAATTCCGTACCATCACACTTCTTTAGACTGTAAATTCTGCACAATATTGTTAGAAAATGCAGTCTCACCAAAATAATCATATCTTCCACAAAACTTGATAAAATTCACTGAGACAAAAAGAATTGCAAACTAGAAATAGAGATATTTCCATCAATATATGATACTCTATCATTTGAGTCTATACCAGGCCGTAGAAATCACAACTTCAATCTGGTAACAATGTAAAAATCAGAAAATGCATAAAATTTGAGGTTTCCATTTATCAAACTTCAAAAATGATGTCTCCAACCCCCAATTCGAGTTTTGGAGGATTTATTTATACATTTTCATCCCAAACCAACTATTTGCAACCACCTTTTGATTAGTGTGTTGACAAAACACCTTAATGACATTTCATCTACCTAATTTTGCACTTTTGACAATTTTTACAATATATGAGAAATGAACATCCTATGACCTATAACACCACAAAGGTGGCCTCTTGGGCTTATTAAAATCTCAAAACATAAAAATGGAACAAATTACTCAATATGGCCTCATGGAGGCGTGTGATCAAATAGGTGCTCCTGCACCATTTTTTATGGGCAACCTATTTTAGTCTATTGAAACTCAAATGCTCATCATTCATTTCCCATGGGCCTTGGGGATTTTTTTTTGGAAAATAGGAGCTAGGTTTGGTTAAAGATCCGGAAGCCTAGACATCATCATCATATGAATCATCTTCTCTTGAACTTTTTTTCTGCAATGGCCAGTTCATCATCGGGTAAGTGCACCAAAATGGTCGCACTTTTGTGGCCAAACTAACAAATAACGCGTTCACGTTAAAACGCGTTTGCGTTATTTTTTTCTTTGTAAATTTGCTTTGGTTTTGCCTTGGAATACCATCCCAAAGGCTTGGAGGGCATTCCCAAAGACCAGAGACGTGTTTTTTTCAAATTCAACAAATTTTCACATAATCGGGTTCGTGCTCACCATCAAGATTGCATCTAGTTCAATATCAAGAAAATTGAACACATGGGTAATGTTAGGTTCTTTATTAGCTTTCCAACGATGTAATTTTTTTCACTTTCTAACAATGTTAAGCCTTTCATCCATAATTTCTTTTGTTTGTATGTCGTTTTTCTTCAAAAGCAGTGTTTGGTATTTTTGCTATAAATTAACCGTTCATCGAAATTTGAAATAAATTACATTTTTAGAAACTAGACTCCATTCTACAATTTAAAAAAAATAAATTTTAAAAAAATATATTAGTTTCAAAAAAATTTAGGGGGATCACGGCCAAAATTATGCTTTTTAGGAAGTGCCCACTTAGAAAATTAATAAAAAATCAAATATTCATTAAAAAATTATCAGAAAATATCTAGTCCTTATTACATACTGTTATCTAACTTTTGACAGGAGCGATTTTAAAAATACTACAAAAAAGTCCACCGTGCTCGGGTCACACAAGAGTTGATATGTTATTTTTTTCTGATAGAAACAAAAGCAATTTGTGTGTGTCCCTCTTTTGAACCCCTTAATCTCAACCATTTTCAAAATAAATTAGTAGTTTAGAAAGTAGACTCGAAGCACTACGATCCTTGTTTTTGTTCCATCTAAAAAATTTGAGTGTAGCTATCCTCAATTTCATGTCCAAGGTCAGTATTTCTTGATTTCAAAAAAAAAGTGGCCACTTAAGCCCCTTTTTTGGGAACCATCTTGGTGCACTTACCCCATCTTTAGAATCAAAGTATGCATGTTTCCTTTGTGATTTTGTTGAAACTGGAGAATTTGTCTCGGCATCATTAGAGTCTTCTAGACCTGCAGTTGTAAGAAGATCTTGGGAATTTTCTGCATCATCTTGTTCCTTATCACTCATATAATTTTCCTCATCTTCCATGGCAACATCAGGTTCCTCCATATAAGAATCATAAGCCTTGTGGTCCTTATCCTTCTTCTTTTTCTTCTTTCCCTTCTATTGTTTCTTCTCAGATTGACCAGCCTCATCATCATAATCATCCCTATCCTTACGCTTACTCTTCCATAATTCCTTCACATGTTCAAATTGCTCCTCTTGTTGCATCACCCGCTAAAGTTGTTCCTCTTGCTTTCTCCTTTCCATTTGAATCCTTCGTTCTTCATCGACTTTTCATTTTGCTTCATCATCTAAGACAATTTGGCATGCTACTTTAACTATTTCTTTTGCTTTAAGCCAGTCATTTGTTTTTGGTTCCATGTTTCCAAGCATACATAAAGCATTTGATGAGTTTTTATCCACCTCAAGTGCATCCCCAATCAATTCTAGGCTTGGTGCATTGTAGAAATAGATTCCAAGAGAAGATGATGCACATAATCACGATGGATAAGCTACCTCAAAATTTTATTCAATCAAATATGCTTTGTCCCTTCCAAATCCATTTGACATAGTTAAATGAGATCTTATCGAAAACCTTAAATGAATCATTTGTATGTTATCTTTTCATTTTTCCTCTTTCTTGTTTTTCATGGGCTGCCTATTTTAGTCTTTATTTTAGAACATCTTTTGTGTCCTTCAGAGTATTATGCTTTGTCTTTCTATCAAATTCTAAATTAAAAGAACCTATAACTAAAAATATACTAATTCATCTATTTTTATTTTATAATCCCAAATAGGTGGATTAAATTATTTTGTTGTTAAATTTTTTTTGTACAATGTAATGTCCCCCTTTCAAAATGAAACCAAGTTGAAACTCAAATTCTCATCATTCATTTCCCATGGGCCTTGGGGATTTTTTTTGGAAAATAGCAGCGAGGTTTGGTTAAAGCTCAGGAATCCTAGACATCATCATCATATGGATCATCTTCTCTTGGACTCTATTTCTGCAGTGGTTCGTCATCTTCAGAATCAAAGTATGCATGTCTCCATGATTTTGTTGAAACTAGAGAATTTGTCTCACCATCATCAGAGTCTTCTAGACTTGTAGCTACAAGAAGATCTTGGGAATCTTCTATATCATCTCGTGCCTTATCGCTCATATAATTTTCCTCAACTTCGATGGAAACATCAAGTTCCTCCATATAAGAATCATAAGCCTTGTGGTCCTTATCCTTCTTCTTTTTTTTCTTTTCCTTCTTCTATTTCTTCTCAGACTAACCAGCCTCATCATCATCATCACCATCCCTATGCTTATGCTTACTCTTCCATAATTCCTTCACACATTCAAATTGCTCCTCTTGTTGCATCACTAGCTGAAGTTCTTCCTCTTTCTTTCTCCTTTCCATTTGAATCCTTCATTCTTCATCAACTTTTTGTTTTTCTTCATTAGCCAAGACAAGTTGGCATGCTAATTTAATTGTTTCTTTTGATTTAAGCTAGTCATCTATTTTCAGTTCCATGTTTCCAAGCACACATAAAGCATTTGATGAGTTTTTATCCACCTTAAGCGCATCCCCAATCAATTATAGGCTTAGTTTGATCTCATTTTGAGTTTGATCCATGGCTGCAAGACGTAGATATGCATCCATATAATAAGGAAACTTGAACAATTTTGGCCTATATGAAAGATTTGGTTTTTTAGTATCATGTAGTTGTTCAAACAACCTAGCAAGATTAATAGTGTTGTGAATTAATTGCAAAACTGCTTAGGTTGACTTTGTAAAAACTATATTGTAATTGAAATTTTGTCATCTATCAACATCTAGTTATTAGTTATTCAATTTGAAGTAATGCTTTGAGTTTGAAATATGTGCAATGCAATGTAATCAGAAATTTTGATGATTATGAATGAATAATTGATACCAATTCATAATATACCCCTATATTCCAACCTAAAATACATAAAAAAAATCCAATCATGCATAGTATTATCAACAAATAATTGAGACCAGAATTTGAGCACCAGATTAAATATTCTTGTCCATTGATTACTTCAAATAAATATTACAACATAACATAAGTCTCCTCTTGGTTTCTCTTTTATAAGAGAAGCAACAAGCTTCTGACCATTACAAAATATGACAGCTTTTCAAAATTCATGCCTCTTCATATAAACTAGACTAAACAATAGTTTTTCTTAAAACACAAAATAGAGAAAGTAGATAACTAATGAATTTTGCAGCACTCGTGACACCACAGTTCGTTAATATTTGTAAGGCATCCATGATCACTGAAGATCTATTCAAGGTCCTTTCTCCATATTAGTGTATCTGAATGTGTAGTTCTTCCACTGTGACATCCCCAAGGCCTACTATTCATAGGGAGGATCCATATACCTCTTCTCCCACTCATACACTATAAAATCATGTGACCATTTGTATTCTTGAATTTTCAATATATTTGCAAGGTGAATCTTCCATCGATTGTCTAGTAATGCCCTACCATCCATGATAAACTTAGAATATCCAACATCCAACACTATTACTCCATCCATGATTAATTCGAACCTATCAATACTCAACTCACCATCCTTTTGTATGCGAGTGATGCAATGTGGAACAATCTAGCCAAATTCACTCTTCCATTCGTTTAGGTCGTTCAAGTGGTCATCATCTTTCAATAGTTTTGGCACAAACCACTGATTCAGAGTATGAAATGAATCTATTATTTTTTTGATCTTTTGGTCCTCTCCTTGCATATATTGGAATTCATCTATAACTATTTTGGCCATGTGCTCTATAGGTTTTAATGTTGCAAGAGCCTCAGTACTCCTCTGTAAGATTCTGCACAAGGTTACCAATGTATGGTGTATGGGCTGCCAGTTATTAAAAAGGGGATCTAGTATGGGTAGATGTTTTTTCATCTAATCAAGTGCCTATGTTAGTGAGCTATAGAAATCATACACACTTTCTAACTTATCCACAATTAGCTTTATCCTATGATCGATGACCTCTAAAACATTGTAGATTTGCTTATTCACTCCTTCCTTACCCTCATTGTTGGATTTCTTTAACTCTTCAATCTCATGTCTAAGCATTCTCACTTGTTCAGTAGAAGCACTTTCTATATCAACTAGTGGAGTAGGAGGACATTGGTATAACATTATTTCCTTGTTCTGTGAGGGGCCTATTCATTTCAATTGTTCCTTCAACTTCACATTTTCCATGAACAATTTATTGACTTCATCATTTAAAAACTTTTGTTCCTTTTCGTACTCTCCCAATCTAGCTTCCATCTCCTTAACTTCATCTTGGGTGAAGATAGCTGAATGCATTGTCATGGTTGTAACTTCTAGAGGAGATGTATCCTTTAATTTTTTAAGCATAGCTGCCCCTTTCATTTCCTGCACTACATCTAGAAACCTTGGTTTTTGTGTACTCTTTTGTTTGGCCTAGAATGCCAAGGTTTCAATATTAGGGTTATACCCTATGCCACCTACCCCTTCATCTGAGTCAAACTCAACAATCAACATTGGGTCCTCCTGTGTTCTCACTTGATCAAGTAAAAAAAAATTCTTTAATTCCATACTAGGGACAATATGTATATTACTTTTCAAGATCATCTCTTTAGACTCTTGTGGGCTGACATTAATATTATCAAATCCTTAATTCATTAAAATTTTGGGCTACTATCTGATCATGCTGGGATTCCTCAGCTCCCATCTTATTTATTTCAACCCTTGCTTCAAACTCTCTCATTTTCATCTCAATCCAAAAGTCTTTAAATTTAGGGGTTTTGATAAATTCATCATCTTCTAAGAACTTGCGAGCTGCAACTACCTTGTCATCCTCATGCATTTCTCTTTCTCCCTGTACCTCAATATCAACTCTAGCTTCAAGCATGTGGGCTTTAGTTTCAAGCATAGGTTGGTCCAGTTCAACATCATCCTTGAAATGTCTTAAAATATTAATTGCTTATTTTTTATCTCCAACCTCCTCACTTATTTCATAGGAAACAAGTGGCTTTATCTCTTGCATCTTTTGCTTTTTAGAAGGTGGTTGTTCAAGAAGTGATCCTAGAGAAGCATGACATACTGAAACATTATCCAGAGTTGGTTGTATAATTAGAATACCACTCAGAATTTTGGGACATAATTTGGAAAGTCTCCTCATATTTGTTGTTGTCTTATATAATTCATAAAACTTATCAATTATCATATCAATCCTCTTGATAGGATTTGCTTCCTCTATGAAATAACCCAATGGTGTAGAGCACATTGTTCGTCCATTTTGTGAATTGAGTCTAGTTAGATTGTTTTAGTCATGGTGTTGTCAAATAAGGCCATGTTAGGCCATTTTGTAATGTTGTTGTAGTCATTTGAGTCATTGGGTCAAGAAATGTAAAAATTGCAAAATTGACAAAAAAGTTGTTAAGCAAAAAATGCAAAAATTGTTCACATGTGGGAGCCCAACGGTCATGGGCATTGAGGATTCAGTTTAGGCAGTTGTTTTAGGTGGGAAAATGTTTAATATGTGAGAAAATCGTTGTAATACGCTCTAGAAGGGTTTGAATGTGAAAAATCATTCAAATATCTCCATTTCTCTATTTTTTTTTGTATTTTCATCATTTCTAGCCTGTGCACAATCCGTATAGTTGAATCTTGGTACAAACCTATGTAGAATTCATTGAAGGCATCAATTAATTTCATTTTGCATTTGGTTTGAAGGTCTAACATTGATTTTGAAGGAAGTTAGGCATCATTTTCTGAAGTTGCTTATTTAAATTGAGTTTAAGGGTTTGAGGGCTAAAATTTATTAAAAGTCCATTCCACCTACTGTACATGTTGTAATTTAGTGGAATGGGCCTAATTGGTGCAGGGGCACCATTGGGAAAATTTTGTCACTCAAGGATAATATTAAGTAGCCTCTAGGTGTGGAGTCATTTTGTCTTTAAATAAGTTCATCAAGACCATTTTATATTGTAATTGAGTCATGAAGTTTGAGTCTTGTTAGGTGTTTAGGGGGTCAATATTGCTAACATTGCAAAATTGCACATTGTTACAAAAAGATGTCAATTAAAAAATTACAAAATTGTAAGTTGGTGGGATACCAATGGTCATTAACTTTAAAAGGTAGTTTAGTTTGGTGGAGTTAGTTCTTTTTGGTGGGAAAAGGCATAAAAGGGTGGAAATCATCGATGCCAATAATTTTTTGAAGATTGGAGGAAAAATCAATTGAAATACTACTGCTTTTCCCAGATTTTTTGAGTTTTCCTTATTGTTTCAGAACTATATAACCAGTACATTAGCAAGTTGATCTAAATCTGATTTGAATTCATTGAGGGGTGTGTGTTAGCTTCTATTTTCATTTTATTTGAGCATCTAACATTGTTTTGGGTGAAAGTTAGATCAATTTCTTGGGGAATGGTTTTTATACCCTATTTTAAGGGTTTGTAAGTCTTAAAAATGAAAATTTGACCCATTCCACTCTCTGTGGCTACTATAACTTGTGGAATGGGTCTGATATATTAGGAAATAGGTGTGCTCATGTTGATTTGTTGTAGGGGAGGCCAAAAAGAGTGTTAGGCATGAAGCCCTAGGTGTGGAAATTAAGTTTTCCAAGTCAAATACTGAGGTTTTGGTATGGTAAAGTGTGAATTACATTGGGGAAGCAATATATGTTGATATTTTGAGTATGTACAGGCCAATTTATACCTGATTGAAGTCATGGCAGGGTTGTGTGAGGGTTAGAAGTGAAGTTTTCAATAAAACCCTAGGAAATTGGCTAGAAAAGAGGGTTTTGGGTTTAGACACCTTGGAGGGTGAGTTTCTAAAAATAAATTGAGGAATATTAGGTTTGGATACCTGTTGAATGCTTCCCAAGTGATTTTTAGAGTTGGTGTGAAGTTTTGTGTCAAGTCTCTTTGTAAAATAGACCTAATTTGGGGTCTAGTTGGCATAGGAAACCTGTTAAGAGGAAGTTGTTTCAAAGAAGCCTATAGTGGTTTGTAGATATGTTATTGAACACCCTAATGGGTCCTTGAATTGGTGCAAGTATTGAATTAAATGGGACTTCTCTAAAAGATATACCCGTTTCATGTTGGTTGTTATGCTACAAGGAGTAGTGGGGGTTTGGTGAGTTAAGTAGAGTTTGAGAATTTGGGACTGAGAGTTATTGTTTTGGAATTTGAAATTGTGTTGTGTGATTGTAGGACCTCCCCTAATTCACATCACTAATTAGACTAGGATTAGGTGTAGGAGTGAGTATTTAAGTATGGAGAAGACATTGAAAGAGTTTCTTAACGTTGCTCCTGTAGAAAATATAGATTTTAGGCCTTAGAAGCAAGGCTAGAAGTGGAAAGTTGAAGAATTTTTTTGGGAAAAAGTTAGAACTGGTGTGTTTTAGTGATATCTGGTGGATAATGATGTGTTTGAAGGTTTTCAAGGGCAAGGTATGTCATTTGTATGTTTGGGCATGAAGTCCTAGTTGAGAAAAGAGGGTTTTTGAATGGAAAAGTGAGGTGTTAGTGTGTAAAAGTTTGTAAAGTTTGGGGGCAACATAATTTGAAGGTGTATTAAGCTTGTGTGGGTTGAATAAATAGTGTTGGAAGAGGTTTTGAGGTTGCATGTGGCCTATAAGTGGGGATTTCAATAAACCCTTGCCTATATTGAAGAAAATGAGGGTTTCTTGGTTTGGTGGCTTAAAGAGAATTCCATTGTCAAAGAGTTGTGGAATTGGAGGTTTGGAGACCTAATCTAAGATTGTCTAGTGGAATTTTGGGTTGGCAGCAAGTTTGAGGAGGAGTTCCTTTGTAAAAGTGGGCTAATTAGAGCCCTTTTCTAGTGTTCAAGGTCAGTTTGAGTGGTATGGTTCCAAAGTAAGTGCATGTGATTTTGTGATATGTTTAAAAGAGCCCTAATGGGTTCCTAAAATGGTAGATGGTTTGAGGCTTTGAGTAGTCTATTGAAAGTTGTGAGTGGAAAACCTAGTTTGCACACCTACAAGACTAAACAATGTAGTTGAGAAGAGTCACCCGTGTTAGGGTTTGAAGGTTGTAAGTTTGATTTCTTCAAGTGAATTTGAGTTTGGATAGTTTAGGACCTCTCTATCACTACATCACCCAAGAAATCACTGTGCTTCATCTTTCTTTCTTCCTCAAATTTTTTCATAAGTTCCCATTTTCTCCTCCTATCATATACCTATTGAGGAGTGAAACAATTTCTAATTACATATTTTTCATAGTCAATATGGTGAGTAACCATAGCCTTGGTAAGGATGGTGTGTCTTAAAAAATTCATATGACCCTCAAGGTCAGAATCTCTTTCCTTTCCAAACTATAAAGAGTACCTTGATTTTAGATAATTTTGCAACTCTTCAAGTGTATCGGGGATCCCACTGATAGTTCCCAATGTGTTGTCGAATTGGGTAGAAATTTACCCTTCCTTTGTTTACACATGACATCCCTTTCCATCTATAGAATCTATCACATGAACTCTAAAAAGGATAATTGAAGGGGGACAAACTTTGGTAGTATATGTGTGGCCTGTGAGCATCCATAAATCCTGATTATTGTGGTATCTAGTAGAAAAAACCAATCACCGAAGTTATGAGTATGGCCTTGCTCAGGTTTCAAAGCCAAAGGTCTTAATAATTTTAGCATAAGTGTGTTTAGTATTGGTGGTTGGTGGCCAAGAACTCTCATAATTTTGTGCACAAACTCATCATAGAATATAAAATAATTTGAATTCTTACATCAGTTGTCCCATATATAACACCATAGTTGCTCTGTCAGCAAATTCCCTTGCTTGTCAATCTAACCCAAACACATCCTTTTGCTTCATCTATCTTTATTCTGGTATAATATTAGGTGGCACAACTAAGAATATTGCTTGAATGTTATGGGGACTCTATTTTCCCTAACTTGCAGAAATGCTTCATGCAATGCTTTCTCAAGATATGAGGCAAAATCATATTCAATGCTCATCTCAAGGTTTTGGATCCTCATAGCCATCATCATTAAAATAAATGGAATTCGCTCTTCTGCATCTATCCCAAGTACTTGATAGAGAGAAAAGTAGGTTTTCTTGAAATAGAATTGGAAATTTGAGACTTCAAATGGTTCAGGGGCAGAAGGGGATATAGGAATCACCCTATTGCTCACACCCCTTTTCATGTAAATGGGGACTTCATCACTTCTATGGGTTTTCCTCAATCTAGTATATTCTTCTTTACTTCTTTGCAAATCAATTTTAGTCAGGGATTGTTTGTTTAGGTCAAAACATTCAATGATGGCTGCTTTAGTCAACACAACTAATTGTGAACCATCTGGAAATCTCATAGACCTAGTAGCAAGATGATAACTCTAAGCCAATACTCTCATGAACTCTACATCTATAAAAACACTTGGGACAATTAACTTGGAGAAATAAAATGCTGGTGGATTTGACACTAGAATCTTGCCCTCCCTTTTGTCATAAAAGTACTAGAATAGCTCCCACCTGGAGATAGGGATAAGGGCATCTCTACAACTATGAGACACATCTTTAAAAAGATTCTTAAATCCTCTCTCAATTGATTTAGGGAGTATATCCATGATAGACTGGTGTAAGGACCTCTTTTTAACGTTAGATTCTTCATTTTTAGTTACAAGTTCTTTCTTCTTGGGTGAAATGATGTCCTTTTTAGTTTTAGGTTCTTTCTTCTTGGGTAGCATGATGTTTAACTATCTTATTTCTCCTAGTGTATCTAAAATGTAGAATTCCAAACAATCTTGTACTCATAAAACTTAATTCACAGTTTAACTATCTTACTTCTCCTATACTTATGAAATGCAGAATTCCAAACAATCTTGTACTTGTAAAACTTAATTCACAAGAGTTTTGTGCACTTACCTGGGTTACGATGGTTGCAGACCTTAACCTTCTTGAACTCCCAACTCCTAGCACGATAATTTTTGCAAATGAGTGCAAAGAGAATGCCAAATTCTTGGTTTAATGGCTTTTTGAGCTCAATCATGTCAACATTAATATCAACCTTATGCCAAACATTTTTCTCGTAGTTCAAGTTTAAATATGCACCATTTATTTTATAAGATAGGATGGTTGATGTGATTCATGCATTTAATATCACTTTATCACCACCACTTTTTATAATTGCCACGGGATAAAGGGGTATAAACCACTATACCACATGCTTCTTTGCATTTCACCGCAGGATAGCGGGATCCTTACCTCTATACCGCAAGCTTGACTTGTTTAACCCATGGGACTGAGGTTTACATTAATGGTTACTACCATATTGAATGTTTCATCACATCCTTCTGCAGTATAGCGGTTCATACCACCCTACCACTTGCCTTTATGATCTTCCTCATGAGATGGTGGGTTATTCACCGCTATATCGCACCCTTCATTTTTCCTTCTCATGGTATGGAGGTTTATGATGAATTTAAATTATCTCATACTACCCAACCACATCCTCATCATAATACTTCTGTGGTATGGCAGTAAACATCTTCATGTTGTCTATTACACATCACCAACTTGCCAAGGGTTCAGATTACTGATGCGGGATCCTGGTAAGAGTTTGTTAAGGGATTTGGAATGTTTTTAGCTAGACATGTTTTTTCTTAATTATATATATGATGAATTTTTGGCTTTGTATAGGTCTTTCAATGTCAGTTAGACCTAAACAATTTATATGTTCAGTAAAAAATAAAAAGGAATATAAGGGTCAAGGCTTGGGTCATGGAGCTCAAGGTTAATTATGATGATGGAACTAGGAATTTTTTTAAGGTTCTAACACAACTCATGATGAACTAGACTATGTTTTTCCTTCATCCTACTTGTGTTCATCCTACTTGTGTTATGTTTTTATGATTTCTTCTCTTGTGAATATATCCCTAAGGAAAATTTGTCTGGTACTTGTAATTGTAAACATCTTGGTTTTTTACTACAAATTCTTTTTAATTTGTAAACTGAATTATATTTTAAGTTTCCATTTACAGTTATTAGTGGATTGGAAAGGAAACAGTTATCAACTTGTGAACTCAATAAATTTTTACTGATTCAAGTTTCTGATTTATACATTATTGTTTATTTGGACTTCAGGAAATGAAAACAAGGACTGTAAGGTGCAAATTTGATGATAGTGATCATAATGTTCAAATTCTAGAGACATAATATGAGAGCATGCATACTGAAAAAGTGGCCAAGAATAATAAATATTTTTTGATTCTTGGTTTGAAAAGGCAAGTTGTAAATCCACTAAGTAGTATACTATTTGTTTAATAGTGTTTAATCAAATTTTATAGGCAAGAGCTTTATGTATATAAGACATAATATGATACTTTTTTTGTTTCATAGGAAACAAAAGAGTGCAAAGAAAATGTGGAGAAAAAAAAGAAAAAGAAGATACAGTGCTGCCATCTTGTAGAAGCCAACACTTTTGGGATTCAACAAATACAATTGGTGAAAACAATAGTTGTGATGATGTGCAGCTTGGTATAACACATGGTGATGTGCAACCTGATATAACACATGGCAATGTGTAGCCTAATATAGCACATGGTGATGTGCAACCTGATATAGCACATGGTGATGTGCAACGTTGTGATGATCTCTTAGGACTAAGTTTAAGAGAGATTATTGAAAAACATCAAGGAAAAGGAATAATAGGTCTGCAAATGATTTTTTTCAACATTAAAGGATGTGTTTAATAATGTGAAATCCACAGAGACCGTTACTAATCTACCGACTCATGCCACACTTGATGTGGCCAAGGAGCGTGAAGTTCTAGTTAATGAAAGTCATGAAGAGAGACTGCTTGCATCTATTGTGCCTCAAAGTGCACCTATTACATCTAGAACTTTTGATAGAACTAGTGGACCAGCTAGAAATACTGGTAGTGGTAATTTAATAGAAGATATGGATGCTTTGTCAAAAGACAAATATTGAGTCAAGATTTGTACATATCTACTAAGAGGAATGCAAAAGAAAGAAAATTAGAAGGCAATAATCCATTCTTGCTTGAGGTATCGAGAGATGGTGAGCCCATTGGGCCAAATGCTACAAAGTGGGCAACTGAGTTGGGTGTAAGATGTAGGGCCCATTTGGATATTTGCAAATCAAAATTTTCAAATCAAGATCCAAGAGCTATGGAAAATGTTATACAAAAAATGGAAAATGCTTTTGAGACTACTGGTGGAAAATCTCTAGAAAATATTACAAGCAAAGGAGGAGAGTTTCGATTAACAATTATAGATACATGTGCAGAAAAACAATCATGTTGGGAAAAGAAAGGTTCAACTCTAGTATATCTCCTAAAGAATGGGAGGAATTGAGAGAAATTATGTGTTTTGAAGAATATTTGGTAAAGAGTAACAGAGGCAAGAGAGCAAGAGATAATGTGAGGGTTGGATATACATTTGGCCAAGGTAGGTTGCATGCCAAAATGGACAAATTTGTAGTAAGTGTATGGATTTGTGGTTAAATTTACATTGTGTTATTTATTTTGATTTTTTATTAAACTGACTATAGGCTGAAATTGACATTGTATTTTAGGTGGAAAACAGTAATAGAGAAGCAGGTGCAGAAGATATTGTCAATTATATGACGACACTAGATGCTAGTAAATCTAAGAGTAGGATGAAGTTGAAATATAGTTCATCAATAGAGATTTTATAGCCATCTGTTCAATGACCAGTAGGAGCCTCTGTAGATCATGTCAACTCATATGAACTAGGGTACTAAAAGGTAATGAGTTTCATATTACGTCTCAATCATCAAGTTATGTTGTTGGTTGAAACCGTTAACCTTATGGTTTCTACATGGAATGAGCGTAAATCCATGGATTCAAATGAGGTAAGAGGCTCTATTGATCTCATTTCTTCTTGTTTGGTAGTTCTATATACAAATTCCTCTTAATATGTAGATTATTGAAATATGAGCATAGGAGAATGCAACCTAGTTTCTTTATTGTTGGAGTGATCTAGAAAATGTTCTTTTGGACAAATTTATAGCTTGAATTCTTTACTTGACTATTGAATGCTTTGTATATTTTTTTGCACAATGGTTAAACCACATGTAGAGAATTTTTTTCAAAGAAATAGGAAAACAAAAATGCCTTCAAGGTGTCAATAGAGCTATCGATATTGATAGTGATGAAGTGGACAAGAATGTGCAACATAGTTGTCTTAGTTGTCCTGAAGTTGAGGTAATTAATATAACAGTTGTCAGTTATCTATCCCAATTTTTTGTCATTATTCATGCTTGAAATGTTCTTTTGGACAAAAATTTATAGATTTTGCATTCTTTACTTGACTTATATTAATTTTTGCATGATAATTAAACCACATGATGTAGATAAATTATATGAAAGGACACAAAGAAAAAGGCCATGTCAATATAACTCTCCACAAACTTGTACAACTTATTGTCTATAATGATGTTGATAGTGGTTATGATGATGAGCTCGATGAGCATGCACATGATATTCATAGTGGTAGTCATCCTAAACTTGAGGTGAGTGCTATGAAACCACATGAAAGTAAGTACTATTCAAGTAAGTAATGGTTGTTTTATTATGTAAATAAGGGTAATCATTACCTATTTGATAGAAGTTGGACGTTATAATAGTAGTGGAGTGTAATTAGCTAGTATACATAGATTATGGAATTAAGGGAGAACATATAACTTACATATGGAAGCTTAGAGCTTAGTTGTAATAGAGTTTTTTATAAAAGCACATACAAAAAATGATTTGTTCCAAGACATAAGACATTACATACAACAACCCTAAACAATATAATGTTTGTTTTATATCTAAATATAATTTGTATTTTTTTTGTTTTTGTAGACATTTATTGATAAACTTCAAGAAGGGGATATAGTTGATGTGTTGGATTCACATGATGGTGTTGCTGCGGGCATTGAGCAGATTCAATCACTATCTATTGTACATGGAGTAAAATTGAAAGGAACAAGAGATGCAAATGTATGTATTTTACAAGTCTCAAGTAACATACCCCTTCCTCATGCAAACAAAATAGATGGAGTTGTCCGTCTGAAAGAGAAAATAGGGACCTTCGCATGGTGACCACTAAAATATTTGAAAAAAATCACAGAGTTAGTTGTAAGTGCATAAGAGAAAAATAAGGGTTAGCAGTAGTAGAGTGTAGAGAGTGAAGTTGTAGATAGAGAATGTAATGAGCCAAAATAAGTTGAACCCAAACAAAAACCAAAAAATATGATTTGGGTATACATTCTATGAGTAGAATAGAGAATGTTCTATCTTACTGCACCTGTAATGTAAAACCCCTTGATTATTCTTTTCTCTTTTTGTTTGGGTTTCGCTCATTCAAACTGGTGCATTATAGAAGAGGGGATATGTTGTTGTGTAAGGAGTAGACGCAGAGAACATGGGTGCAAAAAAAGAAGTAAATACAGAGTAGATAAAGAGGTGTAGAGAAGAGGAAAAGTTGCAGAGAGTCCAACATACATGTATGTGTAGTTGCAAATAAGTTGCAACATAGAATTGTCATCAAAATTGTAATATCTTGCATAACAAAAAAAAAGGCATTGTAACTCAGTTTTCTCAGTCACAACACTGAGAAACACACTTTGTAATAGTACATTTTTCAAAGAAAAGACATTTATGTCTTGTATCTACTGTAAGAACACGTTTTATCAATAAAATTTTAGTATTTTTCCTTCTTAATATCCATTTCATTATGTGCAAATGAATGATTGATTATGTTTTTATATGTTTAAACCTCAATTAAAGCATTGTCTCATTTCCAACACTTATAAGAAGAAATCAGTGAACAAAAACAAATAAAGAAACTACCAATTGACTAAATATACTACCAACTGATAGAAATCAGTGTTAATAACTATGACTAAATATAGTGATTATATAATTAATAAACAATGTATCAATATACCTATCAGTTGATAGAAATTAGTGAGCAAAACTATTAAATAAACTACCAAATTAATCAAAATGATGATTAAAATTAATGACTAAATACACTACCAATGGACATAAATTAGTGAATAAAAATGACTAAATAAGTGACCAGTTAACATCAATCAATGACTAAATTAACGCCAAAATATACCAGTGAATAAAAAATGACTGAATAAGCGACCAGTTTAAAACATTCAATGACTAAATTAACGACTAAATTACACACTACCAAATCAATCAAATTAATGACTACATCAACAACCAAATCAATCAATCAGATGACTAGATTAACAAGCAAGTCGATCACTCAAACGACTAAACCAACAACCGAATTGATAAATTGAGCGACTAAATTAATGACCAAATCAAGCAACTGAGTGGCTAAAAACAGTTTAGGCATCAATTTGGTCACATTATAAATGACTGGAAATAAACTACTACAAAGGCCTATAAATTCTAAGATAAATTCACATATTGAGCCTTCAGTCACATATTGTTGTTTCTGTACTAGTGAAACAAAGGCCTATAAATTTTAAGATTGAGCCTTTAATGAGAAAGGAGTTGAATCAATTTTTGTTTTTGGATTTGATTATGTTTGTGTTTTTTTCATCAACATTTTAGATCACACTTCATGATCCATCATCAAGATGAGAGAGAGCAAGGAAGAGAAATGATTTGTTGTAGACCCACAACAACTAAAAAGGAGAGAAAATGCACACAATTCAAGGAAAAGAAATAATGATACAAAAGAAAAATTCATAAAAAGGAAAACCATAATCAATAAAATAGAGGTAACAAGATTAAACACATTTTTATGCTAGGGAAAGGAAAGACCAATAAAACAAAATTAAAGCAAACCAAAAGCTAAAGAATTAGAACTTGTAGTTCTATGTCTATAGTACTATATAGTTCTAGAAAAATAAATAAAAATTAAAAAGAAAAAACCAAACAAACAAAAAGAAAATATAGGAAATTTCAAAATCTCCAAAGAACCAACAAATCAATAGAACAAACAAATTAGATTTTAAATTGCAAAAGGCACAAAAATAAATGAAAAGAAAATACAAAATTGAGAGGACCTATACCAAAATTAGAAAAATCAAACCGAATAAGATATAAATGAGACTAAAAAGAAGAAGAAACAAGACATAGATCTAAAAATTGCAATAAATAAGAGGATCCAGGAATAAAGAAACAAGACACAATAAGGACTATAAATATAATAAAAATAAAATTAAGAAGGCACAAAATCAGTTGATTCAAAAGATTAAAACCACCTTTCTATGCTAGAGATAGGAAAGAACAAAAAAAGAAGTGAAACCATAAGCTAAAAAATTAGAACTTATAGATCTATGTCTATAGTACTATATAGTTCTTGAAAATAAATAAAATAATAAAAAAGAAACAAACACACAAAAAGAAACTAAAGACATAAATATAAACTAAAAACAAAAAAACCCAAAGGAAGAAACTAAAGGAAATTTCAAGAGCTTCAAAGAACAAACACATAAATAGAACAATAAAAATAAATTTAAAACTAAAAAAGGGCCCAAAAATCAAAAGAAATTAGATGGAAACCAAGAGGAAATAAATAACTAAAGAAGCAAAACCAACAAAAAATAAAAGGGTCTAAAATGAAATTAACCATTAAAATAGAACCACAAGGAACCAAAAATAGAAATAAAGAACAAACAAGAAGCAAAAAAGGACTAGAATGAAAATCAAAATTAGAATTAGAAGGCCCAAAATCAAAAGATAAAGAATACAACATTTAAATAAGAATGAAACCAAAGGAGAACAATAAAGATAAAGATAAAAAGAAAATTAAATAAACGAGGAAGAGATACAAACAACTTAAAAAAAAGCTAAAAATGAAAGAAATGAATAATAAAGGAGAAAAAGACCAAGAAAATAATTACCAAAACAAATTATAAACAAGCTCTCAAGCAGAACAAATTAAAGCTAAAAGAAGGGACTAAAAGTAAAAAAGAACACAACAAATTAAAGGGAAATAAAAGATAAATAAATAAAAAGATAAAAATTAAATTAAATTAACGAGGAAGAGAAACAAACAACATAGAAATGCTAAAGGTGGGGTTGATGTCTATTTCTCAGATTAGTTAACAGAGGATTCCAAGAATGACTGAGGTTCCAACCCTTGTCCCGATTGAGGTTAGTGGGATGATTACTAATCTCAATGGATTCTTTGATTTTCCTTTTGAAGAAATTGTCTTCTTTTTACATAACTTGAAATTTTTCTAAGCAAATATGGTGCTTGGTAGAACAAGAGTGGTTGGCAAGGGAAGATTTAAGGACCCACTCATGCTTGATGTCAGCACTATGCTCTTTGATTCTTGTGCAAAATGCCCGACTTGTTTCACCTATATAAGGTGTGCCACAAGAGCAAACCACCTTGTAGACTCCATAATCAAGAAGGATTTCCTTGGAGTCCTTAAGAGAGGGGAGATGATTTTTCATTGTTGAGAAGGGCTTGAAAGCACATTTGAGACCTTTTTTGAGCAGGATCTTGAAAATTTTGTGGGAGATGCCTTCAATGAAGGGAAGGACAACACAAGGGGGAACCTCAAGCTTGGAGGAAATGCTACGAGAAAGAAAAAAAGGCCTTGGTTTGGTTGAGAGCTTCGGATAATTGTTTGCTTGTAAACCCATTCAAGCTGAAGAATTTGTGAAGGTGAGCCAACTCTTGGTTCAAGTTGTCTTCATCACAAATCTGATAGGCTCTTAAGGCTAAGGTTTTAAGGACACCAATTTTTTGGTTGAGGTGGTGATGAGAAGAAGAGTGGAGGTAGAGGTCAGTGTGGGTTGCTTTATGAAAGACCCAACGACCAAGGGAGACATCTAGATTTTTGAAGAGCAAGATGTCAAGGAAAGGGGGTTGGCCTTCAACTTCAATCTCCTTGGTGAAGGAGATGCAACTGGCTAAACTATTGAGATGAGCATGGAATTCTTATAACTTATCCATACCATAAGACCAACATACGTTAGTGTCATCCACATAACACTTCCACCATTTTGGTTTGAGAGGGAAGGATGAAAGAGCCAAACCTTCAAAGTGTTCCATGTAAAGGTTGGCGATGACTAGGGAAAGAGGGGAACCCATCGCAACACCATCCACTTGCTCATAGAAAATTCCTTGGAACAAGAAGAATGTGGATCTAAGGTAAAATTCCACAAGAGAGGAAATATCATCATTTTATTTCCATCTGACAATCTCAATCGATTCAAGGATGGGCACCTTGGTGAAAGAGAGACTACATCAAAGCTCACCAAGAGGTCATTGTTGTCTAATTTGACATCCTTGATAAAGTGAACAAACTGAGTGGAATCCTTAATGTGGAATTCAGACTTGCCAACATGATGAGAGATTAGTTTGGCTAGGAAAGAAGCTAGCTTGTAAGTTGGGGAGCCAATTGTATCCACTATGGGATGCAAAGGAATGCCTCTTTTATGAATTTTTGGGACTCCATAAATGTGAGGAGTCACCTCTTTGGAGGGAACCAATCACTTCTTCGTTGCATTGTCAAAAGTTGAGCAAGAAACCAAGGATTTGACTATCTTTAAAATTTTTGAGTAGGGATTAGAAGATACAAATTTATAGCTTTGGTAATCAAAAAGAAGATCAAGCATTTTAATCTTGCTTGTCCATGATTACTATTGCATTTCCTTTGTTAGCTTTGCTAATGACAAGGTCATTATTGAGAAAGGAGTTGGAAAAATTTATTGAGGCTAGAATCATTTTTCCCATCAATATTCTTCATGGGTGGAAAATTTGGTTCATGTCGAAAAAAAGAATGGGTAAATAAGACTTTGTGTAGATTTTATGGATCTAAATAGAGCCTCCCTAAAGGATCATTATCCCCTCCCTTCCATGAAGTAGATTTTACAAAGAGTTAGTGGGTCAAAAAGGTTTTCTTTCCTGGATGGCTACTCAGGCTATAATCAAAATTTGGTCCAAGAATTTGATCAACACAAGACAACATTTACCACAAAGTGGGGCACCTATGCTTATTGTAAAATTCCTTTTGGTTTAACCAATGCAAGTGCCACTTTTTAGAGGGCCATGGATATGGCATTTCAAGGTGTGTTTAGATAGTTTGTATTGGTCTACCTAGATGATATTATAGCATTTCCAAAGCATGCAAAAGACCATATCAATCACCTTGAGCAACTATTTTAGAAATGTAGGGAATATGGTATTTCCCTAAATCCAAATAAATGTGTATTTTCCACTGATCAAGGAAAACTTCTTGGACACATTGTTTCAAAGGATGGCTTGGTCATTGATCTTGCAAGAGGAAAATCTATCTTGGCCATCCCACTTCCTAGTCACAAAAAGGGATTATAGAGTTTCTTGGGCACAATTAACTTTGTGAGGAGGTTCATTCCAAATCTTACTATTTTGGTAAAGCCTCTTACCTATATTGTTAAGAAAAATATGGTCTTCAAATGGACCAAGGAAGGTAAAGATAGCTTTGAGGCTATCAAACAAGAAACTTCTTAGGCTCCTACCCTTGTTAATCTTAACTATGACAAGGATTTCATTCTTTACACCTTTGGAGGTGACGAAAGTATATCAACTAACCTAACCTAGCTAAATAAAGAAAATATGGAGTATCCCATTACTTTCATTAGTGAAGGGATTACAGATTATGAGGTCAAGTACAACTATGTTGAGAAGCAAGCTCTTGTTGCTCTTAAGGAACTGAAAAAATTTAGATGCATGTTGTGTAATAACAAGATACAACTAATGGTGCCACACATCAATGTTAAAGAGTTCCTGTTGAGAAGAGATATTAATGAAAAAAGGGTTGGATGGATCACCAAGGTGATGGAGTATGGTGTTAACATCAAAACCACCAAGTTAGTGAGATGCAAGGGGTTGTGTGAACAACTTGTCTCAACATTTGAGACTCCTACAAAGGCTATCATTGTACTATAGGAATAAGCACCAAATACAAACATACAAGGTAGCTAGGTGCATGACATGACTACCTTTTTATAGGAAGGTAGGTATCCTATTGGTCTAGATAGGACCAAAAGAAGATATTTCATATTGCAGTCCATTCCTTATGTCATAGTGGATGACATACTCTTCAGAAAGGATTTCAATGGAGTCCAATTAAGATGAGTAGAAGTAGATCAGGTCAGTATAATGATAAATGAATTCCATGATGGCTCTTCAGGTGGCCATTCTTTTTCAAGGAATATTTATACAAAAATCATGAGGGTTGGTTATTATTGTCCAACTTTATTCAATGATGCTCATAAATTGGAGAAAATTTGCAAAAAAGTGTGCTTTCTTTTCTAGAAAGAAAAGGTTGTCTTCCCTCCCTCTTCACCCCATTCAAGTTGATCAACCATTTACACAGTGGAGTTTGGATTTTATTGGCATGATAAATCCACCATCAAGTGTTGGTCATAAGTGGATTTTAATAGCCATAGATTACTTTAATAGGTGGACTAGAGCAGTTTCCTTAAAAGATGCCACTGATGCTTCAGTTTTAGAATTCCTTGATGGAATTGTTACAAGATTTGGCAATCCTTCTGCCATCATTTCAAATAATGCCAAATCTTTCACTAGTGCTCAGATTCTTGATTGGGCAATTAGGCATGAAATTTATTTGAAGACATCATCTAATTATTACCCCAAGGTAATGTCTTGGCTGAGTCTTCAAACAAAAATCTCATTAGGATTATCAAGAGCACCATTGAGGACAACCAAATGGTTTGGCATAGAAAGTTAAAGACAACCCTTTAGGCTGATAGAATTACTCCTAAAAGAGCAACTAGAAATTCTCCTTTCATACTTGTTTATGGAAGGGAATCAAGGTTACCATTATCACTAGAGCTACCCTCCCTTGAGTTGGCACATTAGCTGGAGTTAGAAGAGAATTATATTATGACAGTAAGGTTGGTTGAGCTCTTGGAACTAGAGGAGATAAGGAACAAATCTATGCAAGTCATAGAAACACATTAAGCATAGGTCAAACAAAATTTTGACAAAAAACCAAATCATAGAGTGTTCTAAGAGGGAGATATAGTGTTGAAATGGGAAGTAGATAGAGCCAAAGCTAGAAGAAATTCCAAGTTTGATTCCATTTGGAGTGATCCATACATCGTCACTAGCTGCAAGGAGGCCAATGCATTCCATCTTTCCAGGTTGGATGGTGAGGTTCTTCCAATCTTAGTAAATGGGGTTCATCTCAAACCTTATTTCTAATGAGTTTTGAGTTTCATATACATATTGTAAATTTATTGTTTTCCATAAATTTCCCTTTCACACCTTGAATTCTCCTTAAGAGAATGTATGTTTGAGTTTCCATTCTTTTTTCCAAGTGTTGGACTGCACATGTTTGTTTTGCTCTAAGGAGACCCAACTACTATAAATGTTTTATGACTTTGTGCCCAATAGAATGATAAGGAATTTTGATTCCATGATTAGAAGGAAATAATTCCATAGAGGTCACAAAAATGTCATCATTTTTCATGTCACCATTGGATTTCATCATTTAGATCCGATCAAAGAGATCCTATACGTGCATCCTACTGAAACCCATGTTCATTTTGATGTTTTAGGGTTTTTGAGGATTTGAAATTCCTCAATTGTATCAAATTAGGGTTCTGAACTTGCAAGCTAGGGATTCCAAAACCCTCATACTATTAAACCCTAAGCCCATTGGTCTTGGCAAACACTTTTGTTATATTTCTCTATTGAATCCCTGTAGTCAGTTATTGGTCTGTTAGTTATAACTTATGTCATGTGTGGTCATGTGGTGCAGGGAACCCATGATACTTTATGCTTTGATTTTGGTTTTTGTAATTCCTTCATGTAATAAGGTCCTTGAGACCATTTTTCATGTTTGTAAAGGTCTAAATAGGGTCTTATGGGTTTGGGTTTGGTCAAGTGGTCGAATGGTGAAAAGTTGCTCTATTTTGTAAAAATTGCAAAAGTTGCATCGCAACTTTTACATTTTTTGTGTGTAGGGGAAGTTGAATGGTAAAATTGTGGTTTTTGGTGGGAAAGTAGTTGGAAAATAGTTGAAATTTTTTGTATTGTCTTTAAAAATAACTTGTGTACATTGGGAAGAAGGTTGATGGTGTAAGTTTGAAATCTGAATAACAAAGACTCCATTTTCCTACGTTTTTTAAGCAAATTTACTGCTACAACAACTTGTATGGCCTTGTACGACTTGGAATTGCTCAAAAATTGGTTGGAAATCATGGAGTATTGAATATTTTTTCTATTTCTTTTTGTTTCATCAAATTTCATCAAGTTTTGAGTAAATTAGAGCTAATTTACTAAAAGGTACTTGAAACCCTCATTTTGGATGTGTTTTGATAGTAAATCATGGATTTCTCCTCATTCCACCATTGAATAAATATTAAACCTGGTGGAATGAGGGTAAATATGTTTTTTCTGTGTTCTTTAAGTTTTAGGAGCAAGGGGATGAAGAGTTGTGCAAATTTGTTGATGCCCTAGGTTGAAGACATCACGATTTTGGGCATAAAATGTGCATAGAAGTTGGGTTTGGTAGAAAAGCTCTTGGGAAATGGTTTGTAATGGTTGGAAATATTTAGGTAGGCTATTTGTGACATTTTTGGGCTATTGGATTGAATTTTTAAGTCCTAGTGTGTGAAAACCTCATTTTGACCTAGTGAAGTAAGCTTAATTAGGCCTAGTTTCAAGTGTAGCAACATTTTTTTGACCTTTATGTTTCAAAAAAATCCCACCTCCAAATTTGGTATGTTTTCAAACGCCATAATGGGTATCCAAAAAAACTTTTATATTGTGGGTATGAGTTTTGGTTTGAAAGTTATGGTCGGAAAATAATTTATGAAATGCTACAAGGGAAATTGAAGAGTGGTAGAGAAACCCACTTAGTTTGGCTTCTAAATTTTAAATATTTGTTTTTTTTTAGTTGGTTTTGAGTTTTTTAGTGATCATCCACCTTGCTCTACATCAAATTGGTATCAAAGCATAGGTAGGTCTGTAAGAGAGAGAAGGTGTGAAGTGAAAAAGTGAACAAGATGCCTCCAAAAAATAACACTATGGCTAGGGAAATGAATGAGATGAAAGAAAAGACTGCAAGAGATCTTAGGAGATTGAGGGAACTCTGGGATATGATGGTAGCAATGCTTGAGGTTGTTGAAACCAGTTAGAGAAGAGGTGTGGTTCTAGGTGATGAGAGTGACCCCGAAGAAGGGGAAGAGGAGAATGGAGAAGAAGAAGATGAAGAGGAATTGGATCTCGATGAGCAGAGGATGGCTAAGCTACTAAGAGTAGTCAAGATAGATAAACAAAAGATAAAGATTGATGTACCTATGTATGGAGGTAACTTGAATGATGAATAACTTTTGGATTGGATTGAAACACTTAACAATTACTTTGAGTGTGAAGATGTACCTGAGGAGCAAAGGGTTAAGAAAGAAAAGAAAAAATTGAAGGGGCATGCACTATTATGGTGGGACTATGAGAAAACTGAAAGGAGGAAGAAAGGTAAGTCAAAAATAGTCTCTTGGGACAAAATGGTGGCAAAGCTTAAGGGTAAGTTTCTACCTTGTGATTATGCAATTCAAATGTATAAGAAACTTCAAGATTTGAGACAAAGAGAAATGGATGTCAAAACTTATACTAATGAGTTTTACAAGTTGAGTATAAGAGAAGGTCACATGGATGATGATGTGGAGAAGGTGGCTAAGTATCTCAGTTGGTTAAGCTTCAACATTCAAGATGAGTTGAGTTTGCATAATCCAAGGACAGTTGAGGAATGTTATCAAATGGAAATAAGGGAAAAAGAAAAGTTAAAGAGAAGGCAAGACAAATCAAACAAGGGTAGAGGCAGAAATAATAGAGAAAGATGTTCATTTTCTAACCCAAGGCAGTCCTATGAAAGTCAAGAAGATACAAGAAAAGCACAAGAACAAGTTGTTGATCAGAGAGGTAGATTTAGAGGTGGTAGGACAGGTTTTAGAGGCAGATTTGGAGGTCAAGGAAGAGGTTCTAATACATTCATAGGAATGTGCTATCAATGCAACAAATTTGGACATCAAGCATGGTAGTGCAGTGAAGGTCAAGCCTCTAATTTAGCTGGAGGAGCAAGGAAAGGTCAGATTGCTCAAGGAGATCATTGTGAAAGTGTGGGCTCAACATCACATCATGCTGCTCTTGAAGTTGGAGAATCATTTATGGTAAGAACTCTCATCAAGGCATTAGAGGAGAAGGAGCCATGACAAAGAAGGAGTCTTTTCAAAACAACTTGTAAATGCATGGGTAAGGTATGTAAAGTTGTAATTGATCTAGGATGCACAAATAATATGGTTTCAGTTGAGATGGTTGAAAAACTCAAGTTGTCTAGGATACCACATGCTACTCCTTATAAATTTTCTTAGTTGAATGAGGGTCAATATGTTTTGGTAAATGAAAAAATTTGGGTGGAGCTCAATATAGGAGGGTATGAGGACATAATTCTATGTAACATATTACCTATGGATGTGTGTCATTTGCTGCTAGGGAGGCCTTGGAAATTTGATAGGCATGCTATGTATGATGGAAGGAGAAATATCTATGAGATAGAAAAAGATGAAATCTCTTATACTTTGACACCATTGATGGAGGAGGAAAAAGGACAAACCAAGGGAGATAATATGATGATGGTAGGTAGGAAATATTTTATATAGGTAGAGGAAGAAAAGCACATGGATAACTATTTCCAAACTTGGATATAGTATGACAACAGCCTTGAAGAATGATATTGAGTTGAAGGTCAAGGATGAATTGATTTTGAAGGTTCAAGATGGGATTAAAAAGCATATTGTTGTGATGATAGAAGAGTTACTCCATTCATTATTTTCAAAAGGGGATTTTGATCATTCTATCATATCAGAGGTTAATAAACCTATGCAAGCAACAGTCATAGGGGCATAACATCAATTGGAAGAAGCAAGTAGCAAAGGTGAAGAGATCAAAGATAAACTACAAGGGAAAAAGAGAAAGTTCAAGCATACACCAAAAGTGGAAAATAAGGAGGTTCATTACATGGAGGAAATATGATTGTAGGTGATAATCCAGACTTAACAACATTCTTAGATGAAGCACATGTTAAAGATCATCCATCAAGTAAGTCTTTGTAGTTGAAGCATAACCCAGATGCCAAAGAGTTCAAAAAGACAAGGGATGATGCATATTTTCAGTTTTCGGTCAATTGGAAGGGTTTACTAGATGGAGAAAGCACTTGGAGGTCAGAGAAGGACAAGATCACACATGAATCTACTACTGCAACACTGTCCTCAATGGGACTTGAGTTCTTTTTGCCCGGGAGTATGGTGCAAGGAACCCATGATACTTTATGCTTTGATTTTGGTTTTTGTAATTCCTTGATGTAATAGGGTCCTTGGGACCATTTTTCATGGTTTGGGTTTGGTCAAGTGGTCGAATGGTGAAAAGTTGCACTCTATTTTGTAAAAATTGCAAAAGTTGCATAACAACTTTTACATTTTTTGTGTGTAGGGGAAGTTGAACAGTCAAGTTGTGGTTTTTGGTGGGAAAGTAGTTGGAAAAATATTGATTTTTTTTGTAATGTATTTAAAAAGAACTTGTGTACGCTAGGAAGAAGGTTGATGATGCAAGTTTGAAATTTGAATAACAAAGACTCCATTTTCCTACATTTTTGAAGTAAATTTGCTGCTACAACAACTTGTATGGCCTGAAAGTGTTAAAACATTGGTTGTACAACATGGAGTATTGAATCTTTGTTCTATTTTTTTGTTTCATCATATTTCATTAAGTTTTGAGTAAATTAGAGCCAATTTACTGAAAGGTGCTTAAAACCCTCATTTTGGGTGTGTTTTGATAGTAAATAATGGATTTCTCCTCATTCCACCATTGAATAAATCTTAAACTTGATGGAATGAGGGTAAATATGTTGTTTTTTGTGCTCTTGAAGTTTTAGGAGTAGGGGGATGAAGAGTTGTGCAAATTTGTTGATGCCTTAGGTTGAAGACATCATGATTTTGGGCATAAAATGTGCATAGAAGTTGGGTTTGGTAGAAAAGCTCTTGGAAAAGGGTTTGTAATAGTTGGAAATATTTAGGCAAGATATTTGTGACATGTATGGGCTATTGGCTTGAAGTTTTAAGCCCTAGTGTGTGAAAACCTCATTTTGATCTAGTAAAATAAGCCTAATTAGTCCCAGTTTCAAGCGTAGCAACAATTTTTTGACCTTTTTGTTTCAGAACAACCCCACCTACAAATTTGGTATGTTGTCAAATGCCATAATGGGTATTGAAAAAAAATAATATTGTGGTTATGAAATGTGGTTTGAAAGTTATGATGGGAAAATAGTTTATGGAATGCTACAAGGGAAATTGAAGAGTGGTAGAGAAACCCACTTAGTTTGGGTTCTAAATTTGAAAAGTTTGTTTTGTTGAGTTGGTTTTAAGTTTTTTGGTGATCATCCACTCTACTTTGCATCATCATATTTTGACTAGCCCCTTCATAATTTTCTCCCTAGTTGTGATCAGTTTAAATATTTGATCAATGTCTTATGTCCCTAGGATGAAAATAAATATTTTTTCTTGTCTTAATTCACCTAGGAAAAGTTCTCATTTTTAAAGAAAACCTTTTGTGCACATGAAAAAATATTTCACTTAAGTGTTTGGTCCTCCACTTAGTTTGCACCACGTAGCGACCTTTTATTGCATCCCCCACTCTCTTTGCATCACATTTTACTCTCTCATCGCTAGATCCATTTGCATGATATGCGATGTTTAGTTTCAATGAGCCAAATTTGAAGATGATGATCCAACGACCTTCACATCACTAGTTCAACTCTTGTTTCCATGTCAATTCACATGATACATGATATGAAGGGGAAGGAGGGATCAAAGGGTAGAATGTTCTTTTCTAGGTGTCAGCATATTACGATGGCTTAGTGCATCATGTTTTCACTCTCAGTGGGAAGGGCCATTCTTGTGATGTGTGTGATCAAAGATCAATGACGAGTGATGAAGGTCAAACATTTAACAGTCATCGCTTGTCTCTAATGCATTACAATTATGTTCCAAAAGGTTAAAGACCTTTGTGTGATGAGTGATGGAAAGGTGTGTGACATCAGCATGGATAGGTGGCAGTATCCCACTAGCCCACGAGGGACCCACATGAAAATCTAGATTCTATACGAGGGGGTGGGCAAGCGACATGTGTCATGGTGGGGCCTGATACTTTGGTTGCTAGATGTGTTTTAAGGCCTCAAATTCAATGGAGAGTGATCTAACAGTCATCACATGTATCATTCACATCATTGTTGTGAATGATGCCACCTAAGTGCTAAATGTGACAACCTTGTGTGATACGATGAGGCATCCAATGACTTAGGTTTAACAATCAAGAATAGAGACTATCACATGTTTCTCGTGCATCACAATTTTATACTATGAAGATGGTGTTCAATGTGCAATGTGTGATACGAGTGAATATGCCAAGAGAATATGCAGTGGACACATATCAACACTTCGTTGTATCACCATGAATTAGGCCATTACACTTTGAAGTGAGTAAGCTCTAAAGGAATTGGTGATATATTAAGGCTATGCAATAGCCATTGATCATAATTCTCATGCAACCAATAGATGAATTTTAAAGTTTCATTTGGAATTTGAACTCGGCCATCCATCTCCAATCCGATGACCAATATTCAAACTGTAACAGTTAATTGATCTAGTTCACAAAAAAATTGCAGAAGTAATTATCCAATGACATTCTCAGCTACCAGTTTGCCGGTATTGGCATATATCATTGATTCGATCTATAGCTCCGATCAATTTACCTCTCATGCTTTTTGCAATGTTTGTTTCTTTTCATTTCTTGATAGTGCCATTACTCCTTGATGTGTTTTAGAGGTCAAATTATTCTATCAAGGCATGTCTATCCAAGTTTTTTGTTGCATAAATCATGGGCGCCCATTACTACATTCATGAGAGAATCATTTTGGGGATTGTTTGAGATGTCAGAGCCTTTATGGCTTGGCAGCTACTCTATTATGGGATAAATTTGGATAATTTTAAAATATAATCAAAATTCATCTTCCTGCAAACCCTAGTTAAGTTAGGGTTAGGGATTTGAATTCAACCCTTAGTTATGCCTGAACTATAAAGGCAATGTTTGTATCTTTTCAAAGGGTTCTTCCTCTAGCTCCTTTAGGTTTTTCTATTGTAGACACTGTATTTTTTGCACTTTTCCATTATAAATATTTTTTCTAAGCTTTATGTTAATAAAATTCAACTATTATCACTATAATCTCTTGCATTTTTTAGTAAAATCTATTCACCTTCATGTATGAGAATTTTTTTTAGTTGTTTCATTGATCTATTATGATGTTTTGAAGTAGTAAGAAACAAACTCTATCTTGGTGTATCACCTTCTTTTACATTTCATGTCTCCTTCTATCTCTTTTTTTTGCAATATGTTAGAGTAGAATAGTAATAGAGTTTTCATGTGATAGGTTAGACCAACACATTTTCACTTAGTTTAGAAGAGGAATCTAACCTTCTTCAGAGACTCAACCTCATTTGTGCAAGGTCCCATGCTTGGAGGTTGTTTTCATTGTGTCATTAGAATACTAAACTCTTGTTTAGTAGGGTGCATTTTTATGTGACAACAATTATCATCATTGGGACTCTAAATCTATAGCAAGTGGATAATAAACACCATGGTATGACATAGAC
The DNA here is from genome assembly GCA_007258455.2 of Sequoia sempervirens. NCBI lineage: Eukaryota > Viridiplantae > Streptophyta > Pinopsida > Cupressales > Cupressaceae > Sequoia > Sequoia sempervirens. The sequence continues at coordinate 404,758,038 of VDFB02086081.1, read as the reverse complement.
CACAGTGTGAAATGTTATCCCTTTGTTAAAATAGAAACTTAATAGACAAGGAATGTTCTGACTCATACTAAGGATTGAATTGCCCCAGTATTTTTTTCAAGGAAAACCACAAGCAAAAATAAAAAATAAAAGAGGTCATGATCCATCATTGCTCCTCTAAATCCTCCTTGGGACATCATCGAGACGTATAGTAGCATGACAAAATACAAATAAAAAGGATAAGACCAACTAGACCAATAGAGTCAACAACCATTTAGATCCTTTTCCAGAGTTTTTTTGTTGATGGGATTGATAAGGTTGATTGACTGATTAGTAAGGTTGATTGGTTAATTGATTGATTGATTGATTGACAATATTGATTGGTTGATAAGATTGATTGATTGACTATGTGATTGACTAAATGACAATGCAACCACCTATATAAGGAAAATGATAGAGTTGATAAATGATAATGTCTGACTTGAAGAAGGAAAAATATTGTAAGACAAATGACAAGATCAAGGCAATTCATATAAGACATAAAGTCTAGTTTCATTAATAATGCCATATCTTGTATAAAACCGTTGACTTAGTAGATGTTTTTGATTGGGAAATTGATCATTTTAGATTGTAGACTAGTTGGATAGTTAGTTTGTTGCTCCATGATTTGGTTAAGGTTCATATATTTGTTTGTGTCTGAAGTGTTTCCCTTACAAGGGACAACTCATTATAGGAAAAATGACGATGGACCAAGATAGACCTGACAAAACCTAAGGGACCGACCTAGTGCTTTGGGGGCTCATCGAAAGATGGCCTTTCCTACGTTATACACACAAACATCATAGTTTGACTAACTTTGACTATGGATAATTGATTACTATGATGTGAATTATGATTGACTCAACCCAACAAAACCCTAAGGGACTAACCTAGTGCTCATGGGATTATTGATGATTTCCTTGCCTATGTAGCATGCATAAAGACATTGTAGTTTGACTAATTTGACTGACACAAAATCATACTCTGTTTTTGGATTTTTTGAGGTTTTTTTTTTTTTTTTTTTTGATGTTTTATAATTTTTTTGAATTTTGATGTTATATGATTTTTTTGGATTTTGATGTTTTATGATTTTTTTTTGGATTTTGATGTTTTAAAAGCTGATGCCATGTTTAGGATCCCATTAAAATGTAAGTCAAACAATTTCCCCATTCAAGTATGGTACCAACTTATTATGGGTGAAAAGGTTGATGGATGCTAATGTATTGTGGATGGATATGAAAGGTGAATGATGCAAAATGTCAATGGTTCTCATGCCATGAGAAAGATGAAAAAGCTTTATTATGATAGATGAAGGATGAGTGGACATGGGTGGAAAACCAGATAGAATAATAGTAGATGATAGAGCAAAGACTAACTACTCATGGTGCATGTTTGCCAAGTTTTCACCATGGTACTAATCCAAGGTGCCACCAAAGTGGTTTTTGTATATACCTAAAAATAGTCTGGATAATCTAATTAATTAAATATGATTTATTTGATTAATTAACCTTAAATTCATCTACTATTGAATAAATAGAAATATTTATTTATATAGTTCACATTTATATTCTTCTGATTATTCTCTCTTAACTAAATAATCAAAACTTCAATAGTTTTTATTTAATTATAATTCTCTCTTTTATTAAATAAACAATATCAAACACATTTTTTTATTTTAATAATTGTTATTTCTTCCTAAATTTGAAACAAATCCAAATATTCAATTTGATGCACATATTTCTATAGCTCATCATATTTTACCTACCAAATTAGATATGTTATGTCTAATTTAATTCATCTCAACCTTCATAGGTAAATTTGGAGACAAATTTGTAGGTGAAATTCTTCATCTTCTTCCATTGATCATTCCTACCATCTAGTTGAATGCTTTTGTGGGGAGGAACAATATCCATAATCATCTAAGGATTCTTCATCTTTCACCATTCAATCTTGCAGATCAAATCTAGACCTTTTCTTTGTTGCCCCTTCACAAATGTGTTGCCGATAATCTATAAATACAACCTCTTTCTATAGGAAAAGGATCCCAAATTTGTGCAAACTTACTCTATAGGAATACCAATTGAGCAATTAAGCATCTTAGAAAATAGCATTATCATTTAGCAATAGTAATCATAGCATTTTAGAATCAATATCATGGTTCCATCATAGTTCATTGTAGCTTCTTTTATCAAGTTTCATGTCAATTTAGATTACAGTAGCTTCATAATATCATTTAGATATCATCATATAGGATTATATTATTGTATTTAGCAACATCTCATTCTCTATATTGACATTTTAACAGTCATAATGCTTACAAAATCTAAAAGCCCTGTGACTTAATAAATCTTTTGAGATAAAGAGCAATATGATGCTTTCAAGAGTTAGATTGTGTTAATTAGATTAATTATTATTGATTCTCTTGATATATAATGTCTTATTAAGAAGTGTTGTTTGTTATTCTACTCATTACTTATTCCACACTTACATTTTGGTGCCCACCGTGGGGCCCTTAACCCTATATTTTACATCTTTTTTTTCCAAAAAGTGTCTATGTAGGATTCTGACGTGTTTCTTTTAGCGTGATTGAGAAATTTTATGGTGCATCCACTAGATAATTTAGTGGGTTTGACGACTATTCTGGCACATACACTAGAAACTCCAGTGCATTTGAAGACTGTTCTAGTGCATTTAACTAAACTGTTCCCTAGGCTCAACTTTGTTTTAATGCATATGATAAATTTTGTAGCGCATATGATAAATTTTGTAGCGCATATGATTAATTCTTTAGCGCATATGATCAATTCTATAATGCATACGACCTCTATTCTAATGCATCTATAATTTTTCTAAATTGTTGTCTGGATCCGACGCAATCGTAGCCAATGGTTTCATTGCTACTTTTGGATTAAAATGAATCAATCCTAGGGTAGTCATTTGGATTAAAATACACCAATCCTAGGGTAGTCATCATACATTTCTATCTCAGTTAAAATAAACATCATATCTTTTGTGAAGCAATATCTTCATCTAGAATAGTAAATTGTCATTTGGGCTTTAAAAACTGAACATTGTTTGTTGCGATTGTACGATGATAGGCCTATTCTCTCCCCTTAACTGGGTGATCAAAATGCCAAACTCATATTTTAATTTCATAAACTTTATGCTTTGTTAAATCCTTTAGAAGGCCTGCCATAGTGGGAAAAAGTACTCACCCTATGCGAATGACCTGAGTGGGAACAACCAAAGCTAGGTTTTCCAACCCACTATAAAATAAAAATGAATCTAGGGAAACCCACATTTACTAGAAGTGTACAAGATAACCTTCCCCAAAATATTTGTTCTAAAGATTGGGAGGTCTCCTGAGGCATTTTATCATTCTCCACTCTGAATAGACGCCCTATCTATGAACCTTAATGTAGAATCCAACTATTTCAGTATCCAAACATCATAATACTCACGGTGCAAGGGGAGGGAAGAATCTTCCCTAAGGCACTCACCATATAATTTCCAAGGACCATTTGCTCAAGGGATCAAGAAATATAACTTTGAGTACACACCTGGAAAAGAAAAAAACATGGGTGCCCTTGTTGGACAATAGGAACACTGAGAGGGGGGGTGAATCAGTGTTCCACAATATTTGATTTTCAAATCAGATCTTAAACTATCAAGAACAACAACTGAAACCTTAGTAGCATTCACAGTATATAAATAGAAGTAAACATTGAAACACATTAAGGAACACCATAACACCAATATTTTTATGTGGAAACCCTGTTAGGGGAAAAACTATGGTGGAGATTAATCCACAAAGTATACTCTATTAAAAGTATGACAAAAGGGGAATGCACTTGCATTTAGGCACACTACCTAGAGCTCACCGCTCAAAAGAGAAGGATCACTGCCTTACAAAATATATTTGATATTACAACAAAATGTTGAACTAAGAAAATAGCATCTACATATACCTAGATTTAGTTCCAATGAAGCACACAATTAGATTATGGATCTCTTATCCAATTACACTTCTGCTCTGCTCTACTCTACTCTACATACAAAAACCCTTCTGTTGTTCAGACAGATCTTCTAATATTACTTCATATGACTATTTTGTTCTTTTCTGCTCTCACATTTTCACTCTTCTTGATCCTTATGCGCTTCTCTCCTCATCCAACCATATCAAAAATATTTTCTGATCTCCTTTATATACCCGCTAATAAGAATTTCATTATATGTTAGCTTCAAAACAAAAAAAATACTTTTCTTTATGTCGGCCCAAATCATCAGTTAGAATTGATGCGTACCCACACAAGTTGGCTAGACTATAGTAGGGACCCAAACAAAAATTCAAAAAATAAGAAGTAACTAAACACATACTCCACATACATCCACAACACGCCATATACACTAGGTCAGCCAGAATGAGAAAATAAACAATAAATCATTCTACCAAATCTCTTAACTCATACTCTGATTAATGTGACACCACAAAAATTTCCAATAGGATAGCATATGTGCTAAAAAATCTTTGTTGGGGATCCACAACACATACTAGTGATTCGGTGAAGTATTTAGATCGACTTGTCAATTGGATGTCCTATTCTTCATACATTATGCCAGTAGATTATAGGCTCTTATCTTTCTGGTAGGAGCAATTTCAACACTATGAACCATACTGCTAACTCTAGTTGCCATCAATGACAATGCAAGAAGCCAAAAGACAGTCACTCAAAGCCATATGCCAACAATCTCCCCCTTTGGCATTGATGGAAACACTTAGTGAAAAATGACTAAGTGTCAAAACTCAAAAACTCATCAAAACCAAAATTGTTGCTCCCCCTTAGGATGCCAAGGAATTTTTCACCACATTCTCTCCCCCTTTGACATCAATGAAAAAGCTTCCACTAATTTTGTTGTGCTTCTCTCCTTCTTTTATAAGACAAAATTTTACTGTTCTCTCCCACTTTGCAAGATTGACCAAAATTTGGAAAACTGTTGCACAATTCAAAAGATTATTTTATACTTAGCTTTCATTTCTAGAATCAATTTCTTCCAAGATTCCACAACAATCCCAATAGCTATAATCAATTTTTTATTCTTTGATGTCTTGTGATAATCTGAACAAGGGATTCAGGAATGGTAATGGCATTACCCAATTTTTCTCCTTTAGAATTTCTAACATTTGCTCCAACCTACATTCGATATGATCTTTCACTTTCCAAAAAGCATCCATAAGAGTATTTCTAGCAGAGTGAACCTTTGTATGCTCAATATATAGACCATGAATCATTTTCTTAACTTTTGTGTCCTTGTCCAAAAGCATACTGTAATCTTGACCAATTCTAACAAGCTCATTTTCAATTTCCTCCAACTTTTCCTTATACTTGCCAACCACATGGGGCCACCTAAGATAGTAATTATATATCTTCTTTACTGATTCAATGCACTGTATTAGCACATTCATTCTCTTCTTCAATTTAGCAAGAGATAGTCTAAACTGCATCTTCAGATGAGAGATTATTTCTTCCTCTTTTTTGTCTAGAGGCTTAGAGGCTATAGCGTCCTTGACACACACAATCAGCTCTTTTGGATGAACATTCTGTAGACTCTCTAATTCATTGTTGTTGTCAACAAAGTATCTTCCTAGAGTGTCCTCAATGACATCATGCTCATAGGATGGTCCATTCAACCATATATTAGTTATCTTTTGCATACTGTCTTCATCCTGAATAATCTGCAATATCTTAGCTTTAAACAGAGCACCTTCATCATCACTCTCTTCTACAATTTCCACAACCGTTTCAACTAGTTTTGGTTCTTCTCTTGGAGTATTGAGATTCCTCATCAACTACATCCACAACCATATGTTCTTTTCCTTTTTCCTCAACTTTTGTTGACTTAAGTGTCAAAGGGATGACACCAGTCAATTCTCTTTCGCTCTTCTTCCTTTTATCGTACTTCCTGGATGATGATCCCACTTCATCTATCTTTACCAGAAGATGAATATCATTTGCATCAAATTTTTCTAGCAACTTCCTAAAGAAGTTCTCATAAAATATTTCACCATTTTCAAAGGAGTTGAAATGCCCAAAATAATTTCTGCAAACCGGTATGTTTTCCTTCCATACCACATTGCCATTCATAGGCAAACAATTCAGAAAATACACCATGATGCATGTAGCTAGAGTACCAAACTTGAAGGGGTAGCCTATATCGTTTGACAATTGTACATTCTCCATCAATTGATTCTTTATCAAACCACATAGGCCAAAGTCTTCACCTTCTATTATCATTTTGTGAGCAATATACACTGTGCCTGTCAAGGTTGATCCTTCTTAGTTTCTAAAGAAGATTTTATATGAAATTCCATGTGTAATATACCTTGTTAGCGGATCTTTAATTGTTGAAATCACTAGAGCCTTTTGATCTCCCGTTATTCCAGTTAGGGCTTTGACCTCTGCATTTTGAATAGATTTATTTTTTGGAACATCACCAACTTTGCACAAACTTATTAAATTTTTTATTACATGCGTAGAAATATGATAGGGTTTATCCAAAGTAAGGATATCTCCATCCAATCTATTTAGGATAAACTGAACTACCTCCACCTTGTCATCCCAAATATCCAAATTCTTGTGTTTCACTCCTCCAAGCCTTCTCAATTCGACGACTGATAATGAATTTCTTATATCCTTGATCTTTTGACTACTATATTCATCCAAAATTACTGATCCTTGGATTTGATTTATTTTCCGTACGGAGTAGGGTTCAATTGATCACCAAAATAAGTATGAAATTAACAAGAAATAGAAATACCTGGTGAATTCATCGCTAAATTGACTTTTCACTCCTTCAAAATTTTGATAAAAAAGCTCTCCAACTGTTCTCCTTCACTACATGGTGTCAAATGAGGGTTTCAACTTCCCTTTTATAACTTCACACACTTAACTATCTTCCACATTAAATGTGTTTCCCTAGAAGTTTTGGTTGCACTGTGAACTTAGACAACAAGCAAAAAATCCAACTTCATACTTTTAACATTTCACCCAACTCAACAAATGATTGTAGATGCATTTGACACTGAATAACACAACTTTTGATGGCATCATGCTATCTAAAACCAACTTCACATGGGGGATATAATATTTTCATGAAAAACTCCCCCTAGGCCACTGGTCTGAAATCAATTGCTAGAAGAATTACCGAAGGGGGCTTTCGGTACAACCTTACTGCCTTCATCTGATTCACTTTTCTTTACCCATGTTTTCTTCATCTGATCTCTTATCTCTTCCACAGATACTTTTTCCTTTCCTTTGTTTTCTTTTTGTGGGTTTCTTCCTTGATAGATCAGACCTCTTTTATTCATGTTTTTGTTCCCACAAAATCTTGCAATGTGACCATTTTTATTACAATTGTAGCATATTGGAATTTTTCTATCTATACCATCCAATCCATCGATTTCCTCCTGATATGGATTGATTAGCAACATGTCCAAATATTCCACAGGTATAGCATTTAATATTACTTGCACTAATAGACATACATCTACATTCTAGTGACTTATGACCAAAATTATTACATTTAAAACACTGACCAAAAAATGGAGTGCTAAGGTTTATCTTTCTTCTACACTGAGAAGCCATATGACCAAATTTATTACAAACAAAGCAATATCCATTAAATTTCTGAGCATTGGATTTCCTTACCAGATGTCTTCTTCCTTTGTTATTCTTTTCAAGGTTCTTTTGTTCAGATCCAGAGCTCTCACCCTTCTCATAGCCAAGATCTCGCTTGTCCTTAGTATCCTTTTGTCCTTTGGTTATCTCATCAAGCTTAGTAGAACTTATCCCAAATTTCTCTTTGAATTCATTTTCAGTAGTAAGCTCATTTTTGAGAATGACTACCTATCTCTCAAGCTCTTTTTCATTGTTTCTGGATTGTTGCAGTTCGCTGAATGAATTCACTATTAACTCTACTACATTCTTCATATTTTTCTTTCAAGGACTAGGCCAAATTCTCCTCTTTCTTCAATCTCTTTGGTTAACTTCATCGCCACATATTTCATTTCAAGCTTTAGAGTTGCATTGTACTTAGCAAGCTTTTCACATTCTTTTTTTATTTCTCTTAGGGTTTGATTCATATGGACACCATTTGTACCTTTGCTTTCTTTCTACTTCAATTGATCACATAGTTCCTTCCTCTTTTCCCTTGACTCATTTATCTTATCCTTCAGTGATTGAATGAATTTTTCGGTAGCCACAAGATTTTCTTTTAGTTCCATAACTTCTACTTTAGACTAATCAAGATCATCAAGTGCCACCATAAGTTGTTGTTGAAGACCACCAACGTCCATTGTAATTCAAGATCCACCTCAAGTTGTTAAAATTCAGAAGAGGAACCTGCTATGATACCAATTGTTGGACACTAGGAACACTGAGAGTGGGGAAGGTGAATCAGTGTTCCACAATATTTGATTTTCAGATCAGATCTTAAACTATCAACAACAACAACTAAACCCTTAATAGCATTCACAATATATAAACAAAATTAAACATGCAAACACATTAAGGAACACCATAACACCAATATTTTTATGTGGAAACCCTATTAGAGGAAAAACCACAGTGGATATTAATCCACAAAGTATACTCTATTAAAAGTATGACAAAAGGGGAATGCACTTGCATTTAGGCACACTACCTAGAGCTCACTGCTCAAAAGAGAAGGTTCATTACCTTAAAAAATATATTTAATATTACAACAAAATGTTGAACTAGGAAAATAGAAACTACATATGTTTGGATTCAGTTCCAATGAAGCACACAATTAGATTCCAGATCTCTTATCCAGGTGCACTTCTGCTCTGCTCTGCATACAAAAACCCTTCTGTTGTTCAGACAAATCTTCTAATATTACTTCATATGACTATTCTATTATTTTTTTCTCTTAAATTTTCACTCTTCTTGATCCTTACGCGCTTCTCTCCTCATCCAACCATATCAAAAATATTTTCTGATCTCCTTTATATACTCGCTAATAAGAATTTCATTATATGTGGGATTCAAAACAAAACATAATACTTTTCTTTATGTCGGCCCAAATCATCAGTTAGAATTGATGCATACCCACACAAGTTGGCTAGACTATAGTAGGGACCCAAACCAAAATTCCAAACATAATAAATAACTAAACACATACTCCACATACATCTGCAACACACCATATGCACCAGGTTGGCTAGAATGAGAAAATAAATAATAAATCATTCTACCGAATCTCTTAACTCATAATCTGATTAATGTGACACCATAAAACTTTCCAATAGGATATCATACATGCTAAACAAGATTTCCTAGGGATCCACAACACAAAATAGTGATCCAGTGAAGTATTTAGATCGACTTGTCAACTAGATGTCCTATTCTTCATACATTATGCTGGTAGATTATAGAATCTTACTCATCTTGTCGGTAGGAACAACTTGAACATTGCGGACCATACTGCTAACTCCAATTGCCATCAATGACAACACAAGAAGCCAAAAGAAGGTCACTCAAAACCATATGCCAACAACCCTCTAGGGGGTGACATGGCTATGTGAGTCGATGTAATTTTAAGATGCGGGTTGTGTTTATTATGATGACCTTTTGACCTTAAGAGTGAGTCTGCTTGAAGTGTATTCTTAATCAAATACCAGTGGAAATCAAAGAGGATCATGTTTGATTCTTGAACATGCACTTATTGTTTAGATTCTAGGACTTTAAAACAATTGTTTTAGAACTACTCACTGTGTTTTCAAAACATTAATTCAAATAAGAACATCTAGAAAAACACAAAGAGTTTGACAAATCAACCTGTGAAATTTATGTTAAGACATTGGAAATCAATAGCATTTGTCAAGAAATACCTTGCAAAAAGAATCAAGAAACCAAAGAAGCAACTTAGCTACAAAAATCTTTTGGAAAGGAGATGCTTCTTATATCAAAGTACAAAAATCTTTCTTGAACATCGACTTTCATCCATATATATCATGACTTTTCTAGAGGACATACTCATGATTTTACTTTAGAGCCTTTATATTCACAAGCTTATTTCCAACGAAGAGCTCTTTCACAAAAGCATAATCATAGTCAACCCATTCGTCATTCTTTCATCCCACAACCAGCAATACAATATTCCAACAGCCCAAATCAATTTCTACAATAGAGAAAAACTTGGAAACATTAGGAAAATCAATTGTTATAGCAATATACCCTATCAAAATATCCATGATTCAAAAAATTACACCAGAAAATCAAACTAGAACAAATGAACAACACTATAAATAGTCCTAGAATAGCGCATACATGGTCTGCTCTAGCACATACAACCAGTATTTTAGTACATTTGCTATCCAAATAGTGCATTCAACCACTGTTTTAGCTCATCTGACTAATCTTATGGTGCATTTGCAGTCTATCACCAAAATTTACCAGTGTCAGAATTTACCAGTATCTTGGCACATCCACAGTCTATTTTAGCGCATATACCCTATCTAACAATGCATTCACCATATCTTTTAGCGCATACACAGTCTATTTTAGCACATCTGCCATTTGTAATAGCGCATCCACGAAACAAGAAAATAGAGAGCTATTTGAAACCCCTATCATACTTTTGACATCAAAACTCAGATCTTTGTCAGAACAAAAATATTTTCTCAGTCCAAACAGTGTCTTAAACTTGGAAAAATGGGATTTTGCAAGCCAAAATTTATCAAATTAACCCAAGATCTTACAACCATAAAGTGTCTAAATCATCAAACACAAAATTCTAGATTATTACGTTAAGTTTCTTTATCAGGATTTTGTCATCCTACAATCATGAAACGAAACATAATAATCAGATTTTTAGCTTAGTCTTATCAATATAATTTATCATTCTATTCGACTCAAGTTAATATCCTTGACACTCAGCCAAGAAGATCAAAGTTTAGTGAGAATAACAAACACTTGTATGCCAATTTTGATGAGGTTACAAAGACAAATACTTAGAGAAAAGGAAATTGAAACACCAAATACCATGGTTGAAGAAAACCCCTTTCACAGATTCCACCAAAATGATACAAATGAAATAACCCAAGAGGACATCCAAACATCACAATGAGATCCCAATTTCCATAAATTTATGGAAAAAGTCTTAGAACAAGATATGGAAAAATACCTTTTGATGCTAGTTGAACTAGGTGCAAAACTTCCAAAAGATTTTGATATCAATCAATTAAAAGAACCACCTGTGAGAACTGAAACTAAATGACAAAACACAGATCAAGTGGTCGCACTAACACATAAAATGAAAAACTTGCAACAACTTCAAGATATGCAAAAGGGAACCACAAAAAGGTACTCATTACAAGAAATTTTTCCTTATCCTTTTAATCCAAGTGTGGACATGATACCATTTCCTAGACATTGTGAATTCCCAAAATATGACAAGTACAATGGTAAAACAGATCCAATTGACCATGTGAGGGAATTCAGAACCATGAGTTTAGAATTTTCACAAGAAGACACTTATCTAATGAGGTTATTTCCAAGGAGCTTAGGAGGTCAATGTATGGAATGGTTTTCTAAAATACAACCAAGGATTCAAACTTTTGAAGAACTAGTCATCAGGTTTATCTCATAATTTTCCTTTAATATTCAACATGAGGTAACAATAAAATACCTTTACAACATGAAAAAAAAGAAGGGTGAAACATTCCTCTCATTTCTACAATGATGGTGAAGTTTGTTTGCTAGATATCCTCGTTCTATACCTGAAGAAGAAAAGATGGAACTATTCATTGACAAATTAACTAATGACAGGAGCTACAGGCTTGAACTACAATGTCCACCTACATTTTAGAAAGTGATTGAAAATGGGCTCAAGATTGAAGAAGCCTTGGTCAAAAGAGGGGTGATAAAACATTACAATGAAGGATCAAACAATACAAATTCCTCAAATCACTATGACAACAATGATAAACCTCAGTTTTGGAAAAAGAATAGAAATACTAGAAATAATGATGCTACAAATGACACACAAAATGTGAAACCAGTATTTAATTTGATGGAAACTACTACAAATACCAATCAAAATAATGACCAAAACATCAATCAAAGTTTCAATCAAAACAACAATCTGAACAATGGAGAATCTAAACCACAATCATATCAAAGACCATCAAATCGATGAAGATTCACACCATTGGGACAAACACTAGAATAAAAAATGAGAGAACTTATTGCAAATGGACTTATCACCTTACCTGAAGCAAGAAATTGGGAACCAAAAGTAAAACCATCTTGGTGGAATGATGCCAACTATTGTAACTTTCATAAAAAAAAAGGACATAAAATGAATGATTGTATGTAGTTGAAACATTTAGTACAAGATTTGATTGACAACAAGAAAGTATTCATAGAAGGACATCAAATGAACAATTATCACAGTGCATTTACAAATCCTTTACCAAATTATGAAAAGGGAGAATATTCTTCTACAAATAGTAAAGGTAAAAATATAAACTACATTTATGACAACATTATTCATTGTATTTCTGAGGTTGAGAAAAATAACATCACTGATAATCAAACTGATGACATCATATCACTAAACATGATCCCGAACATAGACACATCTAGCAATCAGATCAATGTCATAAAATCCAAGGAAAAGCAAGACTACCAACTGGTCAACGTGACAACAAGGGGGCAATCTAAGGTAATATTGAAAGGAGTTTCATCTAAAACCACTACTCCCCCTTCAAATCAATACAACATAGTCGATCAACTGCAAAAAATACTAGCACATATATCAATATTATAACTCCTTAAAATATCACCATCCCATAAGGAGGTTTTGGAACAAGCTCTTGTGGCCACCATAGTACCCAACAATTTGGATGTCTGTCAATTTCAAGCTATTGTGGGACATTTAACCACACCTCATTATCTATCATTCTCCGAACAAGATGATGTATCACTTAATCATCCACACAATGTGAACACTCATATAGAAGTATTAATCCATAAACACCATGTTAAACATGACCTAATAGATGGTGGATCTCGTTTAAACATTTTCACTTTAAAAATGATCCATGCACTAGGTTATTTTGATAATGCTATTGATGCCAGAGGGAAAATCACAATAAAAGCCTATGATGAAGAAGAAAGATTCTCCAAAGGATTGATTGTGTTGCCTATTCAAGTAGGACCAATTATGAAGAATATAGTTTTCCAAGTGCTAGAAAAAGAGCTGACCTATAATATACTCTTGGGACGTCCATGGATTCATGAAATGCAAGCAGTCCCCTCAACTTATCATCGGTGTTTAAATTTTCATGTTAATGGAAAAGAAGTCACTATTTCACCTGATTACAAGAATCCCCAATATTGTAGCATGCTTAAAATGAAACAAGACATTTTTGTGCCCCATAATAGAGAGGCGAGCACTTCTAGTTCATCTAACAGTGAAAAGCAATTAAACGTTGTATCCAAGTGGGTTGAGAAAAAGGACCAATCAAAAGATACAAGTGTTGTTGATTCCATTCTATCAAACAATGAGGGCCAGTTGAATTCTCTATCACAACAATTTCAAGAAAAGATCTAGTTAACAGACAAAGGCATGGGTGAATATTCCATTGGGAAATCTCTAAGTCTTTCATAGCTACTACCATCTCCAAGATCATATGGACAACCATCAACATTAACACAACAATCATCACAGCCTACCATGGTTTTTGATAATAGATTTGTGAAGGAAGCTACTTTAGAAGATGAATTTGAAGATAAGGCCATCCTCAATTGGATCTACAAAGATGAGGAATCCTCTACATCAACAAATATTAGCATAAAGTCAGATCAATACATGGCAAGGGAAAAACAATATTGGAGAAAATGGGGTATGAAGGACAAGGACCTATTGGTAAAAGAAAAGAAGGCATTGTAGAACCCATCCAACCTCTCACACTTCATCCAAAGGACAAAACATGACTGGGTTATTTAGGGGAAACAAAAGAGGAAACCACTCATGAAGTTGTTGAAAGGATCCTTCAAATGTGGGATAGCTCTAAAATAGATTCTAATGAGTATGAGTGGGATTCTTTATTAGAAATATCATACAAGGACATACAAGTTGATGTTATAAAAGAGTATGCACCTACACATGAGGAAGGATAAAGTTCAGGGACTAGACCCCTTGTATTTGGATCACAAAATATCGATGACTCAAGTGAGGATGAACATACATCGAGTGAAATAGATGAATTGGAGGAGAGTAATATAATAGACCTTGACATCATCACTGACAATTTTGACAACATTGCTATAGGAACCCTCATTGCCATTGACTCTAGCTGATTTGATGATTTTTTACCTTTAATACATCCTAAACTTATCGACTGGGAGTCAATTGATCCTATTGATATACCTATCTTTGTGAATGATGATTCTATCATTAATTTCCTTTGTAGTGACACACCTGACACAAGTTCTACTCATAAATCTCATAACGATACTTCAAATTAGGAGGGTGTCAAATCTTCCAGTTGCAAAATTGAAAACAAGAATAATGGATCTAATGGTGAAAACCATTCAATGGCAACATTAGATCTTGAAAAAGTAAAAATAAAGAACACATCTGACAGTGAAAACCTCTCTAAGGCACTAAAACATGGGAGATTTGACACCCTTCTAGAGCACTATCATAAAATATCATTAGTGTTGGTGGAGCCTACACAATCTATCAATATTGGCACAAAAGAAAAAACATACTTTACATCTACCAACATCTATGAATGAACAAGAAAAGCCAGAATTCACCAAATTCTTTGAAGAAAGACACATTAACTTTGCTTGGTCTTACTCTAATATTCCAAGTTTAGATCTAGATCTTCTAATGCATCATTTATTTCTACCATCTAGGATAAAACCTATAAAACAAAAAATAAGGAAAATGCATTTGCATATTGCCTTGATGGTAAAGGCCGAGCTAAAAAAGTTGTTAGATGTAGGATTCATCAAGTCTATTGATTATGTTGAGTGGATTTCTAATATTGTACCTATCTCTAAACTAGATGGAAGTATCAAAATATGTACTGATTTCAGAGATCTAAACAAGGCATGCCCAAAGGATGATTTTCATTTACCAAACATTGATATTATTGTAGACTTAATAGCTGGACACACCATGTTATCACTAATGGATGGCTTCTTAGGGTACAACCAAATCAAGATAGCACCCAAAGATCAGGAAAAGACAACTTTCACATGTTCGTGGGGCACATTCTATTGGAATGTCATGCCCTTTGGGTTGAAAAATGTAGGGACCACATATCAATGAGCAATGACCACCATCCTCCCTGACATGATGCATACCTTTATGGAGGATTACATGGATGATATGTTAGCAAAGTCATATACCAGAGAAGGACATCTAGAGATCCTGGGAAAAATATTTACCAAGCTATAGAAGTTCAATGTCAAATTAAATCCTAAGAAATGTGTGTTTGGGGTTACATCAACAAAGCTCCTAGGATACAAAGTGTCAGAAAAGGATATCGAAGTGGATCCTGCTAAGGTCAAGGCTATAATGGAAATTCCACCACCAAAGAATATCATTCAACTAAGATCTCTACAAGGAAGGATACAATCAATCAGTAGATTTATCTCCCAACTAGTAGACAAAAGTCATCCATTTAATCACTTGCTACATAATAATGTCTTGTTCAAATGGGATCAAGGATGTGAAACAACTTTCAATCAAATAAAACAATACCTGATGTCACCACCCATACTTATGCCACCTACAGAAGATAGACCTTTATTACTATACATTGCAACAACAGAGATTTCTTTGGGGGCTTTATTAGCATAAGAAGATCTTGTAGGAAAAGAATAGGTTGTCTATTATATCAGCAAGACTCTGAATGGTTATGAGATAAATTACACCTTCATCGATAAAGCTTGTTTGGAAGCTGTATTTTCTACCCAACAGTTGCAACATTACATGTTAACCCACATAGTTAAGCTCATAGCAAAGATTGATCCATTAAAATATCTACTCAACAAAGCTGCCCTCACAAGTAGATTGGCCAAGTGGGTCATGATCTTAAGTGAATTTGACATTCAATATGTAGATCGAAGAGCTATCAAGGGTTAGGTAATAGAAGATCAATTAGTCGAGGCTCCATTATTAGATGATCATCCAATGAACATTGAGTTTCCTGATGCAGAAATTCTTACTATGACCACACAACCATGGTTACTTTATTTTGATGGTCCATTCATGCAATGTGGATCAGGTGTAGGAATTCTATTTGTTACACCTCAAGGATATACCATCCCAAAGTCATATAGACTCATTTCTCCATGCACAAATAATGTGGTAGAATATGAGGCATTAATCATTGGCATCAAGGTAGCAGTTGAGTGGAATATCATAGAACTACAAGTATATGGAGATTCACAACCAGTCATTTATCAAGTAAATGATGAATATCAAACCAAAAATGAGAAGTTGATGCCATATAATAACATGGTGGATGATCTCAAAAATTACTTTCTAAAGATCAAATTTGAACAAATTCCAAGGGGAGAAAACAAGGTTGTTGATGCAATGGCGACAATTGCTTCTCTATTGTACATTCCAAAAAAGAGAGGTCGTTATGAGTTTATGGTAGAACAAGTGTCTAATCCTGCATATGAAAATCTTGAATCTCAAACCATATGCCATATAGTTGACGTTAAATCCTCAATCTATGGAAATACCTATGCTTACCTGAAAGACAATATCCTCCCTCTCGATCTTTCCCGAAACTAAACACATAATTTCATTTTCCAAACCGCACGACATACCTTAATTTCCAACATACTTTACCGTCGAGGTCTAGATGGTACTCTTCTCTAGTGTCTAGAACATAACGAATCTAAGACGGCCTTACATGCGGTTCATGAAGGTATTTGTGGAACTCGTTCAAGTGGACTAACTCTAGTGAAGAAAATCCTCCGTTTGGGGTATTACTAGCCAAATATGGAGAAGGAGTCTTATTATTTTGTTAAGAAATGCCAAAAATGTCAGATCCATGGTAATCTAATCCATGCACCAGCACAAGAATTACATTCGTTCACTTCAGCATGGCCCTTTTGTTAGTGGGGACTAGACCTAGTAGGAAAAATTAATCCGTCTTCATCCAATGGACACAAAATCATAATCACAACAACAAAATACCTTACAAGGTGGATAGAATCGGTTCCCTTAACAACAAACACTGGAAAGCAAATTTATTCTTTCATTCTGAATTACCTCATTTGTCGGTATGGCATACCTCAATCCATTGTAATAGATAATGGTAGCCCTTTTAAGAACCAGGATGTCTAAGAATTGCGTGAAATGTTTCATATCCAACATCATTTTTCAACACCATACTATCCTCAAAGAAATTTCCAAGCAGAGGCTTCCAACAAAACAATTTTGAAAATTCTAAAGAAAACAGTCAATGATGTTGGGCGTGATTGGCACAGTCAATTAAACCCTACTCTGTGGGCATACCGAACTAGCATTAAAACACCTATAGGAGCTACACCATATGCCTTGGTATATGGATAAGAGGCCATCCTACCTATTGAGGTGGAAATACCATCACTCCGTGTATCACTGAAGGGTATTATTACAAATGGGGATTATAGTTTGTCGACTTCAGGAACTGGAATTGTTGGATGGACATCATCAACAAGCTATGAACCATCTAAAGGCATATCAACAGAGAATGTCCAGAAGCTACAATCATAGGGTAAAGCCTAGAATCTTTTAGGTTGGTGACTTGGTCCTAAAGGAAAACCCTAGAAATCAATAGGATAGGGAAAAGAAAGGAAAAATTGAACCTAACTAGCTAGGTCCCTATGTTTTCACATCATTCTATGGATCTGGGGCCTATCAATTGTCTACACCTGAAGGGAATATGTTTGATGAACCTATCAACAGTATCCATCTTAGACAGTTCTACACCTGAATCACCTAGTGCATGGTTCAAGTCCTGGAAAAATGGTTGTCTTGATGAAAACCTGGAAACAAGCATCTTGGTGACAAAAAAATACAAAAAAAAATGAGAAAATACAAAAATACAAAAAAAAATCAAAAAATACAAAAAATACAAAAAAATCGTAAAATCTAAAAAAGTGCAATAAAAACATGTAGTGAAAACTTGGAAATAGGTGCTACTTATGATTTAAACCAACAATTCCATCTATTAGAGGCATGTCATGGTCGTTCACTTTCACCATCACTTCCGTCCAATATCATATCATTACAATGTGGTCATGTCTCACCCTAGCTTTGGGGAAAAATACTGAACTCACTGGGGCAATAAAATTTGAGCTTAATCAAATAGACAAACATCAATACAACAAACATGTCAAACAAAACCAAAACACAATGACAAGACAACATTTGGAAATCAATCATACATGATCAAAACACTCATTGGAAAGCATAAAACTAGGTTTTTCAAATCAAAATGGATGATCTAATTTGAATAATAATTGAAATACTTTAAGTGGAGGTTGAATTGTTGTACTTTGATCTTTGTTATCATTTATTTGGAGCAACTTGATGATGTATTGAACTAGAGAATCTAGGAAGAAGAGTGAGATTTTATTTGTCTGTTGTTTGTGAATTAATTATTTATTGTGTAAATTGCCACAAGACATGCTCTACAAAGTATCACTGATGACATTCTGAATTCACACACTATAATGATTAATTCTTGTCTATTTATGCAAGAAATGCTCAGGTGATCTTGGTTTAATAATACCTAGATTCTTGTGTTCACTTGCAATATCAAAAATCATGAAAGTAGTACTCAGGTCATCATGGTCTAAATTATACCATTGATGCTTGAACTCACTTTCAACATTTTAAAAGCTCCATGATGATAAAAATAAAAATAAATGAACTATTAAGGTTCCAATGTTTGCATGTAGATTTTCATGATAAAATTAGATTGCATTCATATTAGTCTTACATTTGAAGAGTATTTGTTACAAAAGTTGGTAAAGGATTCAAAAATGATATCTTTTCTCATAAATGGATTGAGTATACTTGACATTAACAAAAACATCATCATTATCATGTAGCTACATAATCATTTCCATTGCATACATTAGAGAACATTATTATATCATTTAATCATTCAAACATTTGATCATATAATTTGCATTAATCATGTCAATTCTTCATTTGTGCATCACATAAAAAAATTGCATGAGAAAAACTATCAAAAATTAATCTCTATGTAGTTGCATTTTCATTTATCCATTCATCATATCATAAAACATACATTAAAAGTACCATTATATTCATCATTCATTCATCCATTTCTTATATCATATATATGCATTTAAAATACCAAAAAAATAAAAATGCATTATATCTCATTTTCATCATTTTCATATATCATTGAAACATCACATCCATAATTATGCATATGGTTACATTATCATGTAATTTAAATATACACATCATCATACATCTATCGATCCATGTAAATAACAACATACATCATGCATCTATACATCATCACTATTCACATAATCACAATTTTAACATCATAGATAGAACATCATAAATAATAGCATATCATCATGATCATTAAATGCATCCATCATATAACCATATAGAACAAGAAATCCATCGCATATCATATAGATATCAAAAATCATAAATGTCAAGTATACAATGATGTCTAAAATGAAAAGAGATACAACATCAAAAATGGTTGTGAATAAAAAACCGGAGTATATATCATGTCTCATATATCATGGAGCTATGTGGTGCTAGCTCCAAACGGTCCAGGCATCTCTGGGCTAGTACCTCCACCACTAGATATACTAGGATCTCTCAGATCTCTCCGTGGAGGCTGTGTCACACCCACGCTAATAATCTTGGACTAGCTCATGACTGATTGATACTGGGCATAACTAACTCTCTGCTCAGAGGGAACAACATCATGGTATTTTCCTTTGTAATACTCTGCCTCTCTACCCACACAGAGAACCTCTCTCACATAATTGGCCACAAATGTACCATCAACCAATCTCTATAATATCTCAACTATAATATGTGCTTGCTCTGTAACTTGTCTAGCTGCATCTCTCTCAGACATCAATGAGGCAATTTGTGTCTAGGCAGCTGTCAACTATTTTTGTACCTGAGCTAGAGTCTGTGTGTGGGCCTGGGCCTATGTCTGCATCTAGGTCTATGTCTACACCAATAAACCCTAAGCTTGTATCAACTGACCCTATAAGGTCTGCACCTGCACCTGTAAACTCACAATCTGAGTCTACTAATGTTGTGAAGGTATCCAAATATGCACACACTGCTCAGTAGGAGCTATCAGTGATTGCCTCTTACGAGGCACCATATAATCTGACACATCTATGGCTGGACCTAACCTACCTGCACCTGATCCACCAGTACCACCACCTCCTCCATCATCACCACCATCATCATCTCCCTCCTCATCTTCATCCCCCTCATGATTGCTACTACCCTCCTCCTCACCATTGGTCTCAACAACAACCTCCTCCTCACTAGGTAATGGCACTAGCTCATCAGGAATGATAATTCATGGAAAGGGATGAAGAGCCAGATACTCTGCATAATTTGCTATAGCATGTGCCTTGATAATATCAGGATGAATCTCCCAAACTAAAGGTTGTAGACCCTGTAACTCCTGAATGATAGAATCATATGAAAGACAGGGTCCCCACTCTATAGAATTTATCTAACAACAACCATAATGGGAAACACCCTGGGGCATGCCCTGTACAATACCATACTACTTGAGCACCCTCTTGAACAAAAATCTCTCCAAAACCCAATGATTTTGACCAATCAACAACATCAACTGAGAGAGATATGGCAATTGAATATCATCATCATCCCAATGCTTGCAATCTAGATAAGGCTGCCATGTGATAGCCTCTACATCATCCAACACTCTCCTCCAATGCTCCAACTTACCTAGTCTAGGCTGAGTAAGTTGACCTGTGTAAATATGCACATATGGCCTCATGGTGGGCCATTGTCTCACCATCACTAGATGTGTAATAGCTATATGCTCCCATGCCCACACCTATAGTAATGTAACACCTGCGGACAAACTGTGACCTTGGAGGTATACAACCGAATGAAAATCATGATAAAGATGAGCAAGCATACACATGCCGCATGAATATCTTGTACCGTGAAAAATCATGCTCTCCAACACACGACCCCAACCAATAGAAAGTCCCTTTGACCTACGATCAGGAAAAAGGAACCCTCTAATAAAACCAGCAAGAACAGAAGGTAGGGTGGCATAGGCATCCACCATATCGCGCCATGGAATCTTGTATCCACAAATAGTATCATCCTGAAAAACTCTACATAGAGCATCAGTCCCGCCCTGCTATGAAGAATCATAAACTACAATATGACCAACAACAGGTATCCTCAAAATTTGCTAAACATCCTTAGGAGTGACTATCATCTCACCAGTAGGAAGGTGGAAGGTATTATGCTCACTATACCACCTCTCTACTAGGGTTGTCATGAGACCTCGATTAATCCTAATTTGGGGCATATCTAATAGAGAAGACAAACCACAATGTGTAATGACTATTGTCTTAGGTTGAACTAGCTAGGGTATCAAATCAAATGTCCTAGGGAACCACTCTCAAATTTGTAGGTTCGTCAATGACTCCTATCATCATGAAATATTCAAAGTCATTACTCTTTGTCAAATCATCAAACATCAATCAAACTATCAAATCTAATCAACTCTAGTGAGATTTTGATCAAATCTCATGAGCAAGCATCATTGAACCTCACCTATCATGAGGTCAATCATCAATCTTAAAAATTGTACCTCACCTATCATGAGGTCAATTTATCAAATCAACCTCACCTATCATGAGGTTTATCAATCAAATTATAATTATTCCTCGCCTATCATTAGGATAATTATCATCAATCAATCATTAGACCTTGCCTATCATGAGGTTGCACATCATCTATTTTATTGAGATCATCAATCATATCAAATCAAATGGCTGACATGATCGGATCAACAAAATTAGGGACAAAATTGACAAATTACATCATTCTGACTTGGATGTTTTAAAACAATGTTTTTTATGTGCCACAACATTCAATGCGCCATTAAAACACCTTAGTGCGCTAAAATAGGTGATCAATGCACCACAACATTCAATGTGCCACTTCACATGGAAAATGTGCTATATCATCAGATGCGCTACTTTAACCTATGTATGCACTAAACAATCTATCCTAGGCGCTAAAAAAATGTATGTGCTATTTCATCCTACGTATGTGCTACAAAAATTGACCTATGCACTAAACTAGTGTATGTGCTAGAATAGTAAGCAGATGCGCTACATCAGGTGATGTATGCGCTAAAAGAATTCAAAAGTATAAAACCAAATAAAATGTGCAAAAAATGAGAAAACACAAAAAATGAGGAGGTTCACGGGTAGATACTAGAGGTCTGTAGGCGGTCGGACGGTTGTGCTGACACACGCGCTTGAAATGGTGAGTGTGGTAGGGGATTGACACTTTTCTCTATAAAGCTCCAAATCACTCTCTCTCAAATTTCCAAACTCAAATTGCACAAATGAATTATAAATCACCCTTTTTATCTTTTTAATAGAGTGATTAAAGGTGATTTTTATGGGATTTATTTAATTTGTTTATTGGAGGCTTAATTCAAAATTCATCATAGGGGCATCTTTCAAACTGTTTATCGAGAGATAAATTATTTCATCATCAAATCTTTATCAAAAATCATCAGAAAATCATTGAAATTTTTGAAAAGTTCAAAAATAAAATAAAAAATTCATCAATTTATCTCTCGAGGGGGCATATATTCATCATCACAGCAAAATCAACATCTGGGGCATACTGAAAAATTTTCGTCAGTACTAGCAACAATAGCAAAATTTTCTTTGAAGCAATGTGTAAACACATCACTTCAAAGAGGGGCAAAATGTATACACCTAAAAATGGTCTAGATAATCTAATTAATTAAATATGATTTATTTGATTAATTAACCTTAAATTCATCTACTATTGAATAAATATAAATATTTATTTATATAGTTAACATTTATATTTTTTGATTATTCTCTCTTAATTAAATAATCAAAACTTCAATAGTTTTTATTTAATTATCATTATCTCTCTTTTATTAAATAAACAATATTAAAAACATTTGTTTATTTTAATAATTGTTATTTCTTCCTAAATTTGAAACAAATCCAAATATTCAAATTTATGCACATATTTCTACAACTCATCATATTTTACCTACCAAATTAGATATGTTATGTCTAATTTAATTCATCTCAACCTTCACAGGTAAATTTGGAGACAAATTGGAGACAAATTTGCAGATGAACTTCTTCTTCTTCCATTGATCATTCCTATCATCTAGTTGAATGTTTTTGTGGGGAGGAACAATCTCCATAATCATCTCAGGCCTCTTCATCTTTCACCATTTAATCCTTCAGATCAAATCCAGACGTTTGCTTTGCTGCCCCTTCACAAATGTGTTGTCAGTAATCTATAAATACAACCTCTTTCTACAAAAAAAGGATCCCAACTTTGTGCAAACTTACTTTGCAGGAATACCAATTGAGCAATCAAGCATCTTAGCAAATAGCATTATCATTTAGCAATAGCAATCATAGCATTTTAGAATCAATATCATGGTTGCATCATAGTTCACTATAGCTTCTTTTATCAAGTTTCATGTCAATTTAGATTACAGTAGCTTCATAAGATCATTTAGATATCATGATATAGGATTATATTATTGCATTTAGAAACATCTCATTCTCTAGATTGACATTTTAAAAGTCATAATGCTTACAAAATCTAAGAGCCCTGTGACTTAATAAATCTTTAGAGATAGAGAGCAATATGACACTTTCAAGAGTTAGATTGTGTTAATTAGATTAATTATTGTTGATTTTCTTGATATAATGTCTTATTAAGAAGTGTCATTTGTTATTTTACTCATTACTTATTCCACACTTATAGTTTTCACTATTGTAAAAAAATTTCTCTTTACTAATTATTTATTTTTTATTTTTTATTTTTTATTTTTTGGTGTCACCAAGATGCCAATTTTATAAGTTTTCATTAGGGTGACCATTTTTTTTTTTTTGTATTTTTTTGACTTTTGATGGGATTCTCTGAAATCTATGTATAGTACCGGTAAAGGTGCATGTTGTTGATAGGTTCAAGTAATGGTTCTCCTTTAGGAGTAGAAAGTTGATAAGCACTAGATCCATATGTTGTTGCTATGATGTAAGGACCTAGCCAATTAGGCTAAAAATTTACATTATTTTCTCGATCCATTTGATTCTTAGGATTCTCTTTTAAGACAAAGTCACCAATGTCAAAATTTTTGACTCAAACTTTCTTATTGTAGATATGAAAGAGATGATTCTGGTATGCTTGTATATGGGTTAAGACATTTTGTCTCTTCTCATCCAATAACTCTAGCTCATGCAAATAGGATATGCGGTGCTCTTCTTCATCAATAAATTGTTGCATAGATAACCTCAATCATGGTAGCTCAACCTCAATGGGAAGAATATATTTAGATCCAAAGACAAGGAAATATGGGGTGGCTCTTGTGGGAGTACAAATGCTAGTACGATAGGCCCATAATGCATGATTAAGTTGGATGTGTGAGTCACAAACATCATCATCGACAGTCTTCTTTAAGATTTTAAGGATGGTCTTATTAGATGCCTCATCTTGAGTGTTGCCCTGGGGGTAGTATGGAGTGGTGAAATGATGTTGGATATGGAATATTTCACATAACTCATTGTCATCTTCGTTTTTGAAGGGGCGACTATTATTTTTGATGGTGGACTTAAGAATACCATACCGATATATGACATAGTTAAGTATGAACTTGGATATTTTCTTATCAGTGATGTAGGTTATCAAAATGGATTCAATACATTTAGTGAAGTACTCAGTTGCAACAAGGATAAATTTATGATCATTAGCAAAGGTAGGTTGAATATTTCCCACAAGGTTGAGTCCCCATTGAGAGAATGGCCAAGGCGATGTAAGTGGGTGAAGTTCCTGAGTAGGTGCATGTACAAGATCTCCATGTATTTGACATTAGTGAATTTTTTTCACAAAGTAGTAGGAATAATGTTCCATAGTAGGCAAATAGTATCCCAATTTCATAAGATTCTTAGCTAGAGTATGACCACCAGAATGAGCTTCGCATATACCATTGTGTACCTCTTCTAAGGATGTTTGTGTTTCATTTGAATCAAGACGTATTAGAAGGGTACTATCTAAGCTCCAGTGGTAAAGGGTATCACCTATGATGACAAATTTGAAGGCTTATCGAATAAAGGTCTTGCATTGATTAGTGGACAATTCAAGAGGGATAATCTAGTCATGTAGGCAGTTATAAAAGTATTTGTACCAAGGAGATTCAAGACCAACAAGTTCACACACAAGTTTTGATTTGGGGACCTTGAACATAGGGATCAACAACTGTTCCAAAAGAAATTCATACTATGAGGTGTTGTTAGGAATATCTAAGAGAGATCCAATGGTTTACATTGCATCAACTGCTTTATTCTAGATCCTCATGATTTTCTCAAAATAAATAACTTTGAAGTATAACTTAAGACTATCGACCATGTGTTTGTAAGGAGTGAATTTCTCATCTTTTATATCATAATAATCATTAACTTGACGGATAACCAACTAGGAATCACCGTAGACTTGAAGATCCTTGATTTTCCATTTTATTTCCATTCAAAGTCTTGTCAACAATACCTCATACTTAACCATATTATTTTTTGTTCGCAACACAAGGGCAGACAATTGAGAGAGGGGGGGTGAATCAGTTGTCCCAGATATATAAAACTTATTCAATTTAGTAACCTTATTCTCAGATTTGAATAATAACCATGAAAGCATAAATCAATAACACATCAGAAACACACATAAAACCAATATTTTTTTATGTGGAAACCCTGTTAGGGGAAAAACCATGGTGGAGGTCAGTCCACAAGATTATACCTTGTTAAAAGTATAAAGAAATGAAATATGGGGAATGTACATGCATTTAGGCACACTTCCTAGAGCTCACTACTCAATTACAACAAGGCTAACCACCCAAAGGAAGACACACTATCTTACAAAAAGAATCGAATTACATCCATAGGGATTTGAACTGATAAAATAGCATCTGCTAATGCCTGATCACAATTTTGGTTAAGCACATGAACATTTATTCACTCTTCTTCACACTCTTCTCTTCCTTCAAATAATTAGGACTTTATTCAAACATACACACACTTGAAATCCACTCGCATACATCAATTTGAATAAACAATGACTTATATATATCTACAATAGGAAATTTCATCCCTACATGTCAGCTTCAACAAAATAATAAAATGAATATAAACTGTCGGCCCAAAACACTAAAGATTATTAATGTGAATCAACCAAGGTCAGCCACAACTTAGTGAAGACCCAAATCAGCATCTCCAACATGAAAAAAAATCAATTAATTACTCCTCAAAGATCCACAACACACTATAAACACCATGTCATCCAATAACAAGAAAAACATGAACATGCAAGAGAAAATCGCCAACCACGAGCGCAACGATAAATGTGAATGTGTAAAAAAGATAGAGAATGATCTAGAAACATCCAAAAACATCACAAATCACTGAAGAAGCATCCACAACAACTGAACTAACTGAAATCACATCATCTTCAATCAATAACACCAACTGAAGCAACAAAAAAACTGTCAGAATCTAAATCTTCATAACTTGAACAAATCTTCATGCGGATCTCTAAAATCTAACGTGAATAAACTAGATACACTAAAAAAAAAACCCTTTAGTCCACAACCTCTGATCATCAATGTACAAAACTTATCGACATACTGAACTTCACTTCACCACTAACAACCTACAACTCATTTCATTACAGTTTTCTCAATATTCTTGACATATACAACTTCTAATGAATTAATGCTAATAGTGTTGACATCAATGACAACCACATATCAGCAAAATAACCACAACATCCAACAATTTCCCCCTTTGGAATTTATGGCAACACATGATGTGAAAAACACCTTCAATGCAACTAACTCTTGACACTTACTCCCCCTTAGGTTCTGACTCATTTTCTCCTCAATTCTTCCACATGATCTTCTTTCCCACAAGGCTCTTCTTTTCGCCCATAATTTTTTTCACATGATCTTCTCCCCCTTTGACATCAATGGAAAAGATCTCTAAGCTCCACACAAAATTTGAACCACATATCTAAGCATTTGAATATCTGACTACTCCCCCTGAGTAGCAGCCACCACAACATCAATCTGGATCAAGATATAACTATGAAATGCATGGATTGATGCAATGCAATGCATCCTTAGTTTTTATTAGGAGGGGTAATCACCCCTAACTTCCCTATGAGTTACTCAAAAGTATCCTTGGGCAACAACTTGGTAAAGATGTTTGCAATCTACTCCTTAGTAGGCACATACTCTAGTCTTACTTCCTTTTCACTCACCTTTTATCTCAAGAAGTGAAACTTAATAGATATATGCTTGTATTTGAATGCAACATTGGATTCTTGGAAATGTTAATAGCACTTGAATTATCATAGAATATAGCAATAGGCTCATTATACACAACTCTGGTATCTTTCAACATCAACTTCATCCATAATACTTGAGTACAGTTGTTAGCAACAACAATATATTTGGCCTCTGCAGTAGATAAGGAAATGGCATTTTGCGTCTTACTTAACCATGAAATCAGCTTCTTACCCAAGAAAAATGCTCCACCACTAGTACTTTTCTTGTCATTTACATCTCCTGCCCAATCAACATCAATAAAGGAACTCAAAGTAAAATCAACATCTTTAGGATACCATAGGTCAAAGTCAATTGTTCCCTTCAAATATTTGAAAATTCTTTTCATAGCAGTCACATGAGATTCCTTCGAATCAACTTGAAATCTTGCAACAATGCATACAACATTCATGATATTAGGCTTATTTTGAGTTAAATACAATAATCCACCAATCATTGATTTGTATCTAGTCTGATTTACTTTCAGAGAATCATCTTTTGTTGTCAACTTGCATCTAGTCACCATGGGTGTACCGACTGGCTTTGAATCTTCCATACCAAACTTCTTCAACAATTCCTTCACATACTTGGACTGAGATATAAAAATCCCTTTATTTAACTAAGTAATTTGCAATCCCAAAAATAATTCCATCTCACCAATCATTGACATCTCAAATTCATTCTGCATCTCATTAGCAAACTTCATGCACAAACCATCATCTCCTTCAAAAATGATATCATCAACAAATACCTCAACAATCAAATCTTTATCATCATTATTGAAATATAGATTACTATCAACAATACCTTTGTTAAATCCAAGCTTCAACAAATACTTGTCCAATTTGGCATACCAAGGTCTAGGGGCTTACTTGAATCCATATAATGCTTTCTTCAACCTGTGCGAACCCCAACCTTGGTACCTGCAAAACAACAAGAATAAACAAGTTAGACAAGAGATTGCAAGCCAAAACAAGGATTCCCCATGAAATCAGTTTACAAACTCAAAGTAGGAAAGAAAATAATGAAAAGCATAATGAAACAAAGAAACATAGATTCAATCCTAATTAAAGATTCAAACTCATGATCAACTAGGGGAATTGGTGCCAATTTGATGTGAAAATTGGCCCTTTCCCAATTCCTAAGATGTAAACTTGATGTGTTGAAGATGATTGATCCACTTTATTGATGAACGATGAGAGATCCAAGCCAAAAATCTGCAAAACCTAACTAAGAACTCAATGATAATGGATGAAATTTGAGGGATATTTGAGCATGGTAACTTTGCATAAATTGTGGATGATAAAATGAGGATATGAGCATTTTATTTATAGAATTCCAAGATGGATGAATGCCCAAATTTGAGCAATGTGAGACTAATATTCATCCAATTTCATGATGCCACTTGTCAAGCTATGAATGGGTGAAGGATGTGCAAGATTTGGGGTTTGTGCCAATAAATGCATAATTTTGAATTTCAAATTTGTTGAAATGACTTGCAAGAGGGAAGGGAAATTGCAATAAATACCACTTGGCTCAAGGAAAAGGACATGTAAGATGAAGTTATTGCCTTGTTGGATGTACATGTTGACTTGGAATTTTTGAATTCAAATTGAGAGAATATTCCAAAAGATGCCTTGTGAGGAAAATAAAGATTTAATAAATGAATTAAATCTATTTTCATGTGTAACTTGCATTATCTAGAGGATGGGACATGAGATGAGATTAAATTAATTAAGGGTTAATTAATTTAATGAGAGAGGTTAGATGATGTGACCTATTTGACTCAAATTTATGGATTTATTTAAATCAAATAAGAGAGGAATATGATAAGAGGCTAATTAAATAAGGATTTTGATTTATTTAATTAAAAGAGATGGTGTTAGACTAAATCAAATAAGGTTTTAATTTATTTAATTTAATGGATAGACTTTAGAGATTTAATCAAATAACTGATTATTTAATTAAATAGGGATAATTAGATTAGATGGATTGATTTAATTAACAAAAGAGATTGACTTAATTAGATAAAATGATTTATTCAATTAAGGGAGGAATATTGATGAATTTAATCAAATAAGGAGATTTGATTAAATGGTTAGACCGAGAGATGATTCAGGAAGAAATGATGTTAGTAAGTCAGGATCAGATGCACAATGTCAATCAGTATATTTTACGTGTCTACACAACCAACACACCATATCTCCCTTATCAGTTAAGTGAAATCCATCAAGTTGTTCAACATACACCTCTTCTTCCAATTCTCCATTTAGAAAATATGACTTGACATCCATCTGATAAACCTTGTAGTTTTTGTAAACAACATAGGCAAGAAATAATCTTATAGCTTCAATTCTAGCAATAGGGGCAAAGGTCTCTTCAAAATAAATTCCTTCCATATGTGAATATGCTTTGTATACCAATCTTGCTTTGTTTCTAACCACTTCACCTTGCTCATTCAGTTTGTTTCTAAAGACCCATTTAGTTCCAATGACATTCTTATCCTTAGGTTTGGGAACAACAATACATGTATCATTCTTTTCAATCTGCTTTAGCTCCTCTTTCATTGCATCAACCCAATGTTCATTTTTACATGCTTCATTAACACTAGTAGGCCTAGTCTTTGAAATCAAGCAGTATTCTTTAGCAATCTTTCTCCTAGTCTGGACACCTTTGTTCTTATCACCTATAATTTGATCTTCTAAATGATTCAATCTTACATACCTCAGAGTCTTCTTAGGATGTTCTTCAATTTCAGGCTCTTTTGTTCTCTCTTTTGCTCTTGCACTTTTTGCTCCTTCCACTTGATCTTCTTGATTCACCAGAATGATTTAAACTTGATTTGTAGTCTGAACTTGCTTTCCTTTGTTTATACTATCATCCTAATCATCAAAGTCATATCCACATGTTCTATATGGTGTACCAAATTCTTCATCAACCTTGACATTTTCACTTTCAACCATTTCCCTCAATCTTTTATTGTAACATCGGTAGGCCTTGCTTTTAGTAGAATAACCCAGAAAGATACCTTCATCACTCCTAGCATCAAACTTTCCTATATCTTCATTTTTCTTGATATAACATTTGCTTCCAAATATCTTGAAGTATTTAACAATAGGCTTTTGATCAGTCCATAGCTCAAAAGTGGTCTTACTAGTATCACCTTTGATTTGTACCCGGTTGAGTGTGTACACAGTAGTATTCACAGCTTCTCTCTAGTAGATATGAGGGAAATTTCCTTCCAACATCATAGTTCTAGCAATATCTTCAATTGTTCTGTTCTTCCTTTCCACAACTCCATTTTGTTGATGGGTCAGTGGTGCAAAAAATTGTCTCTTTATTCCATGTTCTTCACAAAAGGAATTAAATTCACTGGAAGTGAATTCACCACCTCTATCTGATCTCAGACATTTAATCTTCAGACCTGTCTTTGTCTCAACCATAGCCTTAAATATCTTGAACTTTTCTAGTGCTTTAGATTTCTCCCTTAAGAAGGCAACCCACACCATTCTAGAATAATCATCAATAAGCAACATGAAATACCTGTAACCTTGTAAACTTCTGACCTTAGAGGGACCACACAGATCAGTATGCACAAGATCCAATAATTCATTTGAACAATGTTGTTTGCTTCGAAATGAAATTCTAGTTTGCATTCCTAACTAACATTCCTTGCATATGGCATTAGTAGGTTTCACCAACTTAGGTATATTTCTCACATCCTTAGTAGAACTTATCTTGACAATATTATCAAAGTTAACATGACACATTCTCCTTTTCCATAACCAACTTTCATCAACTTGAGGAATCAAACAACTTTTCCTAGCAGCACTCAAGTGAAAGATATTACCTTTTTTTTGTACCTGATGCAATTTCATTTCCAGAACTCAATATTCTGCACTTTTCATCCTTGAACTAAAGATTGTACCCTTATCAACCATCTAACCAACACTTAAAAATATTATGCTTCAAGCCTTCCACATACATGACATCATCAGTATTATGCTTACCATCAAGAGAAATGCATCCTCTGCCATGGATCACACCAACTGTATTATCACCAAATCTCACAACACCACCATCATACTTTTCCAGGCTCACAAACTTACATTTATCTCATGTCATATGATGTGAACATCCATTGTCAATCACCCATTCATCTTTCTCTTCAACTCGAGTAGCTAGGGATTTCTCCACATTTGTACAACTAGCAAATTTAGTAGATACATGATTATTTTCCTTGATAGCAATAAATACCCATTCATCATCACTTCTATTTCCTTTATCAGATTCATCATCTGTCACACCTTCATCAACAACATAGTAACACTTCTTTTGAAATCTAGGCTTGTTATGTCTTGGTTTAAGAGATCTTTTTGGACACCTTGATGCAAAATGACCTATCTTATTGCAAGAAAAACATTTAAGAGGAAATTTTCCTTCATACTTACCTTTTCCTCTCAGTACTCTTTTGAAAATAAGTGCTTCTAGCTCTTCTATCTCTCTTTCTTCTTCTTCAATCTGTCTGATTTCATCATCATACTTGAATGTCTTTCTAGATGAACTCTTACCTAGATCATATCTCTATCTATCTCTTCTAGAAGTAGTAGCCTTAAATATAGATTCAACCTTAGGAAGGGCATCACCAAATTCACTTAACTCAAAAGCGGTAAGCTTACCAACCAACATATCTTTGGTTACACTTGTAACAGTCCAGAGCTCTTCAATAGCACTAGCTTTGACTTTCTAAGAAGTAGGCAAGGATCTAAGCACTTTAGCAACAATATCTGATTCATCTATATGTCCACCAGCACATCTGATTCCACACACAAATTCATTTACTCTTTGCATGAAAGTATTAATGTTATCATCATCAACCATTCTCAACTTTTCATATTTCCCTTTCAGACTTTGCAACTTAGCAATCTTCACATTAGCATCACCTTCATACAAGGTTTCCAACTTTTTCCAGATCTCATAAGAAGTCTTCAGATCCATAAAATTTGTCATCTTAGAATCAGTCAAGGCACTCACCAAGGCTTCCTTAGCCTGGATATTATACTTAGCATCTCTAATCTTAGAATTAGTAGTAGGATCATTCTGAGGAATAACATACCTATTACTTGTAATGTTCCAGAATGGTTCACCAATGCATCTCAGATGGTACTCCATTTGAGTCTTCCACATAGAGTAATTTATTCCATCAAATCGAGGACTATCCTTCTTGTATGTCGCCATCCCATATCACCTCAAGCTGTTATTTACTTCTTCCAAGGAACCTGCTCTGATACCAATTGTTGGCAACATAAGGGCAGACAACTAAGAGGGGGGGTGAATCAGTTGTCTTAGATATATAAAACTTATTCAATTTAATAACCTTATTCTTAGATCTGAATAATAGCCATGAAAGAAAAAATCAATAACACATCAAAAACACACATAACACCAATATTTTTTAAGTGGAAACCCTGTTAGGGAAAAAACCATGGTGGAGGTTAGTCACAAGATTATACCCTATTAAAAGTATAAAGAAATGAAATATGGGGAATGCACATGCATTCAGGCACACTGCCTAGAGCTCACTACTCAATTACAACAAGGTGAACTGCCCAAAGGAATACATACTGTCTTACAAAAAGAATTGGATTACATCCTCAGGGATTTGAACTGATAAAATAGCATCTGCTAATGCCTGATCACAATTTTGGTTAAGCACATGAACATTTCTTCACTATTCTTCACTCTTCACACTCTGCTCTACCTTCAAATAATTAGGAATTTATTCACACATACACACACACTCTACATCCACTCGCATACATCAATTCAAATAAACAATAGCTTATATATATCGGCAATAGGAAATTTCATCCCTACATGTCAGCTTCAACAAAATAATAAAATGAATATAAACTATTGGCCCAAAACACTAAAGATTATTAATGCGAATCAACCAAGGTTGGCCACAACTTAGTGAAGACCCAAATAAACATCTCCAACATAAAAAAACTTCAATTAATTACTCCTTGAAGATCCACAACACACTATAAACACCATGTCGGTCAAGAACAAGAAAAACGTGAACGCGCAAGAGAAAATTGCAAACCATGAGCGCAATGATAAATGTGAATGTATAAAAAAGATAGAGAATGATCTAGAAACATCCGAAAACATCACAAATCATTGGAGAAGCATCCACAGCAACTGAACTAACTGAAATCACATCATCTTCAATTAGTAACACCAACTGAAGGAACAAAAAAACTGTCAGAATGTAAATCTTCATAACTCAAACAAATCTTCACATGGATCTCTAAAACTTGACATGGATAAACTAGATACACTCAGTAACAAACCCTTTAGTCCACAACATCTAATCATCCATGTACATAAATTACTGACATACTAAACTTCACTTCACCACTGACAACCTGCAACTCATTCCATTACAATTTTCTCAATATCCTCGACATATACAACTTCTAATGAATTAATGCTAATAGTGTTGACATCAATGACAACCACATATCAGCAACATAGCCACAACATCCAACATTCACGTACGATAATGTTATTCTATATGAATTAGGAATTTACTCCCCTTGAGGTGTGATAAAGAGAATACCAGCTCATGAACCATGATTTGTGTAAGAACCATCTAAATATAATTTCCATGTCATAGGAGTTTCTATTGCAAAGATGGATTCATTAGGGAATTCATACACTAGAGGATGATCTATGATTATTGGTGCATTTGCAAGTTGATCAACTATCACTTGTCCTTTTATTTCCTTTTGATCAACATATTCTATGTCATATTCACTCAAGATCATGACCTACTCTTCTAGCTAACTTGTCAAAGTTTCTTTGCTCGATAGATACTTCAAAGGATCAATCTTAGCTATCAATTTTGTTCTATCATTCAACATATAATGTCTAAGCTTTTGTGCAGGGAAAACAACTACAAGGCATGCTCACTCAATGGGGCTATAATTAATCTCATATCCTACAAGAGTGTGATTGATATAATAGATAGCTCTATCTTTTTCCTCATTGTCATTTTGTGCTAATAATTCCCCTAGTACTGATGTGGTGGCTGATATACATAAGATTAAGTGTCTACCATCAATGGGAGGCATGAGAACTGGAGGAGTCAGTAGATAATCCTTTATTTTTTGAAATGCTTCCTAACAACATTTAGTCCACATGAAGGGGAATCCTTTGCATATCAAGTGTTGAAATGGGTGATTTTTTCTGCTAACTGGGAAATGAACCTTTGGATTGATTGCAACCTTCTATGTAGAGTTCATAGCTAACCTTTTTGTTGGTGGAGGCATATCCATGATTTCTTTCACTTTTGTAGGATCAACTTCAATTCCTCCATGAGAAGCAACATATCCCAAGAGTTTTCCTAATTGGACCCCAAAAACACACTTCTTTAGGTTTAGCCTGAAGTTATACTCTTCTAACCTTCTGAAAATATTGTCTAACACTACTAGATGACCATCTCTTGTTAAGAATTTTTTCAACAAATCATCAACGTAGTCTTCCATAAATATATGCATGTAGTCATGAAAAATGGTAGTCATAGCTCTTCGATATGTTGCTCTGGCATTCTTGAGACCAAATGGCATAACATTCCAACAAAAGGTACCACAAGCACAGGTGAAAACTTTTTTGTGTTGTGAGGTCTACTATGTTGACAATATTAGGCAATGATAAATCATCTTTAGGACAAGCTTTGTTTAGATCCCTAAAATCCATGCACACTCTAATTCCTCTAGTTGGTTTGGTGATAGGACAAGATTTGATATCCATTCTATAGAGTCTATAGGACGAATAAAACCAACATCCAGAAGTTTCTTCAATTCAACCTTTACTAAGAGGGCAATCTGTGGGTGCATTTTCCTCAATTTTTGCTTGACAAGCTTAGCATTTGGTATCAATGGTAGATCATGTAGAAAACGTTTGAGGTCCAACCCACACATACCAACATATGACCATGCAAAATTGAATTTTCTTTTTGAAAAGAACATAGTGAACTCCAATTTTTCCTTAGTGGTCAAAGATACTACAAATTGAATGATTCTAGGATTATCTTTTGTCCCAAGATTGACCTCTTCTAATTCTTCGACAAGAAATGGCCATCTCTCTCACTCAATGGGGAGACTATCCAACCCTCCATCCTTAGTTTCCTCATAGAGGTTTTCACCTTTAGATATATCCTTTATTTTTAATTTTTTTTGGTCTAAAGGTGCCTTTCATTTTTCACTTGAATACCTATTCTTTTAATATTTTTTATATTTTTCTCATTTTCAAGGCTAGAGGGAGCAGTAGACTCTCAAAATTATGTTGGATTGTCAAGCTCTATGATGAAAGCAACTTTATGATCCCCACTTGGTATTCCTTCTTGAAGTCCCATGAACTCAACAATTGCTTCATCATTCTCAAATGTGTCTAAACTCAGTGGTACTTGTTGATCCCAATCTATTAGTTGTGTGTAAATGAGGGTTAAGCCATCATTGGTATCACCAAGGGTCAAGGTAGATACGATGAACATAGAGGTATTTTCAAGATCCCAAAATGAATCAATCTGAATATTGATGTCCATGATATTAGTCGAGGAGGAGGATAAGTCAAAATATTGAAAGATCTCAGCTAAGTCATATTCATTGAATGTGTAGGAAACCCATTCCCACTCATTAGAGTTAGTTTTGATGTATTATTCCTTAGATATCTCTATTTCATTATAAGCATTTAACACTCTCACTCAAAGGTAATTTAGTACTAGGAGGACTCGCTTTTGATGGTACATACCCTAACCCACTGTTCTTTGGTAACCAAGGAGGCAGTATTGGTTCTATCATTCCATGTTTATTTAGACCAAGACCACTGTGTCCATCATATCCTTGTTGCTTCATGATCTGGAACCCTTTTGGATATTTCTCAACCATTAACTACTTAGGCTCAATGTCTTCTTCATATTTATAAATCCATGTAGAAATGTCCTTGCCTATAGACTCTTTTCTTAATTCTCCCCATTTGGTGAAGGTGGTGGGAGGATTTTGGATAATGATTTTAGTTTCTTTCTTGATAGGATATGGTTTTCCATAAGATTTTGATGATATAGGCAGCTTTCCAACACAAAATAAGCTCTCCATGTTGTACTCCCCACATCCCTTGTCATGGATCTGGACCTTGGGTTTAGAAGTTGTGATGAGTGGAGTGGATGATTTGAACAAGGAAGATAGATCAATGTAATGTGAAGAGGTAAAGGATGAAGATTCTCAATTAATAGGAGCTTGATATTCAATGATCCCTCTTATATTTTTGCAGTATCAAGGAATGGATTAGGATCACTTGGTATGGTAATTTTGATGCCATTGTAAGGAAACTTCAGGCATTGGTGGTAGGTGGAAGGTATAGATCTCATGGAATGAATCCTTAGGTGACCAAGGAGGAGATTATATGGTAAGTATAGATCCAAGACTTGGAATATTATGTTTTGAGTAGTAGGCCCAACCCTCACATGACATGTGATTAATCCTTTATAAGAGCATTCAACATCATCATAAGCCTTGATAATAATTTTATTATATTCATCTATACAAGCCTCAAAGAATTCCAATGTCATGACCAATTTTAGTGTGCATACATTTAGACCTACTCCACCGTCTACCAAGACTCGTCTAATTTTATGTTTATTAATGTAGACTTCTAGGTACAAAGGATCGTTATGATTTCGTTTATACATAGAAAGATCTTGTTTAGAGAATGTGACATGGTGGGGTGTCGCTAGATATCCTACCATGGCCTAGAATTGATTAAATTTAGGTCAATAGGCACATATATGTTTTGTAGGGCTTTGCCCATAGTGGCCTTATGCTTAGGGGATATGCGAAGCAGTTCAAGGATGGATATTTGTGCACAGGTCTTTCCTAGATGATCTAGGAGGTTATACTAGATTTTTAGTTGTGGATTAGGAGTGGACCCTTCTATGGCCACCTTAGCTCTATGGGTGTTAACTGCACATTCATAACTTTTATTAATAGCAATGGTAGTAACATGATTATGAAGGGCTTGAATGTGATTAATGGTATAGTCATGTGCAACGTTGGTATAATTAGCATTATTATTATTCCCTGAATTGGAGGCCTTCGCTTTTCCATGGTCTTGTATGGGAGTTTTGAATATGGTGTGATCAATGTTGGTCATACCCTATGAATTGTTCACTATTATATCACCTTGTTTAATAGGGTTTTGGATGAGGTTTTTGAGTTTCTAACACGATGATGTTTTATGTCCTTTTCCATGATGGTATTCACATAATTCACTTTCATTCCACCAATACGGTTTAACTAGTGTTGGTTCATATGTTTTAATGTTAAGAAATTGCATGATGTTTGACCATAAAATTTTCTTCAAAATCGACTCAATGGGTTCCCTTAAGGATGTGAATGTTCTTTTAGTGCATGGGGGTCCTTTACGTTGTTGATTATTTTGGACTGCATTCATTGTCTGATCATGGTTGGATGTTGGTGTGTTTGATGTGGATGGACCTTTAATATGAAGGGTGGGGTGGCCTTTGTTTACCAATTTGGCATCCACTACCCCATCATTGGTGACATTCTTATTTTGAGACTAGAATTTTTCTTTGTCACTAGGAGCATTTGGGTTTTCTTTGAAAAAATTTCCTAGTACTTTTCCCACAAGAGCTTTCTCAATAAAGACCCCTTTTCAATGACATCCTCAAAGGTGGTGCAACATTGGATCTAAAGTTTAATCATCAATTCTATGTTTAGGATTTCTATAAAAATGGTAACCAACTATTTCTTAGGTGTGTGGTAGGGACATTTGTTAGCCATTCTTCGCCATCTTTGATAGAATGATGTGAGTGACTAATAGTATTTTTTTTTGGTTGTGCATAATGTTTCTAGGGTCATGTCACTTTCTATGTTGTAGGAAAAATGGTTAATGAACCTATCATCCAATTCACCCCATGTTCATATTCCAGGAGGAAGGTGTGCAAAACCATTCTAGAGCTAGCATTGAAAGGCTTCGTGGAAATAGTCTCATCAAATATGTGGTCTCAAAAGAAATATCCATACATTCTATGTTAAATTCTCATATGTGCTCCACTAGATCCCCTTTCCCTTTGTATTTATTAAATTTTGGAGCATTAAAATGTGGGGGGAAAGGTGGCATGTATATGCTTCTGTAAAAAGGATAAGGACACAATTCCTCCAAAGAATATGTCTTCTTGGTTGTCCCCAATTGTATATTTTCCATTTACCATTGTATTGCTTGCATATGTTGCATAAAAATGTCCATGGGGGATGGTGTCATTTTGGGTTTACTTTGCATAAGGGGATCAACATTGATGTTAAGAATGTTGAGATAATTATATGATGAGTTGGGCACCATTGTGTGATTTGGATCGACACTTTGTTGCAAAGGATTCTGATTAACTTGTTGATAGTGGGGTATTTGTATTGGTTTGATTTTTTGGTATGAAATTGGTGTTTGGTGTGAGTGTTTTTGCGATGGAAGGGGGTTGGTGTTCAAGTTGGTCCCAAAGGGCATGTTAGTGTTGGGTATTGTGCTGGCCATTTTTTTTTGCACTCTAGGTGTGACAATATGAATCCTTCTTGTCTTGTTAGGTGGGGTTTGATTTATATTGATTAAGGGTGTGGTTTTTTTAGTGCCAAATGGATTTGAAAATGTCATACCCATGTAACTAGAAGATGGGCTACCAAATTTGAAGGTTGGTCCTTGGGATGTGGTGTGTGTTCTTTTAGCTCCAAATATTGGAGGATTGGGAATGTGTGTAGTTTTTACAATGTGTTGTTGCTCCAAGTGGTAGACTAGTGAAAAATTGTTGTGAAATGGACCTTGTGAGAATGTGTTTTGATTAGGACCTTTGGTTTGTGATTGTGTTACCCCCTCTATAATTGTGGAAGTGTCGAAATCAAAGGGGAGTTTGGCACCTTTCTTGGCAAGTGTGAGAGAATTTATTGGGTTCTGCACTGACAAATCATCCAGGATACATATTATTTCTAGGATCTTGAGAAGAATGTTCAATTTATTTTGGGGTTAGACGTCTATTGACCTCAGTTGGCATGAGATTGACAAATGGATTTGCAGTTTCCCCTTGTGGTGTTTGAGGTGGATTTGAGTTTGACCCAAGGTTCATTTCACTAATGGGATTGAAGAAGGGATCATTTGAGGGATCCATGTCCTTTATTTTCCTTTGTGAACTTGTTTGAACCATATAAGACTTGCAACCTAAGTATTTTCAATTGAAAGTGATAATGCAAGATGAGATATGAGACTGTGCTATATTTTTTTGGATTTTTGGAGGATATAAGGATGCTAAACTCTAATGCACCTAAGAACAAGATTTGAAATGCAAGGATGATAGTAACTCTATGACCAAAGGATATGATATGCAATGGGACTAAATGAGACTATAACCAAAGCTTATGATCTGAGACTAAGACCAAGGGATGCCAAATGAAATTAAAGATATCCACCTTTAGGACCTAAGAAAAGGATGCTAAACAAACTATGATATCCCAAGGCAACAAATCAGAGTGTCAAGACCTTAGAGGATGAATGCTAAAAGGATGATGGTTTGACAAAGTGATCCTAAACTAACACATAATTTTGAGACCTAACTTGGATGATGATGATTGATAGATAAAAGGACAAGGTTAAAGACACTCTAGACATATTCCAATGGGATGCTAAAAGATATAGTAGGCCTCTTAGTCTAAAATCTAAAAGGAGCATCTATACAAGAATGATCTAGGACCAACTAAACAATACAAAGAGGGAAATGAAACTTAGCTAAGAAAATGCAAGGAAACCTAGGTGAATGCAATGAAATGGACTATTTTAACTAAGCAAGTCTTATGATCAAAAAGTATGGTCACTGTCAAAGTGTGATTAGAATTGAGATTTAATGAAAATTTTCCAAAAATTTTGAGGACTATTAATTATGGTTAATTGTCTCACAGATGCAGTTTACTATTTCACAAATGAAATTCATTGTCAAATGTGGTTCACTATTTGTCATATGTGGTTTACTGTCTCACAAATGTGTTTCACAGTCAAATGTAGTTTATTGTTCAACATATGTGGTTTACTGTTCAACAGATGTAATTTATAATCTTCTAGTTTCAAATTAAATGGTTTCAAATGCTTTTCCATTTTAGGGAATTTTGGTAATGTGATTAAAGACACATCAAACACTTTGAAAAAAAATGGCTATTGACTTTTTAAATTTTTATGCGAATAGTGTATGTTCATTAGGCCAAATTTAGCCCAATTTCCACTAGTCTCAACACAAATTGAAAACACTTCAAGCACTTCCTAATACTAAGTTCAAGGCCAATGGTAGCAATCTCAAGCCCACAACTTGGAATCTCCTTCGACTCAAATGTAGGGACACCTAAATGGGTGTACACACTCTTGTCTTTGTGACAGAGGATAGCTAGGGGCCTCTAGGACTAGAAGGATGACCCAATCACCCTCTCCCCAGAAAGCTACAAGTAGCTTATGCTAAGCCAAGGATTTATATCTCATCTGAAGGGAGCCATATGGTGGGTAACTTTAGGATATGGTGAGCATCCCTTTCACTGAGAATGACACCAAAAACTTAATCAATAGGGTGGCTTCTACAAGAAGGTTTCTAGTCACTGCTCAAGGACTTAACACCTTGCTAGCACCTAGCAAACCACTTAAGGCTTTAACCAACACTTCTTGGGGCCCTAACTACCTCACATGAATGTGGGTATCTCCTGTTGGATATTGCTGATGTGTGGTTGTCATCGATGTCAACACTATTGGCATTAATATCTTTAAGGTTGTATATGTTAAGGATATTAAGAAAATTGTAATAAAATAAATTACAGGTTGTCAGTGATGTAGTGAAGTTCAGTCTGATCGCTAGCTCAGTATATTGATGATAAGAGGTTGTGGATCAAAGGGTTTGTTGTCAAGTACATCTAGTTTATCCACATGAATTTTCAAAGGTTCGCATGAAGATTTAATTGAGTTATGAGTATCTGTGTTCTGACAGTTGTCTTGTTGCTTCAGTTGGTGTTCCTAAAAGAAGATAATGTGATTCTAGTAATTTGAGTTGTTTCAGATGCTTCTGTAGTGATTCATGATGCTTGTGAATGTTTCTAGATCATGATATATCTATGTTGTACGTCTCCATTGATCATTGTGCTCGCGATTGGTGATTTTCTTCTATGTGTTCATGTTTTTCATGATCATGGCCGATAGGGTGATTTTAGCGTGTTGTGGATCTTCGAGGCATAAATTATTAAGGTGTTTTATGTTTTAGGATGTTGTTTTGGATCCTTACTATGTTTTGGCTGACGTTGGTTGGTGCGCATTAATAATTGTTTATTGATTTGGGTCGACAATTTGTACTCATTTTATATTTTGTTGGGCCGACATGCAATTGTTTTAATCCTTAGTTGCAAATATATATGATCAATTGTTTATTCCATTTGAAGGAAATGGTGTGAGTAGTGTGCAAGGTATGCGAGTGTTGTGTGTGAATAATTTTCTAATCATTTGAAGGCAAAAGTAAAGTGTGAAGAAGAGTGAGCAAATGTTTATGTACTTAACCAGAACTGTAATCAGGCATTAGCAGATGCTATTTTCTTAGTTCAAAATCTTTTGGATGTAATCTGAATGTTTCTGTAAGACATTGAGTCTTCCTTTGGGTAGTAATCCTTTTGTATTTGAGTGGTGAGCTCTAGGCAGTGTGCCTGAATGCATATGCATTCCCATTTACAATTGTTTTATAATTTTAATAGAGTATAATATTGTGGATTAACCTCCACCATGGTTTTTCCCCTAACAGGGTTTCCATGTAAAAAATATTAGTGTTATGTGTGTTTTCTATTTGGTGATGGTTTATGCTTTCATCTTTATTTATCAGATCTGAGAATAAGTTTAATAAGTATAATTTCTATGACAACTGATTCACCCCCCCTCTCAATTGTCTTCTCTTGTGTTGCCAACAATTGGTATCATAGCAAGTTCCTCATAAGAAGTTTAATAGCTTGAGGTGATCCGGGATGGCAACATATAAGAAGGATAGTTTGAGATTTGATGGAACTAATTATTCTCTATGGAAGACTCGAATGGAGTGTCATTTGAGATGCATTGGTGAACATTATTGGACAATTACAAAGAATAGATATATCATCCCACAGAATGGTCCTTCTACTACAAGTGAGATTAAGGAAGCCGAGTACAATATCAGGGCTAAGGAAGCGTTGTTGAGTGCTCTAACTGATTCTGAGATGACAAATGTAATGGAGTTGAAGACTGCTTATGAGATTTGGAAAAAGTTGGGAACTTTGTATGAAGGTGATACCCATGTGAAGATTGCTAAGTTGCAAAGCCTAAAAGGGAAATATGAAATGTTGAGAATGGGCGAAGATGAGAACATCACTTCTTTTATGCAAAGAGTGAATGAACTTGTGTGTAGTATCAGATGTGCTGGTGGAACATTGGAAGAATCAAAGATTGTTGCTAAAGTGCTCAAATCCTTTCCTGTTGCACAAATCCAAAGCTACTACTATTGAGGAGATCTAGACTATGAAAAATGTAACCAAAGACATGTTGATTGGTAATTAGCTTACTGCTTTTGAGTTAAGTGAGTTTGGTGATTCTCTTCCTAAGATAGAATCTACATTCAAAGCTACTATCTCTGAAAAAGATAAGCAAAGATATGATCCAAGAGAAAGTTCTTCTAGAAAAATGTACAAGTATGAGCAGGAAATGAGAGAGATTGAAGAAGAAGAGAGAAAACTAGACAATCTTGAAGCACTTATTGTTAAGAGGGAAGCCAGAGGAGAAGGTAAGTATAAAGGGAAATTTCCTATTAAATGTTTTTCTTGCAATAAGATAAGTCATTTTTCCTCAAGGTGTCTGGAAAGAGTTCCTAAGCCAAGAGCTAACAAGCCTAGATTCCAAAGAAAGTATTATTTTGTTGTTGATGAAGGTGTGATAGATGATGAATCTGATAAAGGGAATGTAAGTGAAGATGAATGGGTAT
The DNA here is from genome assembly GCA_007258455.2 of Sequoia sempervirens. NCBI lineage: Eukaryota > Viridiplantae > Streptophyta > Pinopsida > Cupressales > Cupressaceae > Sequoia > Sequoia sempervirens. The sequence goes on along the minus strand of VDFB02086081.1, from coordinate 404,714,209 downwards.
TTATTGATATCAAGAAAAATGATCCAGTACCTACTGAATCTACTAGTTGCACAAATGTGGAGAAAGCCCTAGCTACTAGATTTGAAGAAAAAGATGAATGGGTGATTGACAATGGATGCTCTCATCACATGATAGGTGATAAAAGTAAATTTGTGAGCTTGGAAAAGTATGATGGCGGTGCTATAAGATTTGGTGATGACAAAGTTGGTGTAATATGTGGTAGAGGATCCATTTCTCTTGATGGTAAGCATAATACTAATGATGTTCTATATGTGGAAGGATTGAAGCATAATCTCTTAAATTTTGGACAGATGGTTGACAAGGGATACAATATTCAATTCAAGGATGGAAAGTGTAGAATATTGGGGAGTTCTAGAAATGTGATTGCATCTGGTACAAAAACAAAACGTAATATCTTTCACCTAAATGTTATTGGTAAAAGTTGTCTAGTTGCTCAAGTTGATGAAAGCTAGTTGTGGCATAGGAGAATGTGTCATGTAAACTTTGATAATATTATCAAGATAAGTCCTACTCAAGCAATGAGAGATCTTCCTAAGTTGATAAAACCTACTAATGCAATATGTAAGGAATTTCAGTTAGGGAAGAAAACTAGAGTTTCATTCTAGGGCAAACAACATTTTTCAAATGAAGTGTTGGAGCTTGTGCATATTAACTTGTGTGGTCCTTCTAGAGTCAGAAGTTTACAAGGATACAGGTATTTCATGTTACTTATTGATGATTATTCCAGAATGATGTGGGTTACTTTCTTAAGGGAAAAATCTGAAGCTCTAGATAAATTCAAGATTTTTAAGGCTATGGTCGAGATAGAGACAAGTCTGAAGATTGAATGTCTAAGATCAGATAGAGGTGGTGAATTGACTTTTGGTGAGTTTAATTCTTTTTGTGAATAGAATTGGATAAAGATACAATTATCTCCACTGTGGACCCCTCAACAAAATGGAGTTGTGGAAAGGAAGAACATGACAATTCAAGAAGTTGCTAGGACTATGATGCTAGAAGGAAATGTTCTACATATCTACTGGAGAGAAGCTAGGATTACTATCGTTTACACTCTCAACCAGGTACATGTCAAAGGTGATACCGGTAAGACTCCTTCTAAGCTATGGTATGGTCATAATCCTATTGTTAGATACTTCAAAATCTTTGGGAGTAAATGCTATATCAAAAGAGATGAATATATAGGAAAGTTTGATGCTAGAGGTGATGAAGGAATATTTCTTGGTTATTCTACTAAAAGTAAAGCCTACCGGTGCCACAATAAGAGATTGAAGAAATTAATTGAGAGTGATAATGTCAAGGTTGATGAAAAAATAGTTAGACCATCCACAACCTACGGATATGATTCAAACAATCAGAATGATAGTTCAGATAAAGGAAAGAAAGTTCAGACTACAAATCAAGTTCAGATCATTCTGATGAATCGGGAAAATCAAGAGGAAGGAACTAGTGAAAGTGTAGAAGTGAGATCATAAGAGCATGAAGTTCAAGAGCACCCTAAGACTCCAAGGTATGTAAGACTAAATCATTCAGAAGATTAGATTATTGGTGATAGGAACAAAGGTGTTCAAACCATTAGTAGAATTGCAGAAGAATACTATTTGATCTCAAAGAATAAGCGTAATAGTGTCAATGAAGCATGCAAAGATGAACATTAGGTGGAAGCAATGAAAGAAGAACTATTGCAAATTGAGAAGAATGATACATGGATTCTTGTTCCTAGACCTAAGGAAAAATATGTAATTGGAACTAAATGGGTCTTTTGGAACAAACTAAATGAGCAAGGTGAAATTATTAGAAACAAAGCAAGACTGGTGTGTAAAGGATATTCTTAGATGGAAGGAATTGACTTTGAAGAAACATTTTCTCATGTTGCTAGGATTGAAGCTATGAGACTATTTCTTGCTTATGCTGCTTACAAAAACTTCAAGGTTTATCAGATGGATGTCAAGTCAGCATTTCTATATGGTGAACTGGAAGAAGAAGTGTATATTGAGCAACATGATGGATTTTAATTAACTGATCAGGGAGATATGGTTTTCCGGATGAAGAAAGCATTGTATGGATTCAAGCAAGCCCAAAGAGCATGGTATGCTAGATTGGACAAGTATTTGTTGAAGCTTGGATTTAATAAAGGTATTGTTGATAGTAATTTGTATTTCAATATTGATCATGATAAAGAGTTGATTGTTGAAGTCTTTGTTCATGATATCATTTTTGGAGGAGATGACAATTTGTGCATGAAGTTTGCTGATGAGATGCAGAATGAGTTTGAGATGTCTATGATTAGAGAAATGAAATTCTTTTTGGGATTTCAAATTACTCAACTAGATAGAGGGATCTTTATATCTCAGTCAAAGTATGTGAAAAAATTGCTAAAGAATTTTGGTATGGAAGATTCAAATCCAGTTGGTACACCTATGGTGACTGGATGTAAGTTGACACAAGATGATGATTCTCCTAAAACAAATCAGACTGGATACAGATCCATGATTGGGGGATTGCTCTATTTGACTCAAACTAGACCTGATATCATGAATGTCATATGCATTGTTGCAAGATTTCAAGCTAATACTAAGGAATCTCATGTGACAACTATGAAGAGGATTTTCAGGTACTTGAAGGAGGCAGTTGATTTTGGCCTATGGTATCCTAAAGAAGATGACCTTACTTTGAGTTATTTTACTGATGCTAATTAGGTAGGAGATGTGAATGACAGAAAGAGTACCAATGGTGGTGCATTTTTCTTGGGAAAGAAGCTGATTTCATGGTTAAGTAAGAAGCAGAATGCCATTTCTTTATCTACTATAGAGGAAAAATACATTGTTGTTGCTAACAATTGTACTCAAGTATTGTTGATGAAGCAGATGTTGAAAGATATCAAAGTTGTGTATGATGAACCTATTGCTATATTCTATGATAATTCAAGTGAAATTAACATTTCTAAGAATTTGGTGCTGCATTAAAAAACTAGACATATATCTCTCAAGTTTCACTTTTTGAGAGAGAAGGTGAGTGAAAAAAAGGTCAGATTGGAGTATGTTCCCACTAAGGAATAGATTGCAAATATCTTTACCAAGCCTTTTCCTAAGGATACTTTTGAGTATCTCAAAGGGAAGCTAGGGGTGATTACCCCTCCTAATCAAAATTAAGATGCATTGATTTGCATCAGTCTATGCATTTCATAGTCATATCTTATGATCCAGATTGATGTTATGGTGGCTGCTACTTAGGGGGAGTAGTCAGATGTTTAGAAATGTGGTTCAGAGCTTGTGTGGAGAAAGATAATGTGTATCTTTGTCATTTATGTCAAAGGGGGAGAAGAGTCATGTGAAAAACTGTGAAAGAGTTAAGGAGAAAAGAGTCAAAATCTAAGGGGAAGAAAGTGCTAAGAGAAAGTTGCATTGATGGTGTTTTTCACAGCATGTGTTGCCATCAATGCCAAAGGGGGAGATTGTTGGATATTTTTGATGCGTGGTTGTCATTGATGTCAACACTATTGGCATTAATGTATTTAAGGTTATAGTATATTTTGAGGATATTGAGAAAATTGTAATAAAATAAGTTGCAAGTTGTCAGTGATGTAGTGAAGTTCAGTATGATGACTAGCTCAGTATATTGATGATAAGAGGTTGTGGATCAAAGGGTTTGTTGTAAAGTACATCTATTTTATCCACATGAAGTTTCAAAGGTTCGCATCAAGATTTGATTGAGTTATGAGTATATGTGTTCTGACAGTTGTTATGTTGCTTCAGTTAGTGTTCCTAAAAGAAGATAATGTGATTCTAGTAATTTGAGTTGTTGCAGATGCTTCTTTAGTGATTCATGATGCTTTTGGATGTTTCTAGATCGTGCTATATCTATGTTGTACCTCTACATTGATTGTTGTGCTTGTGATTGGTGATTTTCTTCTGTGTGTTCATGTTTTTCATGATCATGGCCAACAAGGTGATTTTAGGGTGTTGTGGATCTTCGAGGCATAAATGTTTAAGGTGTTTTGTGTTCAAGGATGTTGGTTTGGATCTTTACATTTTTGTCCTATGTTGGTTGGTGCGCATTAATAATTGTCTATTGATTTGGGCTGACAGTTTGTACTCATTTTATATTTTGTTGGGTTGACATGTAGTTATTTTAATCCTTAGTTGTGGATATATATGATCGATTGTTTATACCATTTGAAGGAAATGGTGTGAGTGGTGTGCGAGTGTTGTGTATGAATAATTTTCTGATCATTCAAAGGCAGAAGTAAAGTGTGAAGAAGAGTGAGAAAATATTTATGTGCTTAACCAGAACTATAATCAAGCATTAGCAAATGCTATTTTCTCGAGCTCTAGGCAGTGTGCTTGAATGCATGTGCATTCCTATTTACAATTTTTTTATACTTTTAACAGAGTATAATCTTGTGGATTAACCTCCACCATGGTTTTTCCCCTAATAGGGTTTCTACATAAAAAATCTTAGTGTTCTATGTGTTTCTAATGTGGTGATGGTTTATGCTTTCATGTTTATCTATTAGATCTAATAATAAGTCTAATAAGTATAATTTCTATGACAACTGATTCACCTCCCCCCTCTTAGTTGTCTACCCTTGTGTTGCCAACATCTCCCTTTTTGGATTGGCACTATCTGCAAGGTACTCACCAATTAGATCTTGGCTTTCACGTTAATCATTTATATAGCGACCTGGGGGAGAAACCACTTTGGGTCATACCACTTGGAGTGATCACTTCTCCAAAGGTAGGCTCTTCTACAAGAATAAAATAGGATGTAGTGATTTCTCTTACACCCAAGATCCACGAAAGCGAGGGGAGAGGATACTTTAACTATTACCTTAGGATTCTATAAAACAAATGTACAAATAAACCAAACACAAAAGACATTGATTCATTTTAAACCCAAAATTAAAATGTTCCTACTTAAACATAAAATGAAGACACACAAAATCCTATAAGAACATGAATTCGTAGTTTTTATAATTTTGTCTTCTTTCATTGATCATCTTGCAAGAACATGGATTAGTACTTTGATAGAAATGTCTTCTCCAATTGATCGCCACACACTACAAACAAAGTGTTAGTAATGCTAAAATCTCCCAGCCTAATGTATGAAAAGGAAATAATAGAGAAAAACTTCAAACTTAAACCATTTTTACCGAAACAGGAAATTGCATTGTTCTACCTCATGGATGCAGTGCAACCACTACAATTAACCAAATGGTGGTTGAAACTCACAAGATAGAGACTTCTCACTGTTCTATAATTGTGCCTCGCTATTCCAAAAATTGGGTGCACAATTTGAACCTGCAAAAAAAATAAAATTTGGAAAAAGGGTAGAAAATGACTAAAAAACTAAAAAATATATTTTTTCCCTAAAAAAAGAAAATTTGGTGTTTTGTGCAACAATTGTAGCTCACTACTTAGCAAGTACGATGCATGGTATTTTCATCACTCCATCAACAAATGCATTATACTATCTCGTGATTGTGTTGTATTGTCTCATAAATGTGTCATATGGACCTACAACTCAAGAAAACTCGTGAATTTCTCCAAAATTTGTTAGCTTCACATCAGGTTCACTAATATAAGATTGGGTAGAAAATGGGTGCAAAGGTAAAGATCAATAGTAGCAACCACAACTACCTAAAATATAAACCCAAAATACCCAGATCCAAACAAGAAAGAGCAAATAACAATAGGAAACAAATAACAAAAATCCATATACCGAACTCCCTATGCCATGGTTGAATCATCTTCCTTGCATCTCCTCCATTTTTATTTTGTAGGAAACCTTTCCCTCATATTTTGTTGTATGCAAGTGTATGCAAGTGATAGTGATGTGACAATGATTAGCAAGAATATCAGAAATTGTCGTTGTAAGGTTGGAATGATAGAGACAATTCTCTTTTATAGAGAAGCCATTTGAATGGATGGTTGAGATTAAAATCCAATATGATGCCAAGATCAATGAACGAGGTTTCTTCCACCATGAAAGGATAGAGTTAGGGCTTTTTAATGATGGACGATCAAGATTAAGAGACTAAAAGTGATCAACAATGGAGATTCAAAAGATAAAGTGGAGGGAAAGTGAAGAAAATTAAATAATCATATTTAATTTGAGAGGGGAATGTGATTATTTAATTATGGAAGAAGAGGGAAAATGAGATTTTAATTAAAATGATTAAAGGAACCATTTACTTAAAAGTAGAGGAAATGGGATGACATATTAAATAATTAAATTAGATTAGTTATTTAATAAAGGAGGGAAGAGTGATTATAAGGAATAGTTAAATAATTGAAATAATTATTTAACTTATAGAAGGAAGCAAAGGTTAACAAACAGTTAAATAATTAAAATAAATATTTAACTATACACAAAAAGTAATGAATAATTAAATAAATGAGAATTTATTTAATTATAGAAAGAAAAAGGATATTAGCAATGTAATTAAATATTAATTTATTTAATTAATCGATGGAAGAATAAAGAAAGGGGAAGTGAATTAATTAAATAATTAAAATTATTTAAATAATAGAAGAATGTGACCTTAGAAATAATCAAATAATTAAAATTATTCAATTATGCAAAGAAGGTAAATCAATGAGGAAAAATAGTGTTCATAGGCCCATGACATTTTTTAGTGTGTAGAGATGGATTGTGTGATAGAAGAGATAGACAAGTATGATGAAATTTACAATGCTATAGAGAGTGAATTTGAGAAGTGCAGTGTAAGCTCTCATGTGTTAGATTACTATATGTGGAGAGCAGAAGGTGTCTACAATTCTTCAATCAGGCTACGAAGGTGTTGGTGACATTGTGGTGGATTCTTTGTTGCATTGAGATAGTGTAATGACCTCCATAGATTAAACTCAACTAAATACACAAAATACTCATCACAATGAATATAAAATAACATGTGTCTAATGTACAAGAAAAAGATAAGGAATTTATTGATTAAATAAAGTTTGGAGTACATGTGTTGAATTACATGGCAGAACATATGGGAACATTTCCCTTACAATAGACCACTTGGTCGATAGCAAGATTATACAATATACAAAAACTTGGACTTTCTTGACAGGATCCTTTCGACTTTTGAACTCCTTCGACCACTTCACGGGTGAGAACATTGTTGGAGTGCATTTCCACCCTACCACAAAATGAATCACTTCCCTGGAATTCTTCATAAAAGAAGAATACCTAACCCAACATGAGGAAGACTAGCAAAGAAAAAATGATTGGAGTAATGGAATTTTAAGTGATAAATTACAACTAAGATGTCAAGAATGCCACACATATCAATGGTACACACTAAAGTTCACTTATCAGTCAAATAAATTTACAAGAAAAACATCTTCAATTTTCATCAAACACCATCTTTGCATATGAAATGAATGTAATACCATCATTGTCATGAAATGCTCACAAGAACATGCATAGAGAGTTCAACAATACAAGAATATGCAATAAATAAAGAAGGTATAGCTCATGTATGTATATGAACACATATATATTTAAGAATGTGTTTATACTTTGTTATAAGTATACATTCTTATGAAATGATTACCAAGGTTTTCCTATGTCTTCCTTATTCATGGAAAACTACATTTCGACACTGCATGAAATGCATTTATTAGGAAACAATATCATTGTGTCCAAAATAAATCTAATTCAAAAGAATACAATTTAACATATACTTATCTTACTAATAAAAAATATGGCATAACTTCCATGATATCTTTAAGCTAGAACATGTATGTTCAATATTCAATTATTCCATGGGTGGATGTAAAAGTAAAACATGTCACCCCTATATATAGAGTCCAATCATGTTAAGCCTCAGAAGACCAGGAGAGTGAAAGTTCCTATTTATTTTCAAGGAAAAAAATCTACCTTTCAATAATACACTAGCATACATATATTAAATATTTATATATATAAAATACGCTAATTCTCTAATTTTCTTTTTGATTGATTCATCTTTGTGATCAAATCTTTGATTTTTGTTTGCGATCAAAAATATTATTTATTTATTTATTTGTTCTTTTTATTTCATCAAATCTCTTTTATTTGATTTTTTTCATCAAATTTATTGTAGTTGCACATGACTTCCACCTAAACTTAATGCAATGTGATGTTCAACTCAAAAAGAGGATTCAAAGAAATGCATGCTTGTCATTCACTTTTCATCACGTGGAATAGCATAGAAAACAATCAGGGATCATCTCAAACAAATTTTTTGAATGACCGCAAGACATCTATAAGCTTGCCCAGTACCAATGATGGGTGCTTTAAAAACACTTTTTTGAGGATACCCAAGTTTGAGAAGGGAAAAAAATGTTTCAAACAAAAACAATAAGAATCCATATTTGTTGGCTACTCACCATGACTATAGCCAAATTGATTCAAAGATAAAAGAAAAGAGGCTTCAAAACCGAGCCCAAAATGTCACAAACATTGTGACATCTATATCAAAAACATCTAAAATTTGAAACAAATTAACATTTTGGTATTCTACAGAAAGAAATGCATTTAACATTAAGATAGATCATTTTGGGTATGTGCAGGATCATGATGGCCCAAAAAGTGGCGATATGGTAGGTATTTGTAGGGTATGTGGCTGATGATTTTTTTTTTACCCAAAATTGATAAAACGAAAAGGGTTTTTAAAGGATATTCTCAGCTTTCCACCAATATAAATTATGCTTTACTTTGAATTTAATAAATTATTATTATTCATTTTCTATTTGAATTACTAAAGTCCTCATTGATAGGTGATTGAAAAATATCTATAGCTTTCAAACAATATTAATTTTTTGAATCAAACATGTGTCACATTCTATGTTTTGCATACTATAGGATTAAAAATAAATAAAAATTGAATTTCATGAAGTTTTGAAGTTAAGGTGGTCGACATACGAGTTTTATATTTTTTTAAATTTGTAATAAAAATTCATAATTAATTATTTACTTGAAAGAAAATTACAAAAATTATGCATCACATCGAGATATGAGTCCTCTACTTATATCTAAAATCTTATAAAAAATATTATTATTTTATTGTGGTTAGGGTGGTTAGACAAACACCTACTTCTTATTTTTTCCCTGAAATTTAAGTACTATTGCATTGAAATTTCAAATTTTCACCAAATAGATTTTTTTATTTTTTAAATAAACCTAGTAGTTTAGAAACTGCATTCAATTTTCTATAGATTCTATTCTTACATATTTTTGAAATAATATAGATAACTTATTCAAATTTTTACATCAATTTGTCTAACTCTAATTTTTTCTGAATTTTTTGCCACTTAAGGGCCTATTTTTTCCATGATGATCCTGCACATACCCTTCTGCAGTCTATCATGGTCTTAAGTTGGCACAAACCAAAGGCTATAAGAAAGTTTGGTTGGAGGGTGATTCTTTGAATATCATTAATACTTTGAAAACTTGTGCTCCCCCTTTTAGACTATTGAGTCTTTGATAAGGGACTACATTGATATTTTGAAATCTTTTGATGAATATTACATCTCACATTTTGAGAGAGGGTAATGGACTAGCGGACATCTTCACTAATATTGGAGTTAGAGAGGTTAGGGAATGGGGTTTGAATGACCCTCTCCCTATAGAGGCTATAACAACTATTAACTATGATTTCCAATTTTAATTTTCTTAAGTTCTCATTATGGCTTGTGGCGTGCATGTCTTTCTTCACGTGGCTAAATATTATGAGAAAGGATGGTAACCCAAATTTGAATCAAGCTAATGGTACGGGGGCTGGTAGCCATAGGGAATGAAACTCAAAGTTCTTAATTCTCCTATGCCTCTTTTCAGTTCTCACACGGATTTTGGGTGCTCCTAGCATTGTCTTCCAGAGTTTTCCTTTCACTGAGTTTAGAGTTCTTAAGCCCTTACTTTTTGCTAACTCTGTCGATATGGATGGAGATAGAAATTGAGTTGAACCCTTCTCATGTGAAGCTATCAAGAAGAAGCAGGAAGTTTGGCAGGTGTTGGAGAAAGGAGGGTTAACTCCTTACCTAGAGAAATTATATGGCAATAATCCCCAGGTTACGACACTATTTGCTAAAGGATGGAATGATAGGGTGTTGAAGTTGGGCGGAATGGATTTTGATATCAATGAAGAATTTATAGCTAAAAAAATACTGGTCTGGCCATGGATGGTATGAAAGCTTTTAGAGATAAAAAGGAGTTGCAAACCGCTATGCAAATCTTCTTCAAGGGGGATGAAGCTAAGGATTTGAAAACTGCGAGGAGTGGAGGCTACTAGAGAAGCTCTCTTAAGGAGTTGTGGGGAGATGTTGCAAAAGAGCTAATGTGCTTCATTACCTTGGAAGGATGCTTCTTAGTGGTAAATGCATACCACTTCATCTTGCTCAATCATTTCCATCATAAGAAAAGTATTTCCTTTCCTTATTATCTCCTGATGTCTCTGGATTTGGGTCTCAAGGATCACCCTAAAAATCTTGTTTTGCATGTGGGGTTAATCCTTCTTATTTTTTATTATGCAAAGTCCTTTGAGGTGGTTAAGCCAATTGCTACCCCGAAGGGTAAACAGTCTAAGCCAGCAGAGGAGTATGAGACTGCCTCTAAAGAGGAACTGGCCAGCCAAAAAGCGAAGAAAAGGAAACTTATTTTGGAAAAAGAGTCAGATTCAGAGGGGGGTGTGGATTTTTTCCTAGATTCACTTGCTTCTTTGGAGGTGGGTCCTTAATCCCCTACTGTAGGAAAGACAAAAAAGGGGAGTTGTGTGCTAGCAAGGGCTATTTGACTTGTAGTGATGAGGTGGCTACTAATTTTCCAAGTAGGGGTGTGAAGGAGAAGATTGATTTGTATGGCGAGACTTCTTCACTACCCCTTGTAACCAAGAAAAAGAAGGAGTCGGGGGAGGGAAGCGAGAAGAAACAGGTTCTAAGGACGGTGAGTCAATTATTGGAGAGGGACTTTCCTCTCACTTTAGCGGGTGGTTTGGATGCTGACGATTCTCCAAGTGTTAAGCCAGACTTGCAGTAGAAAGGTAAGACTGGGGTTGCTAGTGGTTTGTTTGCTATGGATACCCAAGATGCAGAATTGGAGAGGCTGAAGAAAAGAAAGGTTGTGGTGGAGGAGATTGTGAGCTCCATCTGCAAAATCAAGACTTTGGTTGCTGCTAGGAAAGGTAAGGAAATATCTACCGGTTAGGATAAGGTTAGTTCCTCTGAGGAGGAAGATGCTTTGGGGAAGGGGGTTTTTAATATTGATAGAGAAGATATGTCTGATGTATTGGGAATTGCTCGTGAGGGTTCCATTGTTTTGTTCAAATTGTTTAAATGGTTTTTTCATGAACTCAATAAAACTAATGTCAAAGTTAGGGGTGTGGTGAGTAAGGTTGAGGAGTCCTTTGTCCAAAAATAGATAGATGAATTGTTTGATTCCTTAAATATTGTGGCAGACACTATGGCAGAGGAAACTCTTAAGATGAAATAGAATTTGGAAGGTAGAATCCTCACCCTTGAGGATCAAATGGAGAAAATTTGGGCTACTGTGATGAGGGATGGGGAAGTGTCTAAATCTATTGTTAAGTTTGATTATGTTGGTTTGACTTCTCCTGTGGTTAGTGCCAAGAAACATAAATAAATTGTTCATGTGAAGAGATCAATGTTGTTGGTAAGTTGATGGAGGAGGAGGGTGTTGTTGAGAAGGGTGGGGAGAAGGGTAATGTTTTGATTATTGAGGTTAATACGAATGGACCTAGTGCTAGAACTAGAAACAAGACTAAAGCTTAGTTGAGGCTTTTGGTAATGAAATGCTTGATATTTTGGATGATGCTCAGAAGGTTGCGGTGAGCGACGTGGAAGGGACGGATATTCTGAAAAATATGTAGTGTTGTTGGTTGGGGTCCTCCTTTTTGACTAACATTTTGCTGTTGGTTCGCTGTTGATGGGTTGATTTATGCTTTGTGTTGTTTTTTTTAGTATCAGTTGCTTTCTTTTGTAATGGGTTTTAGGCCCCTTCAAAACTCTTATTTTACCTCTAATCAAAAACATTAAGATAGATCCACTTTCACAATTGAGATGAAGGATACCCCATATAACATATCAATCGATTTCAGAAGCAAACATACTTCTTGTTTACTCCACATATTAACAAAGCCAGTGCAATTTCTCATGTCAAGAGAAGCACCATAAATATGTTGATCATAAATTAAGATGTATTTATTTTACCTGATCAAGAGGAAGGATGAATTCCCATAACATATCAATCAACTTTGATAGCAACGGTATTCCTAGTTTTTTTCAGAGATTTAAAAATTGTTCATTTTGTCATGCCCAATGGAGCACCATAAGCATCTGAAACCTGAAGGTAAGTTTCCCCATGCTAGATTTACATTATACAAATTAAGATGAATGACATTTTCCCAATCAAGATGGATATCCCACACAACTTGTTAATTAGCATTCCAAGAAAATGCACTCCTAGTCATTTTCATAGCTTAACAAAGTGGGTGTATTTTGTCATGTACGAAGAAGCACAAGAAACATCTACAGCCTAAAACAAATAAGTTATCTCCTATACTGGGCTTGAGTTTCTAACATAAACTACATTGCATACTAACTCATCCATTTTCCAATTAAGAAAAAGGAAAATCCACAAAACATGCCATCTTCTCTACTTCTACTCTTTCTCAAACCAGATTAACAAAGTGGGTCTAATCATCATACTAAAGCAATCATATCCGCCAAGTTGACTGGTAAGTGTCCCAAACCAAGAAGCAATTCCTAAGAAAGAGCCGATATTTCAGAGGTTTAGATGCCTGTTTCATTAGACGATCGAATCTGGGTGTTGACAATGTATCAATTGGGGTTGCTAGTAAATTGGAAAGCATTATAATATTAGCGAAATCACTAAAGTGAGGCTGAAATTTTCCAATTTTAAATTGGTACCAAAAAAAATTTGTCAGGGAAAACAGGGGAGCAACTTTGATTTATCAAATAGATCTAAATGAAATCAAACAGACGCTACAAGGAAAATCAACTTACCAACACTGTAGAAAGACGGATCATGCGAGGAATTTCTTCGCTCACAAAAACAAACAGATTCACAAATCTATCAAAAGAAGTTGAATGTTATCAAGACTTTTATTATACGTGGAGTGGAAGATTTGAAAGCTAAACATGCAAGACTAACAACTTGAATGTGATGCGTTACATTATACTGCACCTGTTGGCACACGTCTCCATTTTGAATTGTGGCAACACGACTGTATAGGCAGCAGCGACTATTTTTGGCATCACCACTCTCTCTTCGATTACTGGCAGGTGCACATCATTTTTAACTTGAATCGTTTTTCTTTACACAGGTTTTTCTATCTGTTATGACTGTAGAACGCCTCTCGACGTAATGAGAGGAATTTTTTCTAGAATGACATCAGAGTGCCTATGATAAATGAGGTAATAACACTTTGTACACATACTTATGCAGCTCATAGGGAAACATGACATGGTTGTTATCTTCGTAGTGTAATTGTCGGTTCTTCATTAGACTCTTTTGGATGTATCCTAGATTCAAGGTTTTCATAACACACTTTCATGAAGCCAATTAATGAGTCTAATGTAATTTACTTAGGAGGCATTAAGATGATAGACAAATTATAAGCCAAGAGATTATACCCAAGGTTAATCTATGTGTTCACATGAATCTATAACCAAACTAAGATACCACTCACTTTATCATTATCACCTTATAAAAACTCCAACTTGAGTCATTCCAAATTAACCTAACATGATGGAGTAGTAATTGGTGGTTTAATAGGTTTTTATTTCTATGTTTTCGTGCAATTTTCCTTTCTAATATGGTATTGCTTACCAAGTAAAAAGAAAGATATATATACCTTGCTACATACATATCCAATTGAAGAGCTAGCTTTGTTTCAATTTGGGTAGTTCATGCTTCGAGTTCCTTTTGATACTATGCTTCAACTTGCCTCGTTTCGTTACCTACCCTTATTATTCATAAGATGTCCCTACCAACTCTTAAAAAATTTAAACCTCATCATAATATATATATATATAATTATATACATATATTCATATTTATATAATTCTTCTTTTAAACTAAAAAATGGAAATAGTTAATATTATGTCCAATATATAAGAAAATATATTATATTTCCTATTCATATTAGTTATGGATTCCAAATAAACTTTATAAACTTTAAAATACCCAATCCATCACTAAATTAGTTCACACCATTAATGTTGAGCAATGTTCTTCCTTAAAAAATATACACATTATTTATGCTACCAAAAATACATATCTCCCTATAGATAGATTTTTAGTTTCCTATTAGACTGCATGCCACCAAAGGTCACCTTCAATTTCAATTTTGCACAACAAAAATCAAATGCCAAGGTTGCAACTAACCCCATGGTGCTCAGACCTGAGAAATTAACAAGGAGATAGTTTCACGACTGTAGACAGTCCAACACTAAAAGGGTGACAAGCCTAGCATTAAACGTTCACATGATAATTTATTTTGGCAATTCAGCATGAAAATAGTGTGTTCTAAAAATAAATAGTGTCTTTTAAAATTGGCACGAAAATCTCGAATTAGGGGAGAGGATCTAGTAGTTGAGCACATTTCAATAGTTGTGATAGTAGTCATTTATATAATGTCCAATAGTTATGATTTGACTACCCATTATTAAACAAAATGTATTCCTTTGATCTAAAAAGCAACCAATCATGTGATGCCACATCAGCACTTAACTACCCATGCTATGAATGTACAAGTATTGGTCTCACCTTTTTTTTGACCTTTTTGGACACCTTGACAAAAAGCATGCTGATGTGGCATCATATTTGATGATGTGACCCTGAAACGAAAGTTATAAGCAGGGGACTTGCCAAGTAAGCTGCTGTAAGAAATTGGGAGTGATTTGAAATTTCCATGTAGAATTTTAAGAAATCGGAAATTAAGGTGCACAACTCCTGAGTCCTCTCCCCTATGTCATCCATACCGAAATAAGACACAACATTTCAAGGGGTAAGCTCAGACACTTATGGGGATTTTGTAGTATTGAAAGGGAACCATATGCATAGGAGGTAATGTGGGGGAACCCTTATACTAGATCGTAGCTTGTCTGATAGAAATAGTCACCCATCCCATTATTTTCTTAAAATGGGCCCACCGGATTTTTTTGCATAAACGTTGAACACCCATTCTCTATCCAACAACATTGAAATTACCATGAATAGATGCAAGGTATGCGAATAGACTCTACTAATATATATACATGAAACGTAAGAGACTCAGCGTGCGAGGAGAGACAAAGCTCCATAATAATGCAGACATGATCTTAAACAATAATTGGAAATCATTCTAATGTTTACTTAACATGACAGAGATGAAACATGTGTTTTCATACCCGTGTATTGCTTTTCCCTTTCGACTGTTTTCCTTCACTACCATGACACTCCAGACAATCTACATTCTTGCAACCCCGATTCCGCTATGACAATTGTGGTCATAGGCTCATTTACACTTCTCGTTTGCAGATGATAATAGGTACTCTTGCTCTGGCCACATTTACCACCCTTAATCTGATGTGTGATAGCTTTAGGATTCAAGTCTCGTCTACATTCGAAGGAGCCATATCTTAGTTTATTCTCAAGATTCAAGTATATCCTCTGCAAAAAAGGTTTCTTAGAGAGATTTCAAGGTCGTTCACCATCCTCAAAAGATATCTGAGCAGCCTTAAGATCAAGATCAGAGGCAAAGAGAGGAGGGTGTCTACAAGCTCTTTTTTCTTTTTATGAATAGACAGCTACTATTTATATTAATAATAAAGATAAAGTTACATATTCACAAAAAAAGGGCAGATGGTAAGAAGGCACACCCCACTACCTTGTTTCCCTATCCATTTCGACTAGACATTCACATGCACCTTTATGGATGCTTCCTATTTTAATAACAAGAACATGCAAGCTCATGCACAAGGCAGAGCTTTTATGATCTTCCATTTCAGCCTCCTAAGTGCTCCTCCATGAAGGAAAACCCACTCCTTATGCCAAAATTCTATATTCTCCCCATTTTCCCATTTCATTAATTAGCTTATTGTTTCCTTTCTTCATAACGGCAGCCTTCGTGGCCAATGCTTTTTCACGGTATACAAAAGTTTAGTTTATAAAATTTACAAAATATCCTTTTATTTAGTTTTAAATATTATATATATATATAACATTATCACAAAGGAAAAGCAATTCTAGAACCAATTCAATTTTTTTTTTCCTTCAAACATTCATTATTCAAAAGGTTAAATTTTAATTTTATCAATAATTTAACCTTATTGGCTATGCAAGAAACTAGATGTGACATATAGTTTTCTTTTTGTAACATTTCTTCCTTATCTTCTTTTCTATTTCGGCAGTGAGCCTTTCTTTTTCTGGGTAGTGAGCCCTTCAACAACGAGCCTTTAGTAGTGAGCTTTTCTTGTTCACGGAAATGAGCCCTTATAATATCTATTAATGTTATTTATATTGTGAGCTAATCTTCGCCGCGATTTTTCCCATCTTGGGTTTCCACATAAATCTTGTGTTCTCTTTTGTATGGTGTTGTGTTTCAGTTTCAGTTATTTTCTTTCCATAATAAATCATCATAAAAGATTAAAAGGTTTATTAAATGAATGTGGATCTGAATGTGTATAAGGGTTTTGAAGTTTTAAATTACTATTGATTCAATCCCCCCCTCTCAGTTGTCTTGTGCATTCAACACACTTTAGCATCAACTACCCCATCATTAGTCACATTCTTGTTTCAAAACCAAAATTTGTTTTTGTCATTGGGATTGTGTTGGTTTTCTTTGAATATTTTCATTAATCCCTATGTTCAACAAGTGCCCTCTTAATAAAAACACCTTTCTCAACAACCTCTTCAAAAGTATTGCAACAATGGATTTATAGTTGATACATTAGTTCCTTACATTCTCCACAAACATGTGTCTACCAATTGTTTCTCAGTGATATCACATGGACATTTTCTAGCCATACTTCTCCATCTCTAGAGGAAAGATGTGAATATTTCTCCCTTTTTTTTTTTAGATGTAGCTAATTTTGCAAGAGTGGTGTCACTTTCAATATTGTAGGAGAAGTGTGTGACAACTTATCGGCTAGTTTGTTCCATGTTCTGACGAAGCCATGGTAAGAGGGTCCTCAAGGAGAACTACCCAAACCGTGCAACAAGAGTAAGACAACGAAAGCAATACATAATATGGAGGGAAATGTAGATGCAAATATTCTCAAAAACATAAATCTTAGTTACATTCAGCCGACAACATCCAGGTTTACAGATTTGGCTCACAGGCTTGATATAACATGTTCGATATTACAACATTCCAATATGCTCCTTTATGTGAGCTAAACTCTTACAATTCAGATCAATCTTAATCTACTCAATCAAGTACTAATTCCACTACCCCCTATTCTCATGATCGATTACAAGCTTTATACTATATCCATGATTGAGGAAACATTTGTGTCAGCCAAAGATCATCACATTATCCAAGGAAGAGAATGTAACGTTCCCATGAATAGGTCGGCCTTAGATTTGAATTACTCTATCAACAGGTGCATAGAATGAAGTGTGGACCTATCATGAAGGTTGAAGACACTCCATGGAATGTCTAAGATCACACCATCAAGATCCGCAAGTCACGAGGATGATCCACGAACGATCCAATTAGTCGTTAGGCTTGGAAACTATTATGGTGTCGGTTCAAGAAACTGCCATGAAATTCTCGAAGCGATAAATTGCTGAAAAAAGATCCAATCATGCTCAAATCCTGGAATAAGGAAAATGAACATGTCCATGATGTACACAAAGATCCACAGGGTCTAGTGAGCAACTATGAAGATATACCGAATCCGCCAACTTGAATTGAACATAAAAAAAAACTGAAAGAAAATATTTTTTTGGTTGATCAATGCAGGATTGCCATAAACCAAGGATGCTCCTGCATCAGACATTTGGGGTTATTGAAAAGTGAGTCCCTCACTTTTTTGGGGCCAAAGGAAAACCAAGATGGTCTACCTCAGCCTGAGAAATCCATGAAGAATCTTCCACTGGTCTACCCTTCCATTTCACAAGATACTCTTTGTATTGTTTTCCTCGAGTCTTTCTCCCATCTATGATATCCAAAATCTCCTCAATCTCATCTGAATTTTGTTTAAGAAATTGATTTTCCAATTTTGCTTCACTGTCTTTACTGAATTCTACTTCATGGTACTGAGATAGGTCTGCAATGTTGAATATAGGTGATATTCCCATACCTTTAGGTAGCTCCACTTCGTAGGAATTTCCCGAATCAAATTTCTTCAAGATCCTACAAGGTCTGAACTTCCTCATCTTCATCTTATTGTATGTGCCAACTGGAAATCTTTCCTTCCTCAAATATACCATCACTTCATCCCCAACTTCGAACTCCTTTATCTCCTCTTTTTATATGTTTTCTCCTTATACTTTCAGTTCATGTCCTCCAATTGTTGTTTCACTTGAGTATGCAACTTCTTCATGTGTTTTGCAAATTCTTCTACTTCTACACTCCTCTTATCTTCCATACTAATTTCTCTCAACTCTACACAAATCTCCTAACATCCTTATGAATTTGTGGACAAAAGTAATTCTCACTCACCAATGCTATTGTTTTATCAACTCCAAAGTGTCCTGACAGTCCTCCACTATGCTTCTCCTTCACCAAGTTATCCCTCATTGAACTCTGGGGTATACACAATTGATTGCCTCTGAACAACATATTCTCCTGAATGAAATAATCCAACCACTAGCTTCTATCCTGCAAAACAGGTTCTTTACAAGCTTTCCAAGGTTATGCAAAATCCAGGTCTTCCTCATAGAATTTTTTTAACTCATCAAAGCCTAATACCTCCACTCTCATTTCTATCAGTAAATTCCTTCTCCTACTCAAAGCATCAACAACTCTATTTGACTTTCCACTCCTATGCTTCAAAATAAAAGTATAACTCTGCAAGAACTCTACCCATCTCATGTGTCTCTATTCAACTTACCTTGACTGTTCAAATATTGCAATGCTTGATGATCCATATACAACACAAATTCCTTAGGCAACAAATAATGTCTCCACTTCTTCAAGGCTTGAACTATAGCATAAAAATCCTGATCATACACTGAATATATTCTCCTAGCATCATTCAAATTCTCACTGAAATAAGCTACAGGTCTCCCTTCTTGACTCAATACTGCTCCAATTGCATTTCAACTTGCATCATAGTCTACTTGAAATACCTTATTGAAATCCGGTAAAGCCAACACAGGCTCAGTCACCTTCTGCTTCAACAATTCAAAACTACATTTTGCTCTAGATGTCCATCTAAAATCCTTCTTATCTCCTCTCATTGTTTTTGTCATAGGACTACAAATAGAACTAAAGTTCCTAATGAACTTTCGGTAGAAACTAGCCAATCCATGAAATGATCTTACCTCTCCAATGTTTTCTAGGTGTAGGCCACAACAATTGCTCTAACCTTCTCAGGATCCATCTTTAATCCATCCACAGATATCACAAATCCCAGATATACCAATTCCTCCTTCATGAAACTACATTTCTTAATGTTTATCAACAACTACTCCTCTCTCAACCTCTACAAAACTTGTCTAATATGCAACAAATGTTCTTCTCTACTCTTACTGAAAATCAAGATGTCATCCAAGTACACAATCACAAACTTACCCAAGAATTTCTTCAATACTTCGTTCATCAATCTCATGAAAGTACTCGGTGCATTTGTCAATCCAAAAGGCATCACCAACCACTCATACAATCCTTCATTTGTCTTGAATGTTGTTTTCCACTCATCTCCTCCTCTAATTCTGATCTGATGATATCCACTCTTCAAGTCTATCTTTGTAAAGTATTTAGCTCCACTCAAACAATCCATTATGTCATCCATCCGGGGCAAAGGAAATATATACTTCACCATGATCTTGTTTATGGCTCTAGAATCTATACACATCCTCCATTCTCCATCCTTCTTAGGTGCTAGCACAACAGGTACTACACATGGACTTAATTTTCTCTTGATCAAACCCTTCTTCAACAATTCTTGCACTTGTCTATTCAACTCTTCATTCTCTGCAGGTGTCATCCGGTGTGCTGCTTTATTAGGAAAACTAGCTCCAGGAATCAGATCCATGCAATGACTAATACTTCTCATAGGTGGCAATCCATCAGGTACATTATCTGAGATGATCTCCTCATACTCTGTCAGCAATTCCTTTATCTCTTTTGGTTGTTCTTCTACATGCTTCAAATCTCCGGTCTTCTTGGGCACCAAGGCATAGCATATGTTCTCATGTCTCAACCCATCAATGAATCTCCTTCCATCAACCAAACAAAATCTAGTACTCATACAAACCTCAACTGTAGGGACATCTTCCAAGGGCAACAAAATTTGCTTCATCCCATTAGCAACAATATTATATATATTCTTCTTTCCATCACGAATAGCCTGTCGATCATACTGCCAAGGCCTTCCCAACAAAATATGACATATATCCACCAGAGCGTGATATCACCGGAACTTCATCATGGTAATTTCCTATCTTTAATTTCACCCCAAACATTGTTCCTTACTGGCATCTTATGCTCATCTTGAATCAAAGCTGCTCGATGGGCAGATTCTTCAACAGCACCAACTTCAATTTATTCACCATCTCTTCAAAAACTAGGTTCTTAGAGCTTCCACTATCCACAATCACTTTGCAACATTTACCAGCTACCTTGCATCTAGTCTGAAACAATTTTTTTCTCTGCAATGGCTCCTTTTCCAACTCACTCTGACACAATACTCTTCTATTCACCAACACTTCTCCCTCTTTTGGTTTATTAGATGATCCAGCATGTTCTTCCTCAAAAAAGGTTGTTCTCCTATTGTTCTCTGTCTTTCTACTTGTCTCCCCCTGATTACATTCAAAATCTCTATGTCCTCCACCACACTTAAAGCAAGTTCCCCTGAATATACTTTTCTCCTTATAAGTCCTACCATATCCCTTCATTTAATGCTTCTGTATCCTCCTCTTACATGAGTTCCCATCACCTCTATGATCTGATTATCATTTCTTCTGACCTCCTTATCCTTAATGCAGTCACATGAGCCTCTTCCTCCTCCAGAAAGTTCTTCCTCTTTGGGAATCTTCCCACCTCTTCCTCTCTATCTCTACTCATGTCTTTTTATTCAACTTCTCTTATGCCTTTAGGGCTGCTTGATATGCCTCTTCACTTTGCAGCAATCAAAATTGCTCTCATCAGGTATAGAATGAGCCTTAAACCATCCACATACCCTGGCTACTTGCTCAATCTCATCCTCTAAATGTCCAATATAATATTCAACATAGAGACTCCTAAGTGTATTCTGTCACACTTGAATCTTTTTGCTTCAGATTTTGCAACTTTCGAAACAAACCGATCTAATAATCTACAGGCAGAAACTTTGTCTTCAACTTATTTACCATCCGATCCCATGACTTTATCTTTTTTTTTCCTCTTCTTTGCCTATCTATCTGCAAATGTTCCCACCAAAGGGATGCATGTCCTCTCAACTATGTACAAGCATATTTCACCTTCTTATCTTTAGTAGTACCTTCAAATTCAAAATATTTTTCCATCTTTGTTATCCAATCAAGTAATTCTTCTAAATCCAACTTACCATTATAATTTGGTGGATTGAAATGTGGTCTTGTATTTGCTCTGGTTACGGCTCTTATGAGCCTTTCTTGTCCTTGATCTAGACCAGGTTGCTCTTCTCTTCCTCTTTCATCCTCTACTTCTACCTCTTCATCACTCAAATCATCAACTGGTCGACCTCTTCTCTAGGTCGTTTCAACTGCATCCAATCTGGCAGCAATTCCTCTCAACATCTACATTAAAGTTGGGTTTGCATTTCCACGCGCTTCATTTCCTCTAACATTTCTTCTTCCTACCATATTTACACAAGTCCTCTAGCTTTCTGAGTTGGATCCTCAATCACCACCCCACAAAAAATCTTCAACAGGACTTCACAAACTCTGACGATCACACAAGGAATGAATCTCGCTCTGATACCAATCTGACACAACCACGGTAGGAGGGTCCTCAAGGAGAACTATTTGAACCATGCAGCAAGAGTAACACAATGAAAGTGATACAAAAATCACGAGGAGGGAAAATGCAGATGCAAATATTCTCATAAAAATAAATCTAAAGTTACATTTGTGGAAGCAACATACGGGTTTATAGATTAAACTCAAACTGATCATGTATTCAATGTTAACACATTCAAAATATGCTCAACTTCCATGAGTTGAACTCTTACAATTCAGATCAATCTTAATCTACTCAATCAACTACTAATTCCACTACCCCCTATTCTCATGATTGATTACAATCTTTATACTATATTTGTGATTGAGGAAACATCTATGTCAGCCAAAGATCATCACATTATCCAAGGAAGAGAATGTAATGTGCCCATGAATAGGTCGGCCTTAGATTTGAATTACTCTATCAACAGGTGCATAGAATGAAGTGTGGACCTATCATGAAGGTCAGGGACACTCCATGGAATGTTTAATATCACACCATCAAGATCCATAAGTCACTGGGATGATCCATGAATGATCAAATTATCTATTAGGCTTGGAAACTATTATGGTGTTGGTTCAAGAAATTGCCATGAAATTCTAGAAGCAATAAATTGTTTGAAAAAGATCCAATCATGCTCAAATCCTAGAATAAGGAAAATGAGCATGTTCATGATGTACACAAAGATCCACATGGTCTAGTGAGAAACTATGAAGAATATCGAATCCGCCAACTTGAACTAAACTCAAAATAAAACTGAAAGAAAATATTTTTTTGGTTGATGCAGGATTGCCATGAACCAAGGATGCTCTTGCATCATGTTCTTATCCTAGGAGGTAGATGTGCAAACCACTCTAGATATTTCCTGGAAAGGCTACATGGAAATAATCGCATTCAGTATGTATATTCAAAAGTGATGTCCATGCACACAGTATGAAATTATCTCACATGTTCTACTGGATATCCCTTTCCCTTATATTTGTTCAAGTTTGGAGCGTTGAAATGTTGACGGAAAGGTGGCATGTATATGCTTTAATCAAAGTGATAAGGACATAGTTCTTCCATAGATTATGTTTTCTTTGTCCCACTCACTTGCATATTGGAGACTTCTCATTTTAATTCTTGCATTTTTTGTGTCAATGTATCCATGGGTGATAACAATGTGTCTATGATATTTGCAACTACATTGGTATATTGGTATCCTATGTTTGTTGTAATTTCAGGTGCACTTTTATAACCAAAATTTGGAGTGGATGGATTGGTGTTTGGGTTAATTGTTTTATATTATGGAAATGGGTTTTGGTTTTGGAAATTGGGTGTAGGTGTAGCATGATGTTGAAGTGGGTTTTGATTGGTTTGCTAGAAGTGTGATGTGAATGTTGGATTTGGATTGATGCTTTCTTGTGAAGGATTTTGATTTATTTTTTGGAAGTGGGAGGTGAACATGGTACTGGTATTGGTGTGGTGTTGAGGTGGATTATGACTAACTTCTTGGTATTGTGGTGTAAAGTTTAGGTTTGGGTTGATGTTATGTTGAGGTGGAGGTGGATTGGTGTCCAAAGTTGACCCAAAAGACATGCTTGTGTTTGGTGTAGTGTTATTCATTTGGGGTTGTGTTCTTGGTGTGGCAATGTGAATCCTTCATGTCTTGTTTGGTTGGTTTGGATTTGTCATGTTTTGACCCATGCAGGCGGTTTTGGTTGATGGTGTGGCACCATGGGAGCCAAAAGGATTTCCAAAATTCATGCCCATGGTGTTAGATGTTGTAGCAAATGGATTGAAAAATAAGGGACTTGGTCCTTGATATGTTGGATAATTTGTTCTTTTAGTCTCAAATGTTGGAGTAGGGGGTATGTTTGTAGTTGTTGTGTTATGTGTAGTTCCCCCAAGTGACATAATAGTGTGTGTTTTCTGTGAAGTGGAATGACTTGGTGGAAATGAATTATGAGCTTGTGTTGGAGTTTGTGTTGTCCCTTCTACAATTGTGGAAGTGTCAAAACCAAAGGGAATTTTGGCCCCATTTTGAGTGAGTTCTAAAAAGTATTTATCAGGGTCTACTTTGAAAAGCTCTTCTATGATGTGCAATATCTTAGGATCTTGGGAAGCACTTTCAATTTCCTTTGGGATTATATGTTTTTCAACCTCATGTATTGTAATATTGGAA
This sequence comes from Sequoia sempervirens, assembly GCA_007258455.2. NCBI lineage: Eukaryota > Viridiplantae > Streptophyta > Pinopsida > Cupressales > Cupressaceae > Sequoia > Sequoia sempervirens. Next base: position 404,689,886 of record VDFB02086081.1, on the reverse strand, counting down.
AACAGATTTGGAATTTGAGGTTGTTACGTTGGGGGTTGGTTTGAGGATGACCCAAAGTTCATGGTGCTAGTAGGATTAAAGTTGGGGTCATTTGTGGAATCCATGTCTTTTCATTTCCTTTGTGACCTAGTGAAGACCATATAAGACTTGTGACTTGTGGATTTTGAGACATTTGGAATTAATGCAACTAAGGATGAGGATACAAGATGATAATGACAATATACTATTTTTTTGGATTTTTTAAATATAAGGATGCAATATGGTAATGCAACTATGACTAAGCTTGGTGTAAGGTCATAATAGAGGTATGACCATGTTTGGAATAAAAAAGTGGAAACGAGAGTATGATTATGCTTAAGGATGTTGGATATGCAACTTTGAAGCTTAAAAGGAGATGCTAGGAAAACTATGATAAACCAAGGTAACAAATCTAAATTCCAATATCTCAAAAAGATAAGCTCGCCAAGATGATGATGATGATTGGATAAAGGGTGAACCTAGATAAGACATATGAGTTCTAAGCCCAACCTAAGGATAAGATAGATGAAATATGATAAGGTCAAGACACTCAAAATATGTGACTATGGTCTAATTAATGATTTGATAAGCCTCCTAATCTCAAGACTCAAATATGGTAATGGATGGGAAAGCTAAGATGACAAATGAAAACTAGGATATGCAAGATAAAGTTAAGGAAAATGGTAGAATGCAATGGATGTGCTGACTAGACTGAACAAGTCTTAGGTATAACATTACCACACAACCCTAGGGAAGTTACGATTTACACAAACAAACTAATTTTTTTTAAAGAACAATTAACAATATACAAGATCACTAACCATTGCCAAAAATCCCCTACACAGGTTAAAGAAATGAGTTATAAGCCAAACAAGAAACAACAATTAACACAACATTAATTACATGGCCTTAGACACATACATTTCATGCAATAATTTGCATCAGAATGTGGAAATGCTTGAATCAATATCATTTACATTATTGCAACATGCTCATTTGAATGAGATAAATCCAAAACATGTTTACATATTACAACTTCCTCGATAACAAATGAGGTAATAAAATAAGATCAACTAGAAAGATTAAAACATGACATGGAAACTGGATTCACGAACTCTCAACAAAAATCTAATCTACGAGCAGAAAGATGAACCAACGATTAAGATTACACGTTCACCCAACCCGTGTAATGCCCAAGGCTCACCCCCATGCTAGGAGATAGTAACCAAGAATTCCTAAACAATACCATCTACCTCTAGACATAGGAAAAAATTATAACTAAACTGAAACCTCAACAATCACAATATCACTTAACACAAGGTTACAATGCTTCTAGAGAACAAGGATCATTTACGCAGTACAACAAATTGACTTCTAGTTGACATAGAGAGAGTGTCACACGACATTTGATATGAGTTACCTTGGCTCAACTAAGGCAGCCAAACCCACATCTTGGGCTATCTAGGCTCAACTCTACCAGCCACCAGACCCTCATACCAACTGCACTTCTCGTCTCATCTCAAACCTTAAAAGTGAATGAGTTATGAGAGAGGAATTAATTATCTTAATTAGTTTGAGAGTTTTTCTTTAATTCTTTTTAAGTTATCACTTAATTAAACCCTAAGTGAGTTACCCTGACACCCGTTTGTGTGTTGGACCCCCACATAGAGCCACTCTCCTATCGACAACACATACGATACAAAGACCACAACCAATGGGTAACTGGATAAGATGACCTCTCCAAACCAAGGAGGCAACAAATAAAGGAAACTCACTCCAAACATAGGAGGAAACAAAAGTACAAAACCCTCTCCAAACACTGGAGGCTACAAAGGTCAAAACCCTCTCCAACCATTGGAGGAAACACAGGTCAAACCCTCTCCAAGCACTGGAGGAAACGAAGATACAAAATCCTTCTAACTACAAGGCACAACCACATAACCTCTCCCAATCCAAGCGAGGGCTGATGGTTGTAGAGCAGGCTGTATAATACCCTCCATTTCAGTGATTCCTGACGAACCAATACAAGAAACATCCCCACCTAAAGGACTCCTCTGGAAGACTTACTAAACAATTAACCCCATTTGCCCAACATTGAGAAAGAACGCAACATCATTTAAAAAGCACTTCAGGCAACTCAACAAGCTAACGTTAGGGTTTCCTAAACCCGAGCCAAGCACTGATATAGTACATGAAATTAATTAAATAATTGGCATTATTCGTTCATACTCAAAGTAAATCAACCCACATTAGCAATATTAAAGAATTTAAACTCTAACCATTTAATTCCATTTTCCTCCATTATACATAATATTCAAAATACAATTTTAAAATCAGTTATTGATTATATAAAATCAGCTTATCGAAATAACTTAGTTTAATTATTAAAAAAAAACATGATTAAATAACATCAATATTATTTTAGCTAGGATATTGAAATAATCATTAAAATAATTCATATTCAAATATGAATATATATTAATATATGTATGTAAAAGTATATATATATAACTATTAAATATATTAACACCCATTTAAAAATTATATATATTACATATAGTAAAGAAAAGTGCATATAATACATATACATTATATATATAATAGTATATTTACATATAATATATTTATATAAATTATATATATCATATTAAATATATATTAAAATATATAAAAAGAAATTTAAAAAAACTAAAATTTAAACTAAAAAAACAAAAGCCCTTTTGATTGTTGTGTGCAGCTCCCAAACAGGGGCGCAACCCCTGTGGGAGCTGCTACGTAGCCCCTCCCCACATGGGGGCCGCTGCCTTCACAGCCAACGCCTCCCGTGCTGGGGGGTGGCTGTGGGCAGTGCCCAACCCCACAAAATAAAATCATTTTATTTATTTATTTATTTTATTTTTATAATAAATTTCAAGAAAATACAAACCCTCCTCTGCCTTTGGACAGATTTCTCAGTCCAGAAACAAAAAAATATTCTAAATAAACTCTTCCAGCATATTTATATAAACACAAATAGATATATATGCATATATATGTACATAATATATATATATATATATTCCATTATTATTTTTTTACAGTCAAACTATGCAAAAGCACAACACAAATTTGCAATAGTTCTTATTGATCTTCTTCAAAAATTTCATTGTAAGATTCTGGTTTGTTTTCCTTTCCCAAAATTTCAATAGAGTTTGCAAGAATGGAACAAATTTCACATGGGTTTGCATTAAATTTAAACAACATTTTAAGAATTTTACCAACAACATAATGAACATTTGAAACTTATTTCCAAAAAGAAAACAGAAATGAAGGAGGAACTTGGTTTTTTCTCCACAATAGAAGGATTCAAATGGTGCTTTTAGATCTCTTTCCAGCCCACCAAGAAAATCCCCTTGCTTCTTCAAGATTCCAAGAACAAAAAGGCCAAATCTTTGCTCCTTCTTTCTTCCCCAATTTTCAAATTAAAACCAAAATGAAATAGCAATTCCTCCAAATAGAGTTTCCCCAATTTGGTCAAACCCTATAAATACCACTAATTTACCAAAATTTGGAGGATATTTCCAATTTTTAAATTTAAAACAAATTTCTATTTTCTAATTCCAATCTCGTGCATTTTTCCAAAATTCTTTAAAACAAGAGAATACATTCTTTGCAAATAATTTACTTTTTCAATAATTTCCAGAATTGAAATTAAAAACACATTCTCTTTCATTTATTTATATATTTTAATTTATTTCTAACTATCCAAACATGATTCTTCTTTCAAATTTAATTAAATCTTGATATCCAATAATGCCAAAGCAACTATTTTAATTAATTTATCACCATCAATCCAATTAATCAATAAACTCAATCTAATTTTATTAATTAAATCAAATCAATCAATAAAATAACTAATGTTTCAACATTGCAACTAAATACATTTAAACATCATTTTAACTATGCAAGTCACTTACTAACCTCTATAATTTGAAATTAAATAAATACTCAAAATTAGAAATGAACCAAAATTAAAACAACCAACCCTACAACCTTTCGGCGACACGCTATGACTGGGGTGGCGACATACAAAAACCTAGCTACTATCCCCAATCAATTTCGTTGGTCCAATGGACATGCTCAAACACCTTGAACCCGGGTGGAATCAATGTCATGTACTGTCAACCTGCAACAAAGATTACATCGAACATGCATATATATAATATGATCAACACACCGTGAAGAGGAAATCTCAGAATCGTAGGGCACTTGCAAGCGAGTGATACAATCCCATCCCCTTCACCAATACAATATCACTAACTGACGCATCTAACATCAATGATATGATCACAAGCATAAAACATCATTAAATCAATTATCTTCTAAGTTAATCCAAAACATGCCATAAAGGTAACATCAGAATAAATAACATCACGTCAAAATATAATGTTTACATATTATGAATATGATCCAAAAGTAGCAAGTTCCAAAGACCAAGCATAAACAAACAGGTCATAATAGGGAAGAACAATGCCGATCAAAGGCCATGAGAGGGTGTTACATTAGGTGTGATGGTATAGTCATGGTTTGATAGGAAACTAGAAGTTGGATACACAAGTATTTCCCCAAAAAATTTAAAACTCACAGATATGATGCACCACACCATAGATGTGGTGCAAGACTAGAAAAATGTGGTGTAGAATCAATGAATTATGGTGCACAGGTAAATGCAAGTTTCTAGCTTCTTAGAGTCTCTAACAAATACAATGTTGTTTCTAACAATTACGGTGTTTTTTTCAACTATTGTCACAATTTGTGTAACAATTGTGGTGTTCTAGTTTTTGGTCTCAAATTGATGCTTTCTAAATGTTTTTCCATTTTGGGAAATTTCTAGATTTTCATAAAACACAAAAAACTCTCAAAAGATAGATTTGGTTGTTTTTTACTCTTTGACTTCTTGGTATGTAAGTATTTTGCAATTTTTCTTCCAAAAAACTCGTTAGGCCTTGGTTTACAAATAATATAAGCAAGTTGCACAACCTAGCTATTAATAATAGGGTTATCTACTAAAGTGGGCTTACCTCACCCTTTTGAGTGCTGTTAAATCCGAGTGTGATAAGTGGCTGAAGCTAGAGTATTCCAAGGTCATGTACCACTGTAACACCTCTCACCTTGAAAGGATGAAATACAAACAAGGAATTTTCCACCTCAACCAAGCACTGAATGTGGTAAGTAACTTCTCATGAAACTACTATCATGATGCACCAACAATAGTAGATGGCCAAAAAATGTCTTAAGCTTCTAAAACAATGGTTCTTACTTTCGTGTGAAATCTGAAGAATACCATGGCCTAGTAGCGATGGGAGAAAAAAGTCTCTAACCCTCGTTCGGAATCACTCGAGAACATAGGGCCCACCCCCTAGGGCTCAAATGGATTATTCTCAATTTTCAATTGTTACACTTTTATATCTAGTGTATTAAAGGTATATATGTTGGGGGTCATTCTGCATAGTGAAACTCCAATTGCAAGCCCACCCTACTCAAAAAGAAAAATGGAAGGCTTGTGAAATAATCTTTCTCATCACCTAGGAATCCTACGTAGTGCAAGGGAAGAGGATACTCAAGACTATGTTGTGTCGCCATTTCTCATCTCCTAGGAATCACATGTATTGCAAGGGGAGAGGATAAATTAGCTAAACCCCCCTTTGGTAATAACACATGCATGAAAGTGCACAAAACACTAAAGACACTTGTTCTTTTTAAGAACCAATTCCAGATGTTTCTAATTTAGAAATCACACACACAATGGAACCCTATAAGAAACTAGATTAGTAGTTTTAGATCAAAATTTATTCTCCCAATGATTGCCAAAAGCTATAAATTAGATATCAGTAACAAAAAAGAGCCTTGCCCTAATGAATGCAAAAAGGAAAAAAGGAAAATCTCATATTTATACTCTCTTTTTTCTATGATAGTTAGATGCAGTGCATAGAGGCTCAAATTTGGCATTTTGATACTTCATAGGATGAAACAGATGTGGCTTATAGAATGACAATTATGGTGCTGGGAGTGGCGACTACGGTGAAAAAATCAATGATTACAGTGTTCTAGGGCATGATCGCAGCATTCTAGGGCACCATTGCAATGCACAAACCTGTGATTATAAAGCCACAAAGATCTAACAAAAAATAGAAAATATGATGATGCAAATGAGGTAAGAAGACTATTAGAATGTCAGAGAAATAACTAGAAGCCAATAAAATGATTTGAAACAACAATGATTGATTAATTTTGAGATTTTTTAAGATAATAGTTAGATGTTTCGTTATGGGTGATAGATGTAGTGTGGAAGACCTCATATATGTCACATCATACAATGGTTGTGGCATTTGAAGGCTCAATTACATCACTATGCATGATGATTGTGTCGCACACCTGAAACTAAAAAAAAATCAATTTTTTTGTAAAATTTAGTTAGTTCACATCAAGTTCACCAAATGTAGATTGGGTAAAGTTTGTGGGAAAGAGTGAATCAATGATAGCAACCATAAAACTACCTAATTCAAGCCATGAATACCCTAATCTAACAATGAAGCATAAATGATAATAGAAATCACAATAATGAAGCAATAAACCTCAATTCCTATGTCATACTTGAATCAACTCCATTGCTCTTCTCCATTTTTCTTTATTTGTTCTCAAATATGTAGTATGTAAGTGTATAGGAGTGAATTTGTACCCCCTTGCAAATTCCCCTTTTACACCCTCCACTTTAGAAAAATCAAATCCAACCAAGTAATTCCACGTCTTCATTCTGTACCCCATCCACTTGGCGCTTGTTTTTAGTGTCGGTGGGAGAATTTCTATTGGGGATGCACACGTAGCGTGGATGTTTGTGTGGCACATTGTCATCCTAACAAGATTCTTGCGTCTAGAATCTACAAAGGCGTTATGTTCTCCATTGGCAACAAAATTTAATGCCCTTGCGCCTTCCTGCTAACCTTTGAATAGATCTTCCCCTCCTAATTGGCTTTCAAATGGCTATCTTTCATTCTCATTCCTACTTCTTGACATTTCTACAATCTTGCTAGATCTTACTTCATGTTCTTGGAAATTATCACTCCATACTTTTGCTACTTGTTGCATTATCGGCTTCACAACTCCAACATCGCAACATCCTACATATCTACCTTAGAAGCTACAACTTGGTGTCTAGTGAGACTGCTTTTGGCATTGTTGTGGCTGCATCGACTCTGCCATAGCTATGGACTTGCATTCCTCTTTCATTGGCTTTGAGTGCCTTTGGTCGAGGGTGGTAACATTTTCTTTTGTAATACTTTGTTGTTGGATTTGAGTAGCATGGTGTCTCTCGTAGTATTTTTTTTTCCATTCCAGCATTGTTTTCTTTATCATATTTCTATCTCTTTATCTATCTGGCTATCCATGGAGGTGGAAACACCAAAGTGGGGGTTTGAGTATGGAAAAACCCTATATAGCCCCAACATTTTTCCTCTGTTGGTTGTGTGTGGGTATGTGTTCATGTGGAGCTTGCTAGCGAGCTAGACCCTTCGTGAGTTCACTTCCACCACCTTTACTTTTTGTCACTTCTACATCTTTCTAGATATTTTGCTTATTTTGTTAGTTATCATTTTTTTTAACATTTTAAACTTCATTTACTAAGTTGTTAGTAAATTTTTGGTACATTTACTATAATTTTTCACTTTCTATCCGTACAAACGCCAACACCCCTATGAGACACCAACATGTCGCGTTGTCATTCCTAGCCTATGTTGTTTTCCTCTAGTAGATAGTTGTTTGAGATACAGTTTGGGTTCCAAAAGCCTGATCGTTTAGCCCCATCGAAACTCTCGAGTTAGTAGAGTGATAGAAGCACTTGAGAGTGCTCTTCATTCTCTATCCTTGACCTTAAAAACTTGTCCAAATGTAGGTAGACTAGGGTATTTTTTTTCTCTCGGCTCTTCGTGACCTGGAGCCTTGGTGTGG